>BSBK01005520.1:0-277500 GCA_027943335.1 Chamaecyparis obtusa | reverse complement strand
ATAATTTAATTAAAAATTATGGGAATGGGTTCAAACACTATAAAGATTAATTCATGCCTCACCCATGCCATCAGTGCTAGTAAAGGCTATGGATGGGAGTGGGAGAAGGTGCCTATGCATAGGTACGATCGAATGGCTCTTGTCTGTATGAAAGGCATTCGGTTTTGCCTGTGCCTACTTGGGGGCCGGGGCCTAGAGTGGCTAGTACTAGGACAACCCAAGGGGTGAGGGCTATGAGATGATACTCACTTAGCTGGTTGCTTAGAGTTTCTACCAAGCCTTAGAACCTTTGGGAAAAGATTTATACTTTGATCTTCTTTTCATTTTCTATTTGGGAAAGGTTACCCAACCCTAGGTATGGCCTAGCTATCCCTTCTTGTGGACCTTGGTGTTTATCTCCTAGCATGGGGGAGTGGGCCTTTTGGTATCCACATGGTTGGGTGGTAAATCTTTTTATCGAGGTACCTTTTGCGGATGCAGTGCTTAAGGATTCATCCTTGCATAATGTTCCAGTTATGAAGAATGAAGACTTGTATTTATCTTTCATGATGTAAAATTATTGTTTCTTCCCAAGAGGAGATGAATGTAATGTAATCATTAATGTATTTCAAAATGATGTATTTGGAATGGGTAGACTTAGAAAAAATGAAAATGGAAAGCACGAACTTTATGTATATGATGTATGTTGAAAAAAAAGGGATTTTGTAAGATTTCAAGTAAAGTAGTATGTTTCTCATTATGGATGAATAAAGGAAAATCTAGTAAAACAAATGTAATGTTTGCAATGTATCAAATGTTTAGATGATTCGATTATTAATGCTTTAAAATTTATATTGTTCATAAAGGATACTTAGGAATATAGATGGATTTAAATGACAATTGAAATGAAAGTACTTTGTATTTCTTTATAAAGAATCTACAAATGTTGTGATGTATTTTGCTTAAGATGTGAATCAAGTTGTTAGTACACTATATGGACTTAAATGATTTGTGCATTAAATAAGAAGGGAACCTTGGAGGAATCTAAGTTAATCTATGTTTTGTTTATATAATTCTTTTAAAAATTCAAAAAATTTCATAAACTATTACTTAGGTTTTATTTTACAAAGAAAATCTTTGTTCTCTTCACCGGTTCCCTTGCGGGGCATGACATGGATGAATGTGGAAGGATGGATCTTCAAGGGGGCTCCAAAGAGATTGAATCCTTCAATGGCTAACAATGGATCTCCTTGATGAATGAATGCTTGAACACTTAAATGCTTGAAGGCTTGCTTGAATTCTTGAATTCACTTGCTTTCACTTGAGAGCTTGCTCATGAAATTGCTTGAGATGAGATATGAAAACTTGATTGAGAGCTGGATTGAAATGAGAGATGAAGGCCTCCTTTTATAGTGAACTAGGGCACAAACCTCTAGAGAAGGCCGACATTGGGGAATTAAATCCCAATTAACCTTAACCCCTATAAATGGACCCATATTAAATGAAATTTAAGGATTTACCATTCCAAAACCCGAAATGGCCGACCCAAAGGTGGGAAAAAGAATCTTTCTCAAACCCAATACTCAAAAATCAAAAAATCTTGAAATTTGAAATGTGGGTCAAGGATGAGGTAGACCGCACCCTAGGCAGGGTCGAGGTCTACTTTTACCCTCAAGGTTGACTTTGACCTTGAGGTCAAAAACCTCAGGACCTCAATTCATAATGCCAAGAAATGGAGACATAAAGTGAAATCAAGTGCAGAGGGAAGCAGAATGGGGGGAGAAAGCCAAATACATGCAAAGACCTGATCAAGGTGCTTAACATGACCCCAAACCACTTAATCAGAGGGCTAAATGCTCTTATCATGGAAGTGATTCCATTTTAAGATGATACACTAAGCCCCCACTTTAGCAAGAGTATGGACTCAATGCAAACTCTTGGTAAAGGAGATCAGATTGAAAAGATAATCTTATCGTAATCAATGGGACAAAGAGAAACCTCAAGCCCCTAGCAACTGAAGTCTTTGTCGACTCCAAGATCACAATAAGAGATACATCACTAGAGAGAAAAGGAAAGGGTGTGATTATCTTGCCCAATGAAAACTTATGTCCCATTGTGAACCACACCAGGAAATGACACAACTTGAAAGATGGAATTGAACCACCTAGTGAATGTGGCTACTAACTAGTCAACCCATCAAGGATTCATCGTTAGGAATATTCTATTCCATAAGAATAAAACCAAAAACAAAAGAGATCCAATCTTAAGGACACCTTCGACCTTAAGGGATCCAAAAATATATGTATATATGAAATTGGGGGGATCAAGAGATCCTAAAATTTAAATCCATGCTTTAAGGATTAGTCAATAATCCAAAAAGGGAGAAAAAGTTATCTTGAAAAATAATATGTGTGTATCGAAAAGTGTGTGTGTGCAATAGGTGAGTAGAGCATATGCCCCAACATTAAAGTCAATTCTAACACTTTAACAAGAGAAATGGCTTTAACGAAAACATAAACAAGTCCACTGATTATGTTTCTAGGTCGAGATGCCCCTAGATGAAGAAAAATCAAGAGAAATATCACAAAAACATATAGAGAACACATAAGGGATCTACCTACCGTGGGGTCAGTATGATCATAAGATTATATATATATATATATATGATATTATTTCAAATGAATTGACATCATTCTCCAAACAAAGTATAACTACAATCACAAAGGAGGAAAGATCACATAAGATATACGAAATAGAATCTTTTTGGACCGTGACATGGAGACCAAAAAGACTTAGTGCTACCACGTCTCAAATCCAAGAATATTACACAAGGAAACATTTATGAACAATAGCGCATTTACAACATAACATGAAAAAACACAAAGAAGAATAGAGATACATATAGAGGAATTGTACAGTAGGTTTGATTCTTTTATCACCTTGCACCAACAGAGTATCAAGGATTGTATAAAAAGAATCTAACAACATTTAGCAAACACATGATGGGAGAAGTACAGTACAACAGGAAAACACACAACAAAGCTACCATGAAGGACAAGTCAATCAAGCATACCGCCTACTCTCCCCATCTCATTGTATATCATTTAGCGAAGGTGGATAACTTTCAAGAGGGACTATATCCAACACATTAGGAATGATAGCTGGTTCCAAACAAGGATCCTCTTGAGAATCACAATGTTCAACACTAGGTGTAAGAGTTAATTGTGATGAAAGAATATTAGGTAAATCAATGTCAATGTCAATATTCTCATATTCATCATTAACATCATCAAGAGTATCTTCTTCATCCAAATTAATCAAAATAGGATCTAAGATATGAATAGAATCATCATAATCATGCATCTTAACATCAATATTAGTAACAAATTCTTCTAACACATCATGCATAGATTTATCTGAAGAAGGTAAAGATCTTTGAAGAACAAAATTATGAGCTTTAGCATGTGCATGACACTTCTTATGATGTTCATTAGCAAATCAATTACATTTTGATTTATTTGAAATAGGTTGAGAACTAGGAGGAACAATCACAGGATCCTTCACAGATTCTTTAGGAAGATCAATAGGATTATTAGCAATAGGAGGAACTTTATTTTAATAGAACTAGAAGCCATAGTTAAAGGAGGTATGGAAAGTGTAAGCAAAAGACCATGATTAAGTTCTATAGGAGGTATGCTTAATTCAAGAATCTTACGATGTTTATAAGTTTGATATGAATGGAAAAGATTATTAGGTCGAGGAGGACATGAATTAGGTAATGAAAGCCAAAAGAAATCAAGAGCAGCACAATCTCTAGGCCTAGAAGGTTGATATAAACTATGATTAACCATCTTCACTTCTTCATCATGAAAAAACTTAAGACACTTATGGATAGGTGAAGCAACAACATGCATGGCATTCAACCAAGGAAAACCTAGCTTAACTTGAAATTGACCAGAAGTAGGAACCACAACAAAGGTAGTGTTCACAATTTTTTCACAAAGTTCAACTGATAAAGTAATAGAACCAAATGATGGATAAAGAATACCATTACAAGTCTGAATCCACACATCCAATGTATCATAAGAATCACATTGTAAGATATTCATAAAAATATTTTCTTTAGTAATAATATTGACTAAGGATGTAGGATCAACAAGACAACCACGAGTAGGTTTCTAAGAAATCCTAGCATAAATGTAAAGGGGACCACCAAGAGCTTTAATAGTCTCAGAGTCATCAAAGGTAATCAAAAGTTCCCAAGGTCTTTTATTCTTAGGTTGTTGTCGAGGTTTAGGTTGAGTTTTCAATTTAGGCTTAGGTTTTGGTTGAGATCATCCATCTTTGAATCATACACAATTTCCATAGTAGATGGCTGAGCAATGGTATTAGTATCATGCATAGGTAAAGGATTCATATAGATTTGAAGGTTTTGATTAGGAGGAGAGACAGATTTGTTTCCACTACCATCAAGGTTATCAACATATAAGGCATTAGAATCAATTAAGTCTTGAACCTTATGTTTTAAAGAATAACACTTTTCAATATCATTACCATTCTGACGGTGATATTGACAAAAAGCTTTAGGATCAAAAGATTTAGATGCAATCACAGCAGGTAAAATAGGTGAAGTAGGAGGTAAAGTAATCATATTAGTAGTTAAAAACCTATTCATAATAGCATGTAAAGATTCAGAGAGAGGAGTAAACGTACGATTTAATCAAAAAGTAGTGGATGCAGAAGTGGTATTGTGAGATGCAACAACAACTTGATCAAACTACATTCGCTTGTTTGTTTATCTTGACATAGTTGTTGAATTTTTTAAATTTGTTTGGATTAGGAGCAACATCACTTTTATCAACTAGAACAAGAGCCATTGGAGTGTTTCTCTCAAATTGACTCACTTGTAATTGATAATGATGAAGTGCTGCACAAAGTTGTTGAAAAGAGGTAAATTCAGTAAGCAAAATCTTATCTCTAATATCCTTTTTCAAATTTAAAATAAACATACATTGAATATCAATATTAGGAATAGGATAGGAAATATGAGCATCCAAATGCTTAAATATACCAATAAATTCAGTCAATTTTTCCCTAGCACTTTGTTTACAATGCATCAAATTAGTCAAAGACACTTGCCGGCCAGTGCTATTTTGAAATTGTTGAATAAAGGCATTGGCCAGTTGTGGAAAGGAAACAATAGAATAAGGTGGCAAGGAAAAATACCATTGTAAGGCCTAGTCACAGAAGGTTATAGCAAAGAGTTTGGCTAAAATCCTATGGTCATGAGCATAATCACTACAAAGGATTTGGAATATTTTAACATGATGAACTGCGTCTCCTTTTCCATTATAATTCTCAAGACAAGGCATATCGACTTGCTGAGGAACAGGAGTACAAATGATGTCTCAGGACAAAGGACTTCCCATGTCACATGTAGGAACACTAAACTTGTTTTGAGTTAGGGAAGAAAGTTGTTGTTGTAAGGATGACATAGTTTGAGCCAAACTAATGATTGTTGAATCATTAGATGAAATAGGAGTAGAAACATTAGAAACACTAGGTAAAGTGTAAGAAGATGGAGGAATAGAAGATACAACTGGAGGAACACTGGGAACTACAGTTGGAAGCGGATTGGAATAAGTAAAAGGAACATTATGGTAGGAAGGTTGTGATGTAGGGAGGGACACAGGAGGAACACTCATAGGAATAGAGTGAACCGTTATAGTCACCAAAGAAGGAGTATAAGTAGGAATAATAGGTAAAGGATTAGGAGGTTCTACACTAGTGATAGGAGGAATCAACCCTAAATATTGAGCTTCTTGAGCTAAAGGTTTAACATTTGAATGTACGAGGTGAGTAATACCATGCAAGAGGTTAACACCTTGATCACTATCATGAAGAACTTTCTTAAGAGCCTCTATAGCTTGAATAGAATATTGATTATGGTTCTCTTGAATAAGCCAATTACCCATTTTATCAAGTTCAGTTGAAAGTTTTTGGACTTGTTCAGGAGGAACTCTTAAAGCATCATCCTCATAATGGGATGAGTGAGAAATTTTTGCTCCATAATAAAATTGGAATCATGAAGAATCAAATTATCATCTGGGATCCTAAGGAAAGGAGAGTAAGATTCAGGATCAAAGGCACCCATGAGTCTATGACTTCTTCGAACCGGAATGTTATAAGTAGGACTAGTAGTAGTAAAGCTCATAAACCAATGCAATGAAAATGAACTAAACTAAGAACACATAAAGCATGAATATTTCTATACTTTGAAAGAAATTTTGCAATTTTTTTGTATTTTTGAAATCTAATTAGCATGCAAGATTTAACATAAAAGATAAATCTAATACCAATAAGATAAAAGGTAATCTAACACCACCAAACACAATAGGGCATATAATTCCACAAAATAAATGAGAGTAAGTATGTTGGGTTCACCAAAATGAATAGGTTTGAAATGGAATCACCTAATTGAATGGGGGAAATATGAGATCTACATCTAAATCTAAATTCCCAAAGGAGAGATCCAAATTGATCAACCAAAAGGTTAATGCACAATTGAATCAATTTATGGAGAATATGAATAAAGGAGAAAACCTTATATTTCCCTATAAAGATGATGTGCTTGAAATTTGAAATAATTGAAAGGGAAGTACTAACCTCAAAATAGGCTAGATTTGGAAAATGCTGATTTATGATGTTTGTGTGCAGTTTTGGGCAATTCTGCAACCTATTTCGGACTGGAAATGCTGAGAAGAAGAAAACCCAGAAAACTTGTATCTTTCTTATAGCAAGTAGTCTTTGACCCTGATAAAAGGTCAAAGGCTACATTAACATTTTGAAGGTCAACTTTGACTTTGTTCACAAATCTTGAAAGTTCATCGAAAAGGGTATCGAAATCCAAGCTCAGATCTGCAGTTCCGCACCTGTACCTACAAGAAAAAGAGGATTTTTGTTATTTGTATGAGGGGTTTGCCTTTTTCAAACCCCAATTTAGGAATTAACCTTGAAATTGAATTGAAATTTTCATAAAAAAAGTAAATGAAATAATTCACCTTGCTTATGTTGAAGTCCTTGTAGAGGATTTGAATCCTCAAATCCACAAGTAGGGATGCTCTAATGGATGTAGAATGAATGTAGGATGTCTCAAATCAATGGCATTTGATCTTCAACACCAATCATGAATGAATCTTTGCATAGAAATTGACTTGGATGAATGATGAAGGATGGATCTTCAAGGGGGCTCCAAAGAGATTGAATCCTTCAATGGCTAACAATGGATCTCATTGATGAATGAATGCTTGAACACTTGAATGCTTGAAGGATTTCTTGAATGCTTAAATTCACTTGCTTGCACTTGAGAGCTTGCTCATGAAATTTCTTGAGATGAGCTATGAAAACTTGATTGAGAGCTGGATTGAAATGAGAGAGGAAGGCCTCCTTTTATAGTGAACTAGGGCACAAACCTCTAGAGAAGGCCGACATTTGGGAATTAAATCTCAATTAACCTTAACCCATAGAAATGGACCCATATTAAATGAAATTTAAGGATTTACCATTCCGAAACCCAAAATGGCCGACCCGGAGGCGGGAAAAAGAATCTTTCTAAAACTCGATACCCGGAAATAAGAAAATCTTGAAATTTGAAATCAGGGTCAAGGATGAGGTAGACCCCACCCTACGTCAGGGTCGAGGTCATCCCTAACCTAGGTCAGGGTCAAGGTCGACTTTGACCCTCAAGGTCAAAAACCTCAAGACCTCAGTCCATAATGCTAGGAAATGAAACATAAAGTGAAATCAGGTGCAGAGAGAAGCAGAATGGGGGGAGAAAGCCAAATACATGCAAAGACCTGATCAAGGCACTTAACATGACCCCAAACCACTTACTCTGAGGTCTAAACACTCTTATCATTAAATTGCTTCCATTTTAAGATGATACAAGTATGTACACAAGATGTTTTGCTTTATGTATACAATTCAATGTATTTGGTTATGTAGTAGTTGGAATGTATGCATGTGTGTAGGAGTTGCAAATTCATGATTCATGAAATTTTCTTAAGTTATCTTTGGCAAGAGTCTTTCATGATGTTCTTGTTTTCCTTTTATTTTTCCTACCACATCATTCTTTCGTGTACTACTTCTGGGCTCACCACATTCATCCTCCTTGGGTTTTGGCTGATAAAAGTATTGAGCTTTTCTTTTCACATGTTTATTACTATCATCAATGTTTTTATGTTTTGGCTATGTTTTTTGGATTTTGTGGAGATTGGGCAAGTCTTATGTCATCATGTTAAGGTACTCTGGCATGTGTGATATATCCTTTTTAATTATCTGTCATGGATTGGAGTTTAATCTCATTTATTATTTCATACGTGATATGTCCTCTTTGGTTTTTCATCTTAGCTAGGGGTTGTTCTCTTTCTGTAAGATATTTCAAAGTTTGTTTTGTTGGGTTTAGTGGTTTGTTATTTTTAAGGCTCATCTGGCTTGTCACTCTTCCCATTTGTTATATCTGGGTTCTACAACGGAAGGATTCTTTTTCTATAATTCCCTTCACATTGAATTATATCCCTATAATTATAGAGTTTTGTTTGAGGTAGAAGACTTGGAGAAACCATTTCTTGGGCATATTAATGATGATTATCTAGTAGTAATGTTCATTTGTGATCGTATTCTTATTCGGAGGGCTATCAAGAGAATTGTGGGAGAGGATATTTTATTCCCATAGGGAAAGCGTATGATATTTCCATCTAAAATTTTGTGTATTTATCTATCTAATTCCTTTGATCTTCTGCAATCTCTGTTTCATCTTCAAATCATTTCTAATAAATTTATCAAAGTGGAGTTTTTAGGTTCCCATAAATTGTTCAAGGCTTTACACAGATGTGACTTGTGGAATGGGGAAGCTTTGGATGGAAATTTGTTCCATCACCCCACTTTTCTTAATAATCATGTAGTCTTTTATATCTATGTGAGCATCAAGAAAGCTTTGGAACTTCATAATTTTCATCTTGTGTGACAACACTACAGCTCCATGGGAATCATTTGAGTAGGATTTTTGTCAACAAAAACCAATCCATGATGTATGTTTTTCTTGATATTCTTGAATTTGATGTGAACTGTGCAAATCCTCCTATTGTGACTGATCCATCGTTGAAACCAGTTTCTGAATCTACTCATGACACTGATTTTTAGACTGTTGTGGTTCTAGTTGTTTTGGCTCTTCACTTGGGTATGGTTGGTTCTTCCTAGGTATCTATGTAGAATTAGCAGCATTCTAGCTTCTCTTTATTTTCTATCTCCTCTATATATGGTCTCATATGCAGTCTCTTTGTTGGCACCTTTAGCTTTGGAGGAATATTTTTGTAACATGGTTTCCTTTTGTTCATTCTGCTTCAAAGTGTTTTCTTCTACAACCTTTAGGGTTGTTTTTCGTAATATCGGCTAAATATGTAATTAGTTGTTCTTCTTGGGTAGGTTAGATGTTAAGACCTAAATTTAGAATCATTGTAATTTCTAAGATGTAATGTCTTGAGCTCTGTGCTCCTTTTTGGGTGGGTTCTCTATTTGTATTTAGCTTCGGCTAATTGAGGGACTTCTTCTCTTCTTCTAATTGATATGGGGTTGTGACCAAATTTTTTCTTCTTGGTTCTTTCCTCTAGGAGCTCCTTTTAAACCAGTGTAAAGTTTTTATTAGATTAATATAAATATATTAAGTGGCTTTGCCATCTTGCTTAACAAAAAAAACTAATTTGTAAAACACCATTACAGAAATTAATTTATTAAAATAATCACAAACACAACTATAATTATATCTCCAAAATAAATTCCATTAATAAGAAAATTAATTTATAGTGTCATTTAAAATAAATTGATTCCAAAATTAATTACTAAAATAATATAATTTACATGCATATACACCAAGTATATAAACAACCACTTAAGTGTTTCCCGAATAAAAATATCCCATAAGAATATTCCTTTCCCATGTAGAAATATTATGAATTTCAAATAAATATCAAAACAAAATTCAACAATACCTTTTTAACCTTGAGTAAATATTATTTTTTATTAATATATATTAATTATCAACCAAATATAAATATCAACAAATGTTTAATACCCGTGTTTGGTTTAATCCAAAAAAAAGGTTTAAAATTTATATTACATAATTATAATAGAAAAAAAATTTATTTAAAATTTATTTAAAATAAATTGTAAAATAAAATATATTTATTTTATTTTTAAAAAATTAAAATTGTTTATAAGTGGGGGGGGGTAGCCCTCCCCATGGCTTCCTATGACAACCCTGTTGTGGCAGTAGCTGTCATACTGCACCCACTACTACTAATAGCAGTGATTGCTCATGATAGTCACTGCGCTAGCAGCCACACTACTGATAGTCATTGCCATAGTAGCTATGACTGGTATTGGTAGGAATTACCTATGGTAGTTGTTGTTGTTACAGGCACCTGCCACCACCACCCAAAAATATATAAAATTAAATATATTTTTTTAATATTATATTTTTTAAAAACTTGTCAAAATTTTTCTAACACAAAAAAATAGAAAGAAATATATATATAGGAATACTCAAAGAGTAAACTAATGGCTAGTTTCTACCAAGAAGCATTAATTTTTCCTTAGATCTATAAAGTAATACATCCATGTGCAAAATTTTAATAAATACTTAAATGAGATTCAATTACTAGGGTTTCAAGAATAATTGCAAATAAACCCTAATTTATTTAAAACAAGTTTTTCCTTCAAAGACTTTCAAACAGAAATTACCAAGTAATCACAATACAAGATTTCTATCACCAAAAGATTCAAAACAAGAAATCTAAGTAAGAGAATAATTTCAAAACAACATCTAACAGGCACGAAACAAACAAACTTTCTATAAATAGAATTTAATCTATGAGGGTTTTAAACCCTACTTGAAACCTTCAATTGTCAAAAACGATGAAGAACAATCAAATCCTGAAAAATTTGAAAGTTGTCACAATTTCCTCCAATTCAATCCTTAGAGCCAAAACCTGCTAATTTGTGTGTGTGGAATAATGGCCAAGTCCTCCTAATAAAGAAAAAGAACCTAGAACTCGAACTCAACCATCCAAACTTGGAACTCAACTTAACTCCTTAAACTTTGTTAATATCTTGATATTCCTTTTAAATGATTTTGAATTTAATAATTAATAACTTAATGCACTTTCACTCAATTTCAAATTAAATTAATGTTTCTTGTTTTTATCTATTTACTTAACTATTAAAAATTATTTTATTCTTTTATTTATTTTTAATTGATTGTTCAACTTAATTGCATATCAATTATCACTAAAATAATGTTTTTTTAATTATTAATGCAATTGATAATTTATCATCAATTAATAGATTTATCTTTAATTTAAATTTTGAATTTAATAATTAACCAAATCCTTATATTTCACAATTGAACTTTTAATTAAGTCTTTTAATTAATAAATGCATTAAATTAATTTGTATTAATTAAATACCCTCGATCTAAATTTTTTTCTTTAATAAGATTTAATTATGAAACCATATAATAAATCTTAGTAAATTACTTAACCATTTCTCAACAATCACACCAACCACATAACCAAAAAATTCAACTAAACCTAATAAAATGACAATCATGCTCAGTGAAAAAGGCTCATGAATTCATGTCGCCTAGACAAATTTGGAGAGGTAATATATCAGAAACTTGTCCACTATTTCAAGATAATAAAATGGCTTAGGTTGGGCTTCAAACCTCAATGTTATCTCCCCTCTCTTTCCATTGAGACATGGAGATAGGGCACGCTCATCCTGATAATTTAGGGAGGTCGATGCCTGATACCTACAAACCTATATAAAATAAAAGCATGTGCACACACACACACACACTCAAACTGCCAATGCGCAATACAAATGCTAGATTTAACCCGACCCACTAGAGGTAGTTAACCCATGTCATGAATCTCCAAGGAGGTGTTGACCACCAAGTGAACAATCTCCCCCTTATCACCGATTGAGCCAACAACACCCACTAAAGAGAAAATCAAACCCATGATCCAAGGCTCTGATACCAAATGTTTGAATCATTTTTTGTCACACCAAAAGCTTGAACTATCAATGTCTGATACAAATGTTAGATTTAAACTGACCCATAGGAGACAGTTAAGCCATATCACGAATCTCTAAGGATTTATTGACCACCAAGTCAACAATACATCCATAACCTCATAATAATGTTGAAATAATTAACGCACACATGAAAGTGGCCTAAAAGATTTTGGCAATATAAAACTAAAAATGAAAACTATGCATGGGCACTATATCCATCACCTCTAGAATTAAACTTACTCCTGGAAGCCTACAAACAAATAGAGATATAAATCCTATAATCTCATTATGTCCTCCCAAGTTGTTGATGAATCATCAGTAGGGTCCCATTGGACCCTTACCCTCTCAATGGTGTGATCTCTAAGGGTCAACTCATCCTGCTGAAGTATGCGAATAGGCTCCAAAGTTAGCTGCCCATCCTTATTTGTATAGTTGAAAGAGAGGAATCATTTTGGAAGAGCATCAATGTCTACTTGTCCTTTGAGTTTCCATTTAATTTGTATCATTGATTTAACCACCTCTATATTCATTCAAACCTATCTGAAAAAGTTTGGATAAATCCATAGCTCAAATTGAATGGTCAATCAAGGGGTTAGTGATAAGGACCGAGAGCTCACCCTTTTGCGGATATGATTTACATGTAACTTCTGGCAAGGAAGATATACCGCTAGGTCTTTTTCCGAATAGGGAGGAGCAATATTTCAAAATACACGTATTATCTACAGCCTTGATCACCTCAAGGGATTCATGTGATCTTGTGCCCCCTTTACCACCTGACTCAATGGGAAACCACACATTTCGTGGGTCCCCACTCTTATCAAACTCATTAGAAGCCTTTGTTGACTTTGAGTTTTCCTTACCACTTGCAAACACCAACTCTTTCCCCTTGCTGGAAGCTTGAATGCTTCCATCGCTAGTTTTCTAGCTCATCCACTCCATTCAAAATTTCAGAAAACATCTATCTTAAGGGGTCATGTTAGGGCTAAAGGGGTCCTAATATTTTCTAACATTTTTTCTAATGTTCTATAACATTTTTTCAAATATTTGTTAACATTATTTATAATGTTTTTTAATGTTTTCAAAAAATTTGTATAATGTTTTTCAAATAATTTTCCAACATTATTTATTAAATTTTTTAACAATTTTTTTTTAAAAAAATCTAAGGTTTTCTTTAATTTTCCAACATTATTTATTAAATTTTTTAACAATTTTTTTTCAAAAAAATCCTAAGGTTTTTTAACATTATTTCTAATGTTTTCTAATGATTTGTAATATTTTTTGTTATGTTTTCTAACTTAAGAAGTCATATTTAATTTGAAATTACTTTAAAGTACATTAAAATATAATTTTATACATTTAACAATATTAAGAAAACATTTTAATACATTCAAAAACATAAAAAAAAAATATTATAATTATTTTTTATTGCAGGAAAAAATAGGTTTTAAAGGGGACTTGAAGCCCCTTATAAGTAGAGAATAAAAGATATAACAATAAGCATACTAAAGAGAAATAGGACTAAGAGCCAGTCCACCAGCACCAAAACCAGTAGAAAAAAAACTCAAAACCAAACACCAGCAAAAGAATGAAAACCTAGGAACACCAAAAAAGGACAGCACCAGGAACCAAGAAAACTAAGAAAACTCCTTATGAGTTTCATCTGCTTCCTTCTTCACCTCAGAGATCTGTTTTATGGCAGCATTGAAGTCAGAAAGCTCCTGGATTCTATCTTGGATCTTTCTCCTTTTAGTCGACCAGGTACATTTACCCGAGCCTTCCTCTCCCATATCCTCATTATCCTCCTCAGGTTTCTTGCTAGGAAAACTAGCATCCAGCTCCGCTTGATGGTTAGAAAACAATCCATGGAAAAACCCATGAAAATGTTATTATCCTGCATATGTTTCTTCATGGCATTCTCTAGCGTATCCACTCTAACTTGCATATCATGCACCTTCTTGTCCCTATCATTGTCCTTGTGGCCATCCAAAGTATTCGAACCAAACTCCAACCTTTCCTACAGGAGTCAACCTTAGCAGAAATAGAATGACATTTTAAATTCAAAATTTATATTTCCTAAAAGACCCATTTCAAAAAAAAAAAAAATGAGTACATAGAAGTCACCTTTGCAGTGTGGAGAACCCCAAAGCGAGCGTCAATTTTTTCATCCATATCTTCTTTGAGCAGTTCGACATTCCGTTCTTGCATATCAACAGTTTTGGCAAAGGGGATGTTCCAAGAAGAGGCAAGGACATTGACATTCTCTGCAGTAGGGGAATCCTTCTCCACATAAGGGGCATCCTTCAGCATGTCCGAACAGACCTCCATGATAACCTACAGCTTAGGGGAGATGGGCACGTCATGTTCTTTGGAACTGTCATATTCCACCAAGATGGGGACCTGTTGGCCACCAACATCCTCCTCTTTCTTGTCATCAGCATTGTTATTCTTGATCTCATAGGTATTCCCCACCTCCATAGTTCTAGCAGCCTCCTCCTCCATGTTCTCATAGTCCCCTAAGGTTGTATTTGACACCGAAGTTGAAGCATCACTACCCTCCTCAGTCAAGGTAGCTGTATCCTCACAACCATCTGCACTATCATCAATAGTGTCAGTATCCATACCAGCATCCTTTTCATTTTTAATTTTTTCCTAGAAGGATTCTCCTCTTTACCAACCGTCTCCCTAATACGTTTCTTAGGTGAGCTAGAGGTTTTGGGAAAAAAAATGATAGGGCTAGAGATGGCTTTCTGCTTAATGTGATCCATAATGACAAGAATAAGCCCCTCATGCAAGATGGGTTTCTTTTCTTTCCTTCTATGCTCAGAAATACTAAGGCGGAGGGACTGAAGGATATAAAAAGGTAAGGACACCCTAATCTTGTGATGGAAGTGACAAAGCAACACAAAGTGGTAAGAATGGGTGTGTTTATACCTACCTTCAAGGGTAACATATTCCATGATCATTTTCATGACCATTGCCTAGATTTCCTTGAAAGCAACAACATCATAGCAGCCGCTGGAATCTTTCACCCAACACTCTGCTTCAACCTTGCATTTGGGAAAATGTCGGATGGCCTTTTGCAAAAGTTTCTTATCTCTATAAAATTTGATGCCCTTGAGGCTCAGCCTGGACACCTCAGTAATGAGATCTTCTATAATGTTTACAGTGAGACCAGCGATAGTAACCGCCCCATATTTCCAAGACTTTTCAAACACTTTTGTAGCACTATATTTAAACCCATGCAGCCATTCCATATAGGTAGTTAGGCCACCCTTTCTGAGAATTTCCCAGACCTCCTGCATGTTTTTCCATTTCACACAGTCCTTCGGTTCCCTTCAATTTAGCCCGCCACCCATGATATCGAAGAGAGAAATAACAGTAGCACAAGCAAAGAAAAGCCAAATGTAGAAATAAGAGGCAACTTTAAAATAAATAGAGATTAACTTGTGTTTGCATTCAGTAATCTCAGGAAAGGCACCACTTTCCATTATCATATTACCCTATTTCGCTAAAATGTGTCTTATCATCATAATTTCATGAGATACTCCTAATCCACTCTTTTTCTTTGAGACCTATCAAAAGCCAACTTGGCTTTGATATCAACGGTGAGATTTCTACATCCGTGCCAGATCATGATGTCCTTAGCTTTAACCACAAAGTTGGTCAACTCATCAACAGTACCATTCACTTCCCGGTAAGTGTGGGAAATAATGACATGCTTAAAAGACTTAATAATTATTCGGGATTCCTCGATTATCACCTTAATGGACAATGACGATTTTGTGATGTTATTGATGCACCTTAATATATTCATTGAATCTCCTTCAATCCACACATTTTGAGCCATCTCTTTCTTAATAATTTTAAGGGTTTGTAGGAGATCCATGCCTTCTGCAACGTGATTGGTTTGCACCCCAATAAGCATAGCCACGGCAATGAGGAAATTCACCATGTCATCTCTTATGAGCCCACCACAACCTGTCAGGCCCGATTTGCCCTTTGTAGCACTAAACTAAAATAAAACATAAAACAACAGAAAAAAACCTACATGGTTCAACCAAACTAGATGAATAGCCGTCAACCACTCCACAATTCTTGGAAGCACTACAATTGAAATGAGCCCTTTAGGGTTTTTTATTTTTTATAAATTAAGGTTGGTCTGATCGAACCCTGTTCGGTTAAATCGCCTCATTTCGGCTGAATTGGGTTTTCTACATCGGCATTGTATAGCATACAGTCGATGCCACGTGGGTTCGGTCATACCCTATTTGGATGAAATTTTTTTGGCCAAAATTGACTTGGACAAGGCGCCTAAGTTAGCTTAAATGGTGACACAATGCTGTACTTTTACCCTTTTAATAGATTCAAATAAAGGGTTTCCTTCTAACTAGGCATATTTTATTGAATTAGAACAACCTTGGGTTGTGTAGTGTTGGATTCTCTAGTCTTCGTTTATATTGATAGAAAATAATCAAATCATTTTTATTTCCATTCTTTTTATTTGCACAAACTCCTATCCTATTTTTAGGAACTTAGGAAGAATTTCCCCCTTCCTCAAACAATCACTCTTAGAAACAAACTCTAATGAATTCTAATCTATAGCTTTTGTAATTGTATCCATATTAGGGGGAACAATCCCTTGTTCAAGAGAAGTTGAAACATCCATCTTAAGAATATAACATGAGATTTCCCCTTTAGCACATAAGGTGCTTTCATTTTTTTTATAATACAAACTTGGTTGTTGTTTTGAATCTATTGTCATCTTGTAAAATAACTCTTGCGACCCAAGATTTATTGCTTTTTCAAGTAGAATCTTACAACATAAATCTAATAACTCTTCAAGCCCCCAAAATGGCATCAACACCCTTCTCACATATTCCATTTTGTACTAACTTGAGATCCCCATCATCATCTTTGATTCTAGAGGCAATCAAACCTGTCAAATCCCTACTACTCAAGGATCCAACAGTATTGCAACTCATCCCATCTCATGAAGAAGAGTTCAATTATGTTATTCCCACCCTCTCTCCACCTCCTCCCACATGCTCCATGTTTTTATTTATGAATTTTTTTCTTTGGATGTTACTACCTCCTTTATGTCATTTTTATACGTATAAAAATTTTATTCTTTTCTTTAGGTCTTTACCAAGGGGATCCTTTGTCTTATTAACCAAAACTTTCAGATTTTTGTGAACTATTTCTTATTAACCACAATTCTCTATTATTGTATTACCCTTATACGAAATGGGTATATGTAAAATAAATGGTTCAAATATATTTAGAAACTATCCTTGTCAAAATCGTCAAAAGTTCTAAAACATATATGCATCTACAATTCTATCTCCAATGTCTATGTATATATATCAAGGAAATCCATATTAGTAATATTAAACGTAGTAATGGATTACACTTCCAATATAGAAACCATTGTGTCTCTTGTGTGTTTTATACCCCAATCCTTATATGATTGATGAAGGTCATGCATCTAGAAAGGACATGGTTGGCTATAGATAAAGCAAAGCTATAGGTCCAATCCAATCTAGATCTATATTGGTATCATCTAAATATATGAATCAAGAATTCTTTGTAAAAGAAAATATAATAGTGTAGTTCTCATCATAATTAAGAGTAATAATTTATGGGAGGCAAAGAAAAAATTCAATATGGATTTATATTGCTAGGTTGTACAATTAGAAAGAGATACTTGTAATGACTTAAATTGACATAATAGTCATAGATATCACCCAATTCAAACATATACTGAGATGTTTGAGTAAAATGTCAATTAACTATATATTAGACCAAAATGGTAGCAATGCACTATATTTTACGTAGTTGTATGATATCCATGAACCTTATGCTTCCCATGCACATTTTTTGAAGTCTTGCAAGTTTCATTTATGTATCATTTAATTGCAGACATGTGTCATGGTTAAGTCTAACCCTTATATGCCACTATAAATTAAACAAGCTAAAAGCTAAAAACAAGCAAATGTGGACAAACTTCTCTAGCCACCCTCATTTGAGTTGTGACCTCCTCCATAAAATTTAATCTCTTGATTGTTGATATATCTTTTATATTCTACCCCATTATGATTTTTATCATTTTGATCACTCTTAAATTATTCATGACTTCCTTCATAACTACTACAACTTCAATGACCTTCACAAAATTTAAAACACACGCACTACCATATCTGTTAACTTCTATCACACTACGTATAATATGTCCATGTCCCATCTCAATAACAACTTTACTTCCCAACGCTTTCTTCCCTACACTCACAAAGATACTTCTTTCTTTCCATGTGTATGAAGTTTATACCCCTCTCTATATAAGAATTTTGTTTGATGTCCAATCAAACAATATTGATAGCATGCTCTAATAATAGATCGAGAGACATTTAAATGTAACGTGCCCTAATAATACATTAAACGACATTTAAATACTTTTTCTTAATGACAAATAGTCTTTTGACTAATTGATTCAAAACACAACTACTAAATTTCCTAAAAAGATTGTCAGTTCTAACCATGAAACATATCAACATCTCCATCTCCATTCATCATCCAAAATCTGAAAACTAATTCGTATTATTAAGAATTAAGATGAAACAATAACAAATTGAACTCAATATAATACCATCTCAACTAATAACTCTCTAGTTTTTTAATCTTTTGGTCGCTAATATTGCCCCAGCTTTCCTAGTTGCACCGTGGAGGGCAAGGAATCTATTCGTTCGCATTTTTTCCGTCTTTCACACTAGAAATTTGTGAAGTAAATGATAAGATTTCAGAAAGTACTTACATAATTTTAATTCGGATATATACCGAGTTGACTAACATGATAGAAAGAATGTAGTTAACATTCAAATTGTCGCTCCGTAGGCCAAATAAGTTTTCCATTATGGAAAACAGGTTGATGCCTATCATCATCTCTTTAACGTATTGAAATTGACCTCGTTAGCCCTCGTCAACTCTTTGACAGCGGGCCAATACACCAACCACACCACAAGAAATTCAACCACGCTAACACATCTATGATACCTAATTTCTAAGAATGTTTTCAGTCAACAGCGTTTACCAGCACAGAAATCATTGGGCATTATAAATAGTCCAAACCGGTGGAATCACTACTTATCCTTTTCTTTCGTTGTTTTCCAAACTGTGGGTTGAACCAGCCATTTCAGCAAAAAAAAAAAAAAAAAACTTTTATAGAGGTTACCAATTATCGACATACCCGTCGTAAAACCTTGGTATTTTCTCTGCAATAATTGTATTCAAAATTAGGTTATCAGTTTCAGTTTTGATAGGTCTGGTAGTTGTGGGTATACTTGTCAGAAATGGAGGATGCGAGTGTAGAGAACTGAACTCCCTAGACACTCATTCTACGTTCTTGAGAAGAAATTATTATAGCAGAGGCAAGCAAACATAGGTTCTGTATGGTAATGATCCAGTACTATGTGCTCGTTCTGCTAAGAACATTAGAAAATTGTCTATTATTTATTGTGGAAAATGTGCTCAAGCAATATTATTTCAATTGTTTTCTGTAATTTTCTAAAAAATTTAATATAATACATGGGCCTCAGCCTTTTAGTTATAAAATATTTTTTTAATTCAATTTCACATCAATAAGTTATAGGCAACTTTGTTCATTCTAAGAAATTTTAGGACAATTTGTTTAGTTTAGTTGTAGATTTGTTTGTGAACAATATTCGTGTGTTACCATTTTTTTGGACCATCAAGACATCTAATCCATGAGTTAATTCAGTTTCTATTCACAAACAAGCATCCTAAAAATTAATTTACTAGCTCGGAGCCATAAAAGTTTTTGAATAAGGTAAAAACAGGTTTTGAATGGAACCTGAAACCATTTACATCATCGTGCTGGAAAGTATAGAGCAGGATCCAAAAAAACACTAGATACAATAACAAAACCAAAGAAAGCAGATCTAGCAACACTACCAGCAGCACCCAGCAACGAATAGGACAAAACTAATTGCTTATCATTTTGTCCGCCTTCATCTTCAGCTCCTCCATCTTTTGGATAGTATTTTTTAGGTCCTTTAGCTCTTTAGGCTTCTCAGGGATCTTCCTCTGAATACACCCTTTGGTTCTAGTACATGGACCTGCATTTCCAGCACTATCATCAATAGTAATGGTCGTGTTTTCCAGCTGGTTTTTCTCCAGGTAGTTGTGAAGCATATTCAGGTTGATGACAGCCGCATTGAGCCCTTCATTGCTGTGGCTGAGGACTTCATTAATCATTTTCCCATTGTTGCTAACTTTGACCTTAATTTCCTTCACTTGGAAGCCATAAAAATTGTTACGTCAATTTATGAAAAAAAAATGAACAAAAGTGGATAAGTGACTGATTAATAATATTCAAATGTGCAGAATTATTTTCAAAACCTCACAAATTTATATTGATTAAGGAAGAGCAATATTAATTAATTGTTACAATTTAATATATATATATATGAAGAATAACAATGTTCAATTATTATTGAGAATTTAACTATAGTGTCCTCTAAATTCTAGATTAATTTGTGTATCATATAATATTCTTTAAACATTTGTAGCGAGTTTGGATATTAAGGTATTTGTATTGTTAAAATTAGATAAAATTGGTCACAGTCTGTCAATTTTAACCCTCTATAGGTATTTGTTAAGTTTCAATTCTTTTTATATGAACTACTTGGAATATGCAGCCAATTGAAAAATGATTTATAAACATGAGAGTTTTAACCAAAAAAAAAAAAAAAATGTTCTCCTTGGTATGATTTATGTTTTAGTTCATTGGATAGATGCTTCTACAAATATTGGTGTAAGACAATATTCTCCAAAGCTATGATCAATGAAGATTTTGTCTATGTGATAATAAAACTCAAGATGATAGCACAACTCAAGAAGAGATTGAAGATTGTTTTATCGAATGTGGTGGATCTTTTCAATAATTTAGTTATTATTTGTGCACTTATGTTAAGGGATATTTCATAACAATCTCAATCAATGAATCTTATAAAGAGATTTTTGGAAGAGTTCTATATTTCTTGATTTTTTTCATGAAACATTGTCATGTGGATTTTAACTACTTGGAGGAAATCTTTATAATGAATTCAATTTTAATTCATAAGGAAGGTTGCGAGTAGTTCAAAATCTTTCCATGAACATAGTCAATTTGTTTATGCTAATTTTTTTGGAACTAGATCTCTCCTTTCCTCATTCTAAGAGTGTTACTTTGTATGTTATTAATTTTGAATGGTCGCATACTCTTTACTATAAATGTAGTCTCCTCAAATAAAATAGATCCCATATCCTAATATTCATTGTAATTTTGAAAATAAAAGAAAATTTTGAAGCATAAAAGACACATAAGAATTCATATTTTGAAATAAAAATAGAAATAAAATATATACTAATAATCCATTTAGTTTTCCTTTTCCATGAAAATAAAATTATGAAAATACCAAGGTATCTTAAAACTCTTTGAATGATTTTAAGAGGAAGGGAGACCTAATTGGTATTATTTTCTCTTCAAAATGCAACCATAGTAGATATTGAGGGTGATAATAAATCTCAATTATTAGTTTACAAATAGTAGATTTTATAACCATCAACTCCACTCTTCTTGTACTTACTCCAAAAAAGGATTTTTTAACTACAAAATATTTCAACCCTATATCTCTTTGAAATATCATGTATAATTATATTTCAGAAGTTATTTCTTAATTAATTTAAATGTCTCTTTCTCTTTTTTATTTGTAAAAAGCAAGAGAGACATGTCAAGGCTCATGAGACAATAGATGGTATCATCTCCATTCATGTATTTTTATTTATCTAGTAATATAAAGTGTATACTCTTGGTACTAAGTATTCTAAATTTTATGTTATTTCAACTACAAATTCCTCAAGAAAAGTTTAGGAAAAATAGTTTTGGTAAGAAATATTAAGAGATTAGGCCTTTGAATGTTACTATTTGCCTATTTTATGTCATTATTACATCTATAGAAAATTGATTGTCTTTGGGTCTTTACCAAGGAAATCCTTTGTCTTATTAATAAAAAGTGTACTATTTGGGTGAAATGTTTATTATTAATAACAACTCTCCATTATTTGATTACCCTTAAATATGAAAAGTATGGGAAAAATAAACAAAAAACAATAGAAACCATCCTAGTGAAAATCATTAAAAATTCTAAAAGAGATATGCATCTATAATTCTATCATCAATATATATGTATATATATCAAGTAAAACTACATTAATTCTATCAAGAATGTGGAAAAGTAAAAATAAAATAATAATCATTTGTAGTTTCCTTTATATTTTTCTCCTGCAACCTATCCAGCTTCTTGTGGGTGTTGTTAATTTACATTATCACCCACTTGTCCATGGAGTAGGAAATATGAGCTTTGAGTTTAGCCTTCTGGATAAAAGACTGCAAAATTAATAAGGGGCCCCTTCTCGACTAAGTGGGCCCCTTATTCCCTCCATAATCAACAGTATGATGCATAGTGACACATTTAGGTTTAGAAGGAGGAGCATCCAAACCTAAGTTAGGGCAATCCACAAGAATACCAGCATTATCATTTCCTAAATTTCCTTTGTGGGTGAACCCCTTATTGTCATCATTTTTTTGATTCTTGTTGTTGCTAGATTTCATATCCTTTTTTGTTCTTCTGATTACGCCTTTTGTTTTTTATCATCAATATTTAGAGAAATCAAAAAATCCCAAGGAGAAGTATCCTCTTCATCTTTAATAGAGTTCTAAGGCACCATGTTATTATGGTTGGAGCAGGCATTGGAATCAACTTCCTCCTCCATTTCCATGCCATCATCTTTCCTAAATCTATCCATGGATGCACTCGTCCCTTTCTTCCCAGACTCATAATCTCTATCATGCTATATGTTGATACCCTTATCTTCATCATTTTTTTTCATAAGATTATTCAAGGTTTTCTTATTGCCCTTAGAACTCCATGGGCTTTTCCTCTCTCCCTCATCTGACCCAACACTCCCCACTTTTCTCTTGCCAGAGGAAATATTAATGGCAGGATTAGGGGTTCTTTTTTTGCAATAGTTAGCTATGAGTAAAATAAGCCCTTCATGCAAAACAAGATTTTTGGTCTTCATCTTATGTTCGACCAGGCTATTATTCAAAAATTTGAGAAGCAATTACGAGAAATAAATCTTTTCCTTGTGTCATAAATGGTTTAAGAGAACAAAATGATACCCATGGACCCTAGTGTTTCTCCCATCCAAGGTAAAATAAGCCATGATGCAGGTCAAGGTTTTCTTCCACGAGGGTTTAATTTTCTTTATGTTGTAGTAATCACCATTCTTGATAAGAAACTTCTTCTCTTCCTTTGTTTTAGGGAATTTATGAGCAACATCATTAAATATCTATCTTTCTTTAAAAAAATCCCTCCCAAAACTAGAAATAACTCTTTTTGAAAACCATAAAGGTGTTCAATGTAGGGAGTGACGCCACCTTTCCCAAGTCATAAAAAACCTCATTCTCCTATTTCTAGTCATTGCAAGATTTAGAGTCCTATCTCTTAGGCTCACCTCCCATATTGAATACACCAGAATTCAGGCTCCGACAATTTTTTGAAATGCTTCTACCAACAATAGCCCAAATAGAAACCCAAAATGCATGCTAGTGAAAATAAAAATTCTCTTTTTTAGGTAGTGCATATAACAATAATACCACCATCAACATCAAATTGGTTAGATGTCATTTCCATAATTTTTTTTAATCCTTCCCACTTTACTATGCATCTTATCAAAATTAATGATCTATATTTGAGATCTTTATAATGCTTAAAGTACTCGTGCCAAGTAATGGTTTCATTACTATTCATAACAATATTGGCAATATGATTCGTAATTTATTAATTTCTTGGTATGCATGAGAGATTGAAACTTTATTAAACATACGAAGGATGATCTCAACCTCCTTTATGATGGTGGAAATAGCCCAAGAAGCCAAAGAATTACCAAGAAGACATTGGATAATATTGATGGAATCACCCTCAACCCAAAGGTTTTGGAAATTAATTTGATTAGATAATTTGATGACCCAAAGGGCTCTCATAGTTTCAACAACATCAAAAGTCTGAACACCTAAGGAGACAACCAAAACACCAATACAATTACCATACATATATCTCACCACCCTACTACAGCTAGCCTTATTTAGGTTACCTTGAGTCATACCATCAAAATCAGCCTTAAGCCAACCCTTATGAGGAGACCACCAAACCAATCCCTCCCTTTGTCTCTCCTTCCTTACTTTGAGATTAAAATTATAATGCAAAAGTGAATTAGGGTCAAAACCATCACTATCTAATAACTCCTCACGTTTAGAGGAATCAAAGTTTTCCTGGATAGCCCTAGAGATATTTTTTCCACCACCATCGAAGGAGCTTCCCTATCCCTAAAAACCCTATTATTGTGTTCCTTCCAAAGGTTCCAACAAAGATGGGTAGAAACCAACAACCAAACCATCTTAGACACCAAATTAGAATCTAGACAAATCTATTGCATGAGAAAATCCTTTATATTTCCAAAAAAATCCAAGAAAGGTTCCATCATTTAAGGAAAAAAACCAAACATCAAAGGTTTAGGAGAACTGGAAGAAAACATGAAGAATTCATTATACATCTTTCTTGCATAGGAAACATATTTTAGTAAAAAAATCCTCTCCTACATAGATTATTAATAGATAGAATCTTGTCTTACACGAGCATCCAGAAGAAAATCTCAACTTTAGGGATAAGAAGTTTTTTCCAGCAAGAGGTTGAGTAAGGAATTTCTCTAGTAGAGTTATAACTAGGAGACGGAACCGAGGAAACCCTAAATTTTCAACTTGAATGGAGGGCCCACATAACAAAATCATACTAGTCAGATTTCACTAAGGTGGAGTTAAGAGAATGTTGGATCTAGAGAATATTAGGATAAAAGGAAGTTAAGCTGATCCAGGACCCATTAATCTAGTAATAAGGCACCATATTACCAAAGGTTAATTTACATCTTTGAATGATTTTCTCATCATCCAAAGTCTTGTATAAAGGAATATCCAGCATCAAACAATCTTCCCAAAATCAGATTTTGTTTCCATTACCCAATTTCCATCTTCACCCCTTAGTTGGACATTCATTAACACCCTAAACACAATTCTAGATGTAAGAGCCATTTATGATGTTAGGCTCTTGAAAAAACCCCTCAAGGGAGGGAGCATTGAAGAGATACTTTATTTTCCAGACAAGATTCCATTCCCTCTCTTCCTCATATATTCTTTGTATTTGTTTGGATAGGAAAGCATGATTTAACTTTGGATAGGACTAATTCCTGGACCTCCCTATTTTTTAGGTTTACCAAGCTTCTCCCATTAAATCAAACATATTCTCTTCCTTTCTTCAATTTTGGAACACATGAATTTCTTTTATATTTTTTCCATAACTTCAACAAATTTGGCAAGGATTTTAAACGGGCTTAAACCATAGACATGGAGATTCTAAAAGCATCTCTTGAGTAGCTACACTTTTCCATCCTAATTCAACATGTTACCTTTCTAGCCAGCCAATTTGCATTGAATTTATACATTAAGATATTCCAAAAGGATTCAGGGGGTTTGGATCCCAAAGGTAATCTCAAATAGTTCTAAGGGAGAGATGAGAAAACACAACCAAGGAGTTTAGAAATCTTTAGTTTCCTTTCCATTGGAGTATTAAAAATTAATAAATATATTTTTTCCCAATTGATCAATTTCCCAGTAGAAGAGGTATAGATGTTCAAGGAAATTTTTGTGAATTTAGGTTCTTTGACAGAAGCAACCCCTAGAAGAATAGTGTCATCCAAAAATTGTTCATGAGAGCAAATTTGGGGATGGCAAGAGGGTATTAACCCCTGAATATATCTAGTACTATTGAGATTAAGAAATCATCTCCCTATACATTTAGCCATTATGGAAAAGAGAATAGGATAAATGGGGTCTCCTTTCCTAAACCCTTTAGAGGGGTTGAAGAAACTAGAGGAGGGACTATTAACTAGTACAACAATAGAGGAAATGGAAATAAGTAGGCCAATTAGCATAACCACTTTTCTCCCAAATATAAAGATGTAGAGAACCTTGAAGAGGAATCTCCATTAAACTCTATCATATGCCTTGACTAAATCTACTTTCATGAGGAGTCCTTCATTATTGGGGCTTATGAGAGAATGAATATTTTCATGGACAAAAATAATATAGTCTAAAAAATTTCTACAAGGGACAAAGCCATTCTGCTAAGGATAAATAATAACATTCATGAGCTTCATTACTATGGAATTTAACACTTTAGAAATTATTTTGTATGAAGAGTTTCACAGACTGGTTGGTCTCAAGGAGTCAATATAGTCAACCCTGACCTTTTTAGGGATCAACACAAGAAAGGTGGTATTAATCTCCTTCAAAATCCTATATAAGCATGAGACAATTCTTTAATTACATAAAACACATCCTTACCCACAATATGCCATGGTTGTTTAAAAACAAACTTAGGGAAACCATCTAGCCCCAGATCTTTATCCCCTTTGAAGAAGACAACAACATATATAATCTACTTAGAGGAGGGAATCGCAGCTAGGACATCATTTTGAGCCTAAAAAATGATAGAATAAATGGAAGTAAGAAGAGCTTCCTGATTATCCAAATCAAGGAAGGGATCAACTAAGAGAAAGGATGAGAAGAACCTCACCATTTCAAACATAATGTCTTCTTCCTTCATGAGTCATCCCCTATCAATATTAAGGTAGGAGATATGAATTGTTGCTCTATATTTTTCTATTATGTCATGATGAGTCATCGACAAAGTCTCCTCTTTTTATATTATGTCATGATAAGTGACTAAAATTTAATTATTTTTCTCAATTTAAGGAGTTGGACGTATCCTTCCTCCTGAATTTTGTCTTGAATTTCCTTAAGCTCAAGTTGAGTATTGGATTTGGAAATGAAAATATCACCGAACTTTCTTTTATTCTAATTCTTCACAAATTTCTTCAAATTCTTGAATTTTTTGGCAACCCTAAACATAGTAGTTGCGTCTAGCTGTATATCCAACCAGTCTTTAAAGTTATCCTCAAAGTTGGGGTGATGAGTCCACATTTTTTTAAACCTAAAGGGAAATTTATTTTACTAGAAATCGGGTTAGCCACAAATATAATTGGGAAATGATTAGACCCAATTTTAGAGAAGGAAGATAGGGAGAAGAGGTACCTTTGCAACCAATCATGAGAAATTAGGGTCCAATCCACTATGACTTGGATAAGATCCTGACCAACTCTTTAATTTATCCAAGTAAAGTTAATCCCTTGGATATCAACATCCATAAGAGTATGTTGGTTTATAAACTTCATTAGATCAAGATCTCCATCCATATGTCTCTGCACTCCTCCCATCTTCTCACAATCTTTCAATGGGGTATTAAAATCACCCATTACCATCCAATTAAGGGCGGGGAAAACATCCCTAATAAAAAAAACTTAAATTTCTAAAAAAAATTCTACTTACTCTATTGTTTGGGGCATAAATGTTAGATATAATCTAAGTGAAATTATCATGAATGTGATGGAATTTAATAGTAATAATATTTCCATTTTTCATCATGACATCTCCTCTAATATAATTATGACACCAATAAATAATAGCACCCGAAGAAGCACCCTTAGAATTGCTTCCAATTGCACCATAATTTTTAAAGAACTTGATTTTTTTAGACTTTTCCTTAGCCATCTTAGTTCTAGGACAAGTACATCATGTTTATGATCTCTAATCATATTTATTAAAATACATTTTTGAGGGAGCTATTCAGTCCCCTCATATTCCATGAGACAATCTTTATTTCTTAATAGGAGTAAAATTTGGGATGGTGGCTTGTTTCCCATCCGTAATATTCTTCTTGCTTCCTAGCTCCTGAATATGCTTTGTAGTTCTCATTGCCTGTTGATTATTTTGGGTTTAAACATCATATTTAGTTCTTCCCCTTGTGGCCACTCCATATTGGGAAGAAGAATAGATTGACCCTTCCCCTATTTGTTCCTTCTCCTACCATCTTTTTGAGATGAACCCTCCAAATCTATGACACCAACTTCCTTTTGTTTCAGGTTTTGACTATTCATTTCTTGTATTCTAACAGGATTTTACTCTTCTAGAATAGAAGATTTAACAAAATCCACACCCTCCAAATCCACCAGGTCAGTAGAGGGGTCACCTCCCAATATTATGCACACTTGAGCATCATTAAAAAATTCCTCCATTTGTTTGAATTTTTGGGGTTCCATAGAGTCAACAACCCATGAAGGGATACTCTTAATTTAAGAACCAAATTTCTCATTTATTTCCCCTTCTTTAGGACCTTCAATATCCTCAGGTTTTTGTGTAAAAGTGGGGTTTTCCATATTAGGCTTAACAATAGTCCCATTCTCGTGATTTGTGAGGCCTTCCTCAGTCTCTTTTTCTTAAAAAACCTCTCTTTTTTTATCATTATCTTTCCCATTATCATTATTACTCATGTCAACCTTGGGAAGACTAGATTCCTCAAGTTCATTGCTATCTTTTTTGTTCCCTCCACTGGAACTATCATGTTCTAACCCAAAAGATAAATCATTGTCATCTTTTCCTTCCTTTTGTTGATACCTTGTAGCAATCTCCAACATTTTTCCTAAAGAAACCTCTCCACCTCCATAATCCATCTAGATTCTCTCATTATCTATGGTCTGAGGTTTCTACGCTTTCTATATGTCAAATTTCTTCCCCCTACTTCAAGTTTTTTAATATTTATTTTGACCTTTTTAGGGGAACTCTTGGCTGAGTGTCTCATTTTCTTACAAATAAAAAAAGTAAAGGCTAGGGATTCAAACTCAAATTCCTGGCTCCACTTTCCCAACTTGGACACAATATCTATCTTTGTAGGGAGACCTATGAACTGCTGAACATTGACAAAGATTCTCACAAAAACCAATCTGGTTTTAGTCACTTTCATAGGATCAATGGACAATAGTTCCCCAAAAGAAGAAGCCAACCCTTTCAACAAATATTCATTCTAGAACTCCAGAGGAAGACCCCAAAATCACACCCAAATAGGAGCTGAAATAAAGAAGTTATCCTTAAAATCCATCTTGGGTCCCCATTTCTTTAGAGAAAGAGCCATCTTTCTAAACATCTAGGGACATCCACGTAGCACAAAATCCAAATATTTCTTCTTAGAGAACTCAAAAGAAATGAAGCTCTTAAGGAGAGTAGCAATATCCACTTTCCCTTTGAGTCTCCACTTTTATTTAACCAAAGATCTGACCAACTTAATGCTTATCCTAGGCCATAAGAATTTACCCAAAAGGGTAAGTTCCATAGAAGATAAAAAATGATCCATCAAGGAGTTAGGGATAATATGGAAAACTCACCTTTCTGTGGGTCACCTTTGTACGACACTTCTAGGAAAAAAGACTTTCCACTATATTTTTTCCCAGACAACAAAGACCAATAATTTGGAGCATTTATTTTCTCCAATGACTTGAATATCGAAATAGAATCACATGGGGCAATGCCCCCTTTTCGATCTGGTTCAATGGGACACCCCGCATTTCATGGATCTGATTCAAAGTCTTCAAAAGTGTATGTGGACTTAGAACAGTCCTTCCCACCAAAATTCTCTTGAGCCCCATCCATATTGGGCACCTAACTTCCTCTGAGATTTCTCCCTCCTCCGTCGCTAATTTTCCTTCCTCCTCCATTGTTAGTTTTCCCGCCTCCTCCATCACGAGATTTCTCGCTCCTCATCCCTTCACAAGTTAGGCCACTTATGATTCCTATATCCTAAACTAGAAGTTAGCTCCATCCCAACAATTGAATATGGAAAATATAGGACACTATCAAATAGTTTTATACAATTTTATCTATATATTTTTCTTTTGTTCAAATCATAATAAGGCATGACATAGGTAATAAAATATTAGATTCTTACACATTTTTTATTAAATTATTAATTGATAATGAGTTTTGATTGTATTTTTAAAAAACTTGAAGATTTTTTATTCACATAATAAGACCAAACAATACTTCTTGCCACCATTAATTATCCATACATATTGATATTAAGTTCATACAGTTTATATAAGAACTAAAATCTTATTTTGAACAAATTTAAATATAGAACTATATAAATATAAATAATTATATCGACTTATTTGAATAAAATTTCAAAAATTAGACTTCAAAAATTCTAAAAAAAATTAAATATTATAAATAACTTTTCACTAAAGAATAAAACATAGTAAAGAATATACCATCTTTATATAATTCTAAATATATCTAGATTTAATTGAGCTTAATGTTGATTTTTGAGCTCAAAAGTAAATGTAGAAAATAAAGTAAAAATAAAATCAGAATAACAAAAAACTAACACAGTCAGAGAAGACAAAGAATATTATATTAGTTCACCTTATTAGGCTACATCCATTGTCAACCTAGGATTCTCAAGTTTATTAAATTCTCACAATGCAATACAATAAACATTAGAATTGCAATGTCCATCAATATTATAAACAGTTTTCAATTGACAAAATGTGGAACACTAAGAAATTTTACCATTACAACTCAAGGACTGACAAAGAAAATGATTCCTACCATAATACTAACATTGCATGTCAGTTAGAATATTCTACAACCCACAACCATTAAAAACGGTTATTTGGATTCATACGCCCAACAATCTCCCACTTAAAGACCAATCACCAACAAAGAAATAAATCTAATAGAGATATCTCAAGCATCAGATTCATCGATCACATAAAACAAGGAGGTTTTGAAAAGATCTTAAAAGTGACAGCCTTGTTCCAGCACATGAAAAATGATTCTTCTCTAGGTTCTATAACACTCGATAAAATCTAAAACATGCGCATTACAATATCTATTATTTTCTACCACACTACTCATAATATATCGTTCATGTGTATGAAGTTTATACCCCCTCTCTCTATAAAAATTTTGTGTGATGTCCAATCAAATTTAATATTGATAACATGCTCTAATAATATATCGAGAAACATTTAAATGCATGTTGCTAATATGCTCTAATAATATATTAAAATATATTTAAATGCTTTTGCTTAATGACAAATAGTCTTGACTAATTGATTCAAAACACAACTGCTAAATTTCCTATAAAAAGATGGACAGTTCTAACCATGAAACATATCAAGACCTCCGAAGAGATCCATTCATTATCCAAAAGTAAATCTGAAAATGAATTTGAACTATTAAGAATTAGGACAAAACAATAACAAATTGATCTCAATAAAGTACCATCTCAACTAATTACTCCCTACTTTTTTAATATTTTTAGTCACGAAGGTTTCCCCATCTTTCCCATTTCGAGCATGCATGAAAATAAATCTATTCCTTCACATTTTTCAGTCTTTCACACTAGAAATTTGTGAACTAAATGATAAGATTTCAGAAAGTGCTTACCTAATTTTAATTCAGATATATGCCGAGTTGACTAACATGATAAAAATAGTGTAGTTAACATTCAAATTGTCTCTTTCTAGGCCAAATAAGTTTTCTATTATGGAAAATAATTAGATGCCTAACATCATCTCTTTAACATATTGAAATTCATCTCGTTTGCCCTCGTCAACTCTTTTATAGCGCGCCAATACACCAACTACACCACAAGAAATTCAACCAATCTAACACATCTATGATACCTTATTTCTAAGAATTTTTTTAGTCAACAACATTTACCAGCACATAATATAAACAACTTCCTCATCCTAAAGAAATCATTGGGCATTATAAATAGTCCAAACCAATGGAATCACTACTTATCCTTTTCTTTGTGGTTTTCTAAACTCTGACTTGAATCAGCCATTTGAGAAAAATAAACCAAACTTTTATAGAGGTGTATCATCTTAAAATGGAAGCACTTCCATGTTAAGAGCATTTAGCCCTCCGAGTAAGTGATTTAGGATCATGTCAAACACTTTCAATGGGTCCTTAGATTTGATCTGACATTTTCCCCTGATTCTGCCCACTTTTCCACTTTTTGTCTGCATTTTCATAGCATCCTGAACTAAAATTCTGAGATTCTTGACTTTTGGGTCAAGGGTGACATTTTTGAGTCAAGGACTACCTTGACCCCAACCTTGGTTAGGGTCTACCTTGACCCTAACCTAGGGTGGGGTCTACCTTGTCCCTGACCCCAAGTCCAAATTTCAAGTTTCCATGATTTTCGGATGTCGGGTTTCAGAAAGAATTGTTTTCTCGCTTCCGGGTTGGCTGTTTTGGTCTCTAAAATGGTAAAATCTTAATTATATTTAATTTAGGTCCATTTCTAAATGGTTGAGGCCTAATTGAAATTTAATTCCCCAAGGTGGCTCCTCTAGAGGATTGTGCCCTAGATCACTATAAAAGGAAGCGTTCCTCTCTCATTTTCACATCCACTTTTCATGATCAAGACACCAAGCAATTTCATGATCAAGAGCTCTCAAGGAGATATTCACATTCAAGAAAGCATTCAATTCCTCTTCTCCATTCAAGTTCTCCATAGAAGATCAAGGACTTAAGCATTCAATCCTTTGAAGGGATTTGGTTCAAGCATTCAAGATTCATGATTCAAACCCTATATCTAGCCATCATGGTAGTGTGATCTTCCTTCAAGATCCTTTGTTAATCTTCAAGATCTATTTCATTCTTCTCCCAAGGTGTATTCCAAGCATCCAATCATGGAGGGTTTTATTTACATTTGTGAAATGTTATGTTCAATCTTTCATATCAACATACTTGTTTACATTTCAAATACAATTGCATATCTATTGAATATCATAGCTTCGTTGTTAGATCTACTTATACTACTTGCTAGCATTCTTTATTTCAATTCCATTATTAAGGTTGATTCCAAATAGGGGTTTGACTAAGGCAAACCCCTTGCCCAACAAACAAAACCATTTTTCTTGTAGGTACAGGTACAAGACAATGAATTGAAGTGTAGATCTGGATACCCATTTCGCCAAACTTTCAGGATCCGTGAACAGATTTTTTGTCAGAATAGTTGGGTCAAGAATGACCTAGACCCTGACCAAGGTCAAGGACAACCAAAAAACTAACCTAGGTCAGAGACAACCTCATCCATGACCTAGGGTAGAGATGACCTGACCTTAGAAAAATATTTATGGGTTTTGTAGATCTCGTAGTTTTGATTGGAGACCGAAAAAATCAACAATTTCTGAGACTATCTGATAGGGTTTTCAACCGATTATTTTTTGGAGGTAAGTACCTTTATCTCTTCATTTCAACATTAGTCATCTACATTTACTTTCCATATCAATACAATTTCATATAAGTGTAAAATATTGGCTTTGGGGTCTCTTTTATGTGCAAACCATTCTTATAGGACCCCACCGCATATTTTACCTTATACATTTTGGTGAACCTGACACACTTACCCCTTTATTTTGTGGAATCAGATGCCCTATTATGTTTGTGGTGTTCATTTTCCTTTTCATGCTTATGCATTTGGATATATCTAGATCTATTTTCTATGCATTTCTTTATTGGTTATCATGTTGCAAAAGTTATATCAAGTATTTTTCAAGTGCTTTATTGAACCTTTGGATGGGGATGTTGATTTTTCTCTTCATGATGAAACCATTGTGAATGATCCCTTGGATAAAAAAATTGATTTATCCCCTCCTCATGAAGAATCTTTGATACAAGAGGGTGATTTATTAATGAAAGGCATATTCATACATGATGATAACTCTTTTTCTACAACACACTCCCATTATGCAGACATTTTAGTAAAAGAAGATGACATTATATATCCCTTACCTCCATTTGGGATTTCTTCTAGTGATGAGGCATTAGTGGAGAATGATATGAATTCCCTTAATGCTCTCCCTCTTAGTGATGATCTTATGGAGAATCAAGATCCTATTTCATCTCCTCCTAGGATGTCTTCTTTACTTCCTTTTTGTGAATCTATTTGTAGTGTTGAGACAACTAATGTGGTTTTTCTGAAACCCTTGTTGACTATCAAAGGTTTTCCTCAGATTACTATCAAAGGTAAACCTATGGATTCTTTCAAAGGTAAACCTAATCTGGTGGTTTCTACTTCTTTTCCACCTTCTCAACCCATTCTTCCTCTTGCACCTTGTCTTCCTAGCAAGGAGTATAATTTGATAAACCAATTGCAAAATGCCCCTGCCAAGATTTCTTTATGGGAGCTTCTTCAAACTTCACTTACCTACTATGAAGCCTTGAAAAAAGCTCTAGCAACTCTTCCTAGTCCACCTCCTAATCAAGAGAACATCAATAACTTCTTACAATGCATGCATGCTACCCCAGGTCCTCCTGATATTATATTTACTCAAAAAGATTTACCTTCTAAAGAAGTTTAGAATCAATATGATACTCTTATGGTTGTTGTTTTTATCAATAAGAGTATCATTCATAGGACCTTGATTGATAATAGATATAGGCTTAATGTTTGTAGCATGGACATGCTTAGAGCAATTAACGTTGATCTTTCAACTATTCAACCTGACAATGTTCCTATACGTGGCTTTGATAACATTGGTAAGAACACTTTAGGAATCATTACCTTACCTATCAAAGTAGGACCGGTCATCCTGAATACACCTATTCATGTTATGCCTAGACCTCTTAATTATAACCTTCTTTTGGGTAGACCTTGGTTACATGAGATGCATGCTATCCCTCCCACCCTTCACTGTAAATTCAAGTTTATACATAATAACAAGATGTATACACTTCATGTGGATGATGCGCCTAATCCTTGTTTGAATATTCAAACCCACACTACTCATACTTCTAATAGTAATCCTTCTACCTCTAATTCTCTTCCTGGTGATGATTCGGGAACCTTGGATTTTACTCCTACTTTTATTGGAGAATATAAGTGAATAGGATGAAATAGTGTTCCTCCTATAATGTATGGGGGAAATACGAGACCCACCTATAAATCCAAATTCCCAAAGGAGAGATCCAAATTGATGAACTAAAAGGCTAATGCACAATCGAATCAATCTATGGAGAATATGAAAGAGGAAGAAAACCTTATATTTCCCTATAATGGAATTGTGCTTGAAATCTAAAATAATTGAAAGGCAAATACTAACCTCAAACTAGGGCAGATCTGGAAAATGTTGATTTTTGATGCCTATGTATAGTTTCAAGCAATTTTGCAACCTATTTTGGACTGGAAATGCCAGATAAAGAAAACCAAAAAAAATTATCTTTCTGACAGTCGGTAGTCTTTGACCCTGATAAAAGGTCAAAGGCTACATTCTTATTCTGAAGGTTGACTTTGATTTTGTTCATAGATCTCAGAAGTTTTCCGAAAAGGGTATCCAAATCCAATCTCAAATCTGAATTTCCACACCTGTACCTGCAAGAAAAAGAGGGTTTTTGTTGTTTGTATGGGGGGTTTGCCTTGGTCAAACCCCAATTTAGGAATTAACCTTGAAATTTAATTGAAATTGTAATGTGCATAAACAAAGAAAATGGAACAATTCACCTTGCTTATGTTGAATTCCTTATACAGGATTCGAATCCTCAAAACCATAAGTAGGGATGCTCCAATGGATGTAGAATGAATGTGGGATGTCTCAAATAAATGACATTTGATCTTCAACATCAATCTTGAATGGATCTTTGCATATGAGGAGGCTTGGATGAATGTAGAAGGATGGATCTTCAAGGCGGCTTCAAAGAGATTGAATCCTTCAATGGCTAATAATGGATCTCCTTGATGAATGAATGCTTGAACACTTGAATGCTTGAAGGCTTGCTTGAATTATTGAATTCACTTTCTTTCACTTGAGAGCTTGCTCATGAAATTTCTTCAGATGAGATGAAAACTTGATTGAGAAATATATTGAAATGAGAGAGGAAGGCCTCCTTTTATAGTGAACTAGGGCACAAACCTCTAGAGAAGGTTGACATTGGGGAATTAAATCCCAATTAACCTTAACCCCTAGAAATGGACCCATATTAAATTCAATTTAAGGATTTACCATTCTAAAACCCGAAATGGCTGACCCGGAGGTGGGAAAAAGAATCTTTCCGAAACCTGATACTCGGAAATTAGAAAAACTTGAAATTTCAAATGTGGATCAAGGAAGAGGTAGATTCTACCCTAGGTCAAAGTTGAGGTCGACCCTGACCTAGGTCAGAGTCAAGGTTGACTTTGACCCTCAAGGTCGACTTTGACCTTGAGGTCAAAAATCTCAGGAAAAATAGTTGCAGAGGGAAGAAGAACGGGGGGGAAAGAAAAATACATGCAAAGACCTAATCAAGGCACTTAACATGACCCCAGACCACTCACTCAAAGGGCTAAACACTCTTATCATGGAAGTGCTCCCATTTTAAGATGATACATTAAGCCTCCTCTTTAGCAAGAGTATGGACTCGATGCAAACTCTTGGTAAAGGAAATCAAAATGAAAAGATAATCTTATCGTAATCCAAGGGACAAAGAGAAACTTTAAACCCCCAGGGACTCAAGTCTTCGTTGACTCCCAAATCATAATAAGAGAGACATCTCTAGAGAGAGAAAGAAAGGGTGTGATTATCTCACCCAATGAGAACTTATGTCCCATTATGAACCACACAAGGAAACAGTGCAACTGAAAAGATGGAATTGAACCACCTAGTGAATGTGGCTACTCACTAGTCAACCCATCAAGGATTCACCCTTAGGAATATTCTATTCCATAAGAATAAAACAAAAAACAAAAGAGATCTAGTCTTAAGGATATATACCTCCGACCTTAAGGGATCAAAATATATGTATATTTGAAACTAGAGGGATCAAGAGATCCTAAAATATAAATCCATTCTTTAAGGATTAGTTACTAATCCAAAAAGGGACAAAAGTATCTTGAAAGATAATATGTGCGTATCAAAAAGTATGTGTGTGCAACAAGTGAGCAGAGCGTATGCTCCCATGTTAAAGTCATTGCTGACACTTTAACAAGAGAAATGGATTTAACGGAAACATAAACAACTCCACTGATTATGTTTCGACGTCGAGATGCCCCCAGACGAAGACAAATCAAGGGAAATATCACAAAAACATACAAAGAACACAGAAGGGATCTACCTACCGTGGGGTCAGTATGATCATAAGGTAATATATATATGATATTATTGCAAATGAATTGACATCATTCCCCAAAGAAATTATAACTACGATCACAAAGGAGGAAAGATCACATAAGATATACAAAGGAGAATATTTTCAGACTATGACATGGAGACCAAAAATAATTAGTGCTACCATGTCTCGAATCCAAACAGATTACACAAAGGAAATATTTACGAACAATAGCACAGTTACAACATAACATTGAACAATGCATAGAAGAATAGAGATACATATAGAGGAATGGAACAACAAGTTCAATTCCTTTATCACCTTGTACCAATAGAGTAGCAAGGATCATATAAAATAATCTAACAACATTTAGCAAAGACATTACAAGGATCACAATGTTCGACACTATGTGTAAGAGTTAATTGTGATGAAAGCATATTAGGTAAATCAATATCAATGTCAATAGTCTCATATTCATCATTAACATCATCAATATCATCTAGAGTATCTTCTTCATCCATATTAATCAAAATAGGATCTCAGATATGAATAGAATCATCATAATCATGCATAGATTTATTTGAAGAAGGTAGAGATCTTTGAAGAATAGAATTACGAGCTTTAGCATGAGCACAACGCTTCTTACGATGTTCATTAGTAGATCAATTACATTTTAATTTACTTGAAATAGGTTGAGAACTAGGAGGAACAATCACAGGATCCTTCACAGGTTCTTTAGGAATATCAATAGGATTATCAACAATAGGAGGAACAATCACAAGATCCTTCATAGGTTCTTTAGGAAGATCGATAGAAGAAACTTGATTAATAGAACTAGAAGCGATAGTTAAAGGAGGTATAGAAGGTGTAGGAAAAGGACCATGATTAAGATCCATAGGAGGTATGCTTAATTCAAGAATCTTATGGTGTTTATAAGCTTGATATGAAGGGAAAATATTATCAGGTTGAGGAGGACATGAATTAGGTAATGAAGGCCAAAAGAAATCAAGAGTAGCACAATCTCTAGGCCTAGAAGGTTGATATAAACTATGATTAACCATCTTCACTTCTTCATTATGAACAAATTTAAGACACTTATGGATAGGTGAAGCAATAGCATGCATGGCAGTCAACCAAGGAAAACCTAGCTTAACTTGAAATTGATCAGAAGTAGGAACAACAACAAAGGTAGTGTTCACAATTTTTCCACAGAGTTCAACCGGTAAAGTAATAGTGTAATACCCCAAAAATGGTCTATATGTTCATTAACCTCCTACATCCTCAAATCGAATGAAATCGACATAGAAGTCCTAACCTAAGGCACATCTACACATCATCGAATCTAATTGATTATCTTAAATTCTGCATCGGGGAATATTCCTAGCAATATTCTTAATTATCTTAATTACCTTTAATTTAATAATTATTTGGCAATAAATCACATTTATCCTAAGTTTGATTAATTGAATATTTTCATATTTAATTAATTAGATTTAATATTTGCCACTTAATTGTTTAATTAAATTTAATTCTATCTATTATTAATTATATTATTTAAATTTTGACAATAAATCCAAAATCTTATGAATAATTGATTAAATTTTTATTTAATTAATTAAAGCAAGTTGTCATTATTTAATAATATAGTTTTTAATAAAAGTTTGATTAAATAATTGATTAACCCATAAATCAATTATTTATTTTCAAAAATCAATTAAGTTGAGCATAAATCACTTTATTTATTTAATTAATTCATAATTATTATGCACATTCAAAAGAAACAGTTAAACTCCAAATTAGAAAATCAATGCAAAGTGTTGACTTTTTAGAACTCAACATCCTTTTGGAGTTCAAAAAGCTGATCTAAACTCTAATTTGAGTTAAAAAGTTGTTTTTGCATGATTTGCATGTTTTTGTGAATTAAATTATCTTTATTTTTAGATAACTCAAAAATCAAGTTGAGTTAATCTGAGTGATTTATGGTTTTCTTTCATGCACCTCCAAAGCCCTAGATTTCTATAAATTAAGGCTTCAGCTCATCTCAAATCATCTCATAATTTTGCAAGCTTACTTTGCCAAAGTCGTCTACAAATTGCATAACTATTTTTGAAGAATTGGAATTTGGAGAATCAAAGCTTATTGCGAATCAAGGCTATTGTGAGATCAATTTGTTTGTTTTACATTCATTTAGATTCTTTTTCATATCATTGTTAGATCATTTTAGCATATCAATTTTCATATTAGCATAGATTCATATTAGTTTTTCATTATTATTGCATAGAAAATCAAAAAAATATAGATTAATTGCATTCATATTTCATATCAATTTTTCATTCAAATCCTTCATTTAGGTGTCGTCTAGGTCACTGATCTCGATAGCAATCTAAGAACATCAATCTCGCACCTATTAGAAGGCAGTAGATCGCTTGGTTAGATTAGATTTCAATTTTGCATGATTTTTGCTAACCTCTAATGTTTTACTAAAGTGTTGTGTCTACAGATCAGGTATAATTTTCACACACACATTTCTGGCGCCCACCGTGGGGCAACCCACCTTTACATGCTAGTTTTAATTTTTTGGGGGGAGCTAAAACCCTAAAGTTTCAAAGATTTAATTTTATCTCTCAAACGGCTTGGAGTTTTGCTTGAAATTTTTTTGCAAGTTGGACACATATCAAGCAAGCTACAGTAAACAATTTAGAATTTTCTAAGATGTTTTGAATTTTTAATATTTTTTTCTTAAAATTTCAAAAAAAATTAATATCTAATGCAAATCAGCATATTTTTTGGAAATTTTTATATTTTCAAAAATCTCTTTAAATTATACAGGGGGTCCGTTCTTTGTGTTTTCAATTTGGATGCAATATAATAGCTCAAATAGTCAATTTACAAAAACTAGTCTATTTTTATAAAACGGGTCTCTAAGGCACAAATGAAGAGATTTTTCTAAAAATTTTACATTTTTGGAAAGCTCTCTATTTTTTAGTAGGGGTCTTTGTTTTGAATTTCTATTTTTGTGGCCAAAATCATAAAAAAAAAATTAGATCTTGTTGACTAGGTCAAATGCAGCAAAAAAAATAAAGTTTTGTGATGGGTATGCACTTATTTTTTTTACATGGTTCAATGAATGATGAGTTGTCATTTGGGTTAATTTTTGGTTATTATTTCTGATAATAATTTAGTTTTAGAGCTAACCCTATGTTTTTCATAAGTTGAATATATGTTACATATCTTGTTTGCTTGTTTTCTTGTTGGAGAGTTCGTCACTTACATGGAAAAGCTCAACAAGAATTGCTAAAAATCAGGTAAAATCTACTAAGCACGTTGCAAGGATCCTAGGTATTCTCCTTCATCTAATAACATTTTGATTTAAACTTAAAATAAATCTCTTATGTGTCTGGCTTGTGTGCATCTTTTCATGCTTTTGTTTATTTCTACACACTTGCATAATTGATACTAGGTTGTGACCCCTTAAGGATTCATTAAGTAGTCTTAGATACTTGTGATTGATCTTGATTGCTATCTTGGGTTATTGGACTCACTAATCTGTCGACCCCTCATTCCACCCCGTGGTTGCAAGGTCAACACCACATTAAAGGGGAGGGGTCAACATGATAGAAGCGTTAAGTGTTCCATTTGGCAACCCATTTATGCTTTTAGGAACTCACTTGTTTTCTAAGTTGGGGACTCATTTTCAGCTTGTGTGAGGTGTTAAGTGTTCCAACTTGTGGACTCATCACATATTCACTTTAAGCGTTAAGTGTTCCTCTTTCTGCTTTTTGGGTACTTTTGGTAGTTTTTCTTTTTGGAAACATACGTCTGTGCTCACATAGTAATTAGGCCCTATGAACATTATTCATGATTCTTGAGAGATTGGATTCCCAGTGAAATCCTTCTTGATGATAGAATCCTTATAGGTAGGGAGGATACTTAGTGCGTTTCACATTCAACTTGGTTAGTGCATCTTCTCTTATTAATCGATACATTCTCTCCCAGGAGAGGTTGATAGATCACGTGGGGTTGACATCACGAGATTTGGTGAATCAAAATTGGTTAGTGTGCCTTCTCTTATTGATCGATACATTCTCTCCCCAAAGAGGTTGATAGATCACGTGGAGTTGACATCATAGACCTTGGTGAAGCAAAACTTTGTCTTAGCGTGTCAGATTTATCTGTCTGCTTTGTTTGGGTTAAAAATGAAAAGGCGTCAAAAACCTTGGATCTAGAGACAAGTCCCCTTGTGGTACAATACTATGAGTCATCTTTAGAGAGGGTTAACCATAGCGGACATTCCTTTCATAGGGAAAACTTTGTTGACAGAACCTCAAGCGGTAATAGCCATTTTCGCCATGGTAGTGACAACCGCTATATAAATGTCCTTGTGGAAGAAATCTTCATAGGTGTGGTTCATTGTTGGGTTGTCAAATCTCCCTAGCAGCTCTTGAAGATTAAGTTCTCAGACTGTGTCAAAACCCTGGTGTGTCGGGATTGGAGTTCACCTATTTGGATCATAAAAGTTGCAGAGTCAAACCATTAATAAAAATCCTAGCGAGGCCAAATTTTCATTTTCTAGGGTATATGTGCATTATTGCAAAACATTTTAGAATATACACAATTAGCAGTTTTGAGGATTAGAATGAATAAGTCACTTGATTGTTCATGCGCAAGATTGCTTTTGCCCTTGTTCATTATTTTCAGACATGCTTGAAATCACTTGCTTGTTATTTTGCGTGCTTGTTTATCTATCTGGTTATTGAAAATGAACAAATCTATTACAATCCTCAAATCTGGACATTGAAATTTGCAAACAATTCAAATCTGAAAACTCAAAATTTGCAAAATCTGAAGTAAAATCCTTTTCTGGAGTCAAAAGTCATCTCAAGAGGTCAGAAAGTCATACGAGTTTTTGCCAAGTGTCATTTCATTACTACCCATCTATTGTATGATTGAGTACCCAGTGTCATATGAGTTTTCATGCCAGCAAATTCTAAAAGTCAAAATCCTACTTTCAACTATCGTACGAGTTTTTCAACTGTCATTTCATTGCCTACCAATTGTCGTACGAGTCTGCAGAAAGTCATTTGGGAAAATTTTGAAAAGTTGTCAGAAAATTGTCAGAATTGCCAGATACTTCAGCTTTTACAACCTATTTCCAGAATCTGTCATACAAATCACTGTGTCAAAAATAGAGCAGTAGCTATTGAGAATTAGTACATATGTCTCAAAGAATCAATACACATGAGGAAGAAACTCTGATGAGGGCCATGATGAAATAGATGCACGCTATGCAAGTCAAGATAAACAAACTTGAGAAAGAAAAGGAACCTAAAGAGTTCTCCATGGAAGCTCTATGCCCTTTTCCATTTGATAAAGACTTGTACATATCACCATGCCTCCAGATAGAATTTGAGCAATGTGATAACCCTTATGATACCTCTTCCACAGAGAGTGACACATCCATCTTTGGAGACTGTGATGACTATGATGATAGACAATGTAATGATACCTATGACACCTCTATTCCTAAGAGTCCTCCTCATCATGTGTTCCTACTTACTACAAATGGGCTATCATATTGGATAGATCGTGATGGTGATCCATATGATTCTAATTTTGAAAGAGACTTTGATGGCTTTTGTGGACAATATCTAGATGATACATCTACTTCTATTGAGGAATATAAAATGTACCATGCTGATTTGAAATGTCAATACTATAAGGATCTCTCCTCTAAGAACTCTCAGGCTGAAAATAAAGATTACACTCTCAAGCAAGATCATGTTAATGTTGGACCTTTGTCTTGTGATGGTTCCCTCCCATCCCCCACTTCCTCCAATACTCATACATTTCCTAAAGCTTTTGAGTCTTTCAAATCTTTCACAGAACCTTCATCCAACACAAGCCCTGATACTTTTCATACAGTTCCCTATTGTTATCCTCCAGGACTACCTCTTAAAGAAACTCAAGCTAACCTTCACTTGGCTGCAAATACTTTCAATAATGCTAAACCTAAAGAGCCTAAGCCTTTATATGCTATAATGCCTACTTCAGCTAGTCCTTCACTATCTTTGCAACAGCCTTCCATACCATTCCAACATGCTTCTTTGTCTTTAGAAGTGGCTCCATGTCAAGAGGACTCTAAAAATGATAAAGAAAAGAACATAAAAAAAGATCAAGATCAAGAACCCTCCATGTCATCCACTTCTTTTCATGATGTCTCTTATCCATTCCACGGTTCTTTTGATCCTGCATGCCCTTTCCCATTCATTCCACCATGTCTTAAGTTTTCTCCTAAGCAAGATCAGGCTACTACTTACACTGTTGAGCTTATTGACAATCAAAATAATCTTACTACACTTTCACTTTCCAAAGATGATACTTCCATTAAGGTTGGTAAAAATGGTGTTGTTCCTTCCAATGTTAAGCCTATTGAAAATCAAGAGAAAAATTATGCGCTTATGCTATCCAAAGATCCTTGTCAAGATCAAAGTCTTCCATCTTCTTATTCTACCACTCCATGTTCACTTCCACTTTCTACTCTTCCTAAGTCTTTGCAAGCTTTGAACAATCCTATCAAAGAAGGTGCTCATATTCAAGATGTCCATGATTCTATTGAAAATTCTAATGCTCGCTCTAAATATGTTGATGTCCTTGGTTGTCATATAAATGTTGATGAACTTGTTAATTATCCTTTTGCATCTTCCACTTCCATCCTTGGACCTCTTCCACCACTACTAAAGGCTTCATGTCTACCTTCCATCTTGGGTCCTTATGTCCCTTCACTTTCCCCTCCTAACATTCCTAATTCACCATCCTTCTTGGGTCCTTACGTACCTCCATCTCCTATCTTTCCTCAAGATCAACATCGATGCATACCCTTGAATCCTTTTCATCCACCCACCCATTTAAACCAGTCATATCCTCCTTCCACAAGTCCCAAGTCTTTTGGAAGTAACTTGAATGTTCAATACAAGAAAAAGAAGAAATACAAGAATCCATCAAAAAGAGAAGATCACCATGTCTCCTCTAAACAACATGGAGGCATAAAGTCAAAAGAGATATCTAAGAAAAAAACTACAAGACAAGTATGGGTTCCAAAATCTATCATTGAAGATATTCTCTCTAGATCATCAAAAGAAAATAAAAAGCCTATGACTATATGGATTCCAAAGTCTCTCTTGAAAGAGTCTGGTGTTGAGCAAAAAGTAAATTTGGCATTCAAGCTTCCAAAGACTTCCACTTCATCTTCTTCCAAAAACATTCTTCCATTCCATGTGCCTAAACCACAACCTCTACTATCCATTCACCGTATTCCTTCACGTATTCCTTCATTCACATTTTCTCCATCCTCTCCCCACCCTTCAAGGTGTGTGTTGATGTTGATCTTTCCTTCCTTTCCATTTACCCTTTCACAATCCTTCCATTCATTATCCTTCTACCTTCTATCCTTTTTCCTCATTTGCCTATTCCTCCTATCTTCCAACCTCACTCGCTTTACATAAAACCCTATCCTCCATTTTTCTCTTCCATATTCTTTTCCCTATCATCATCTTTGAGCATATTATTTGAATCCTTGGTATATCACGGTTTATCCTTTCAAGGAGCATTATCTAAAAAGCTTTCCTTCTTCCAAGAAAAAAAAAAAAATTGAAAATGTGTCTTGGTGAAAACTTGGAAACAGGCACCTTGGTAGGAAAAGTAAAGAGAAATAAATTCATCCTATCGTGAAAACCACTCCCTTGTGGTGCCTTGGATAAGTACCATGATGAAAACCTGGAAATCAGGCATCATGCGTAGTTCTTCTACATATTTCATCCATTCCATCTTCTCTCTTTGATCTTGACAATGTTGATCTATACACAAACATTTGGCTATCTTGTGAGCTATTTTATGATGATCTTGCTTTCATTCCCTTCCTATTTAGCCTTCATGTCTATCTTCCTCCATTCATTTTCACCTGTCGCTATCCTTTTCCCCTTTGGTCTTGATCTAATAGAAGAAAGAGTAAAACACAGTGCTATGAAGCCTCTTGACATGTCTACTCCTTTAGACTACATCCTTTCCTTCTTTGGCATTACGCTTTTGTGACTTATCCTATGCTAGCCTTTCATTGCTTGTCCAAATGTGCTTTACATGACAATTTCCCTAGCTTGGGTATTCTTGAAGAGTTTGACCTTTGAGGATTTCTTCCCTTCATTCTTCATTCTCTCATCTTCCATCTCATCCACCAACTTGCCAATCCCTCTTGTTCTCCACATTGCTAGACATTGGGACTGCACGATATGATCTTTCTTGGGAGTTTGAAATGGAAAAAGAAGCTATCAAGTTTGCTAAGAACTGTCAAAAGTGCCAAGTGCATGGTAACTTGATTCATGCTCCAAGGAGAGATCTAATCCCCTTCACCACACAATGGTCTTTTCAACAATGGGCTTTTGATCTTATCGGTGCTATCTATCCACACTCTTATAATGGACATACCCATATAATCACTGCTATAGATTATTTTACAAAATGGGTAGAGGCGGTCCCTTTGACACAAGCAACTGGAAAGAAAATATCAATGTTCATCTTGAACTATATCATATGTAGATATGTAGATATTCACATGTCTATGGTTTCATAGCTAGTGGGCATTGTATTGATTTATCCAGTTACCTAAAAGTTCAATGATGATAACAAATCAACACATGATTAGTGACTAGGTCCTAGGTCCTAGGGTTGCATTATCATCCTGCATGTTTCTTTGCATTTTTGCACTTTGCATGATCTCACAAATTGCTTCAACACTTAAAAGATTCTTCAATCACCTCTTCCAATCTAACAAGAGCTGAATCCCACATGATGGTTCCTCCAACGAAATAGCAAGTAGAATCCTTTTTTGGGATCAAAATCAAAATCTAAAATCATTCATATTATTAACTACTTGCATAATCAACCTTCAATCATCACAAAAATCTAGTATTCAACTTAACTGATTATCTAACATCAAACTATCAAAATTTCAAACTTTTAACTATGGTCAACTATGGTCAACTCATGGTCAAACCTAGTCAAACTTGGTCTTTTTGACCTCCAAATGATGTAGAATACATTCCTGGACATGTTTAACCACTTCTGAAATCAATTAACATGCTTCTAAACTATCAACGCTGACTTTTCTTGTCAAATTTCAATTTCAATCCTAAAGGGGGCATGGTATTGCACATCATTCAAGTCTGTAAATCTAATTTTATCTGGAATCTGTTATCTTTCATCAGTGATCAAGACAACAACCACGTCTAGTTGTTGATTCATCAAAAGTCCTCATCGCTCGGGGCAAATCTATCATCACTTGGGGCATATCAGATTCATCAAGATCCATATCAATCTAGTATTCTCCTAATCTTGTAAACTGTATCAGTTTTTGCAACAATCAGATCATAGTGTTCTTTCCTTGGTTCTTCGGCAACTGAAGGGTTTGGATGTAATACCTACTAGTTCTGCTAAGACAATCGAGTCTAGAACCGGTCACTCACTTCTTCGCAATCATAAGATTCGGAATCAGGTGTTTTGACACTCTTTCGCAATCATCAGTTCATTGCTGCTACAGTGAACATTATCTTTGGTCATTTAGGACCTATTATCTTCATATCAAATCAATATCAATCAGCTTCTGTCTCATATCAATTATCAATTTTGAATCAGTTTCATATCTCTATCAAACACAGACTGTCTTTGAACCACTGCGCTTTGCACAGTAATTCAAAGAGGGGCAAAATGTAATACCCCAAAAATGGGCTATATGTTCATTAACCTCCTACATCCTCAAATCGAATGAAATCAACATAGAAGTCCTAACCTAAGGCACATCTGCACATCATCGAATCTAATTGATTATCTTAAATTCTCCATCGGGGAATATTCCTAGCAATATTCTTAATTATCTTAATTACCTTTAATTTAATAATTATTTGGCAATAAATCACATTTATCCTAAGTTTGATTAATTGAATATTTTCATATTTAATTAATTAGATTTGATATTTGCCACTTAATTATTTAATTAAATTTAATTCTATCTATTATTAATTATATTATTTAAATTTTGACAATAAATCCAAAATCTTATGAATAATTGATTAAATTTTTATTTAATTAATTAAAGCAAGTTGTCATTATTTAATAATATAGTTTTTAATAAAAGTTTGATTAAATAATTGATTAACCCATTAATCAATTATTTATTTTCAAAAATCAGTTAAGTTGAGCATAAATCACTTTATTTATTTAATTAATTCATAATTATTATGCACATTCAAAAGAAACAGTTAAACTCCAAATTAGAAAATCAATGCAAAGTGTTGACTTTTTAGAACTCAACATCCTTTTGGAGTTCAAAAAGCTGATTTAAACTCTAATTTGAGTTAAAAAGTTGTTTTTGCATGATTTGCATATTTTTGTGAATTAAATTATCTTTATTTTTAGATAACTCAAAAATCAAGTTGAGTTAATCTGAGTGATTTATGGTTTTCTTTCATGCACCTCCAAAGCCCTAGATTTCTATAAATTAAGGCTTCAGCTCATCTCAAATCATCTCATAATTTTGCAAGCTTACTTTGCCAAAGTCATCTACAAATTGGACAACTATTTTTGAAGAATTGGAATTTAGAGAATCAAAGCTTATTGCGAATCAAGGCTATTGTGAGATCAATTTGTTTGTTTTACATTCATTTAGATTCTTTTTCATATCATTGTTAGATCATTTTAGCATATCAATTTCCATATTAGCATAGATTCATATCAGTTTTTCATTATTATTGCATAGAAAATCAAAAAAATATAGATTAATTGCATTCATATTTCATATGAGTTTTGCATTCAAATCCTTCATTTAGGTGTCGTCTAGGTCACTGATCTCGATAGCAATCTAAGAACATCAATCTCACACCTATTAGAAGGCAGTAGATCACTTGGTTAGATTAGATTTCAATTTTGCATGATTTTTACTAACCTCTAATGTTTTACTGTAGTGTTGTGTCTACAGATCAGGTACAATTTTCACACACAAAAATAGAACCAAATGATGGATAAAGAAAACCATTGCAAGTTTGAATCCACACATTCGATGTATCATATGAATCACATTGTAAGCTTTTCATAAAAATATTTTTTTAGTAATAACATTGACTAAGGATGTAGGATCAACAAGACAACCACAATTAGGTTTTTGAGAAATCCTAGCATAAATCTAAAGGGGACCATCAAGAGCCTTAATAGTCTTAGAATCATCAAAGGCAATCAAAAGTTCCCAAGGTCTTTTATTCTTAGGTTGTTGTCGAGCTTTAGGTTGAGTTTTCATTTTAGGCTTAGGTTTTGGTCGACGTTGAGATTGAACTTGAGGTTGAATCTGAGGTTGAGTGGAGGTTGAGGTGGAGATACAAATTGACCAACATGCTCTACTTGATTAACAACATGATTAAGATCATCCATCTTTGAATCATACATAATTTCCATAGCAGATGGCTGAGCAATGGTATTAGTAGCATGCATAGGTAAAGGATTCGTATAGATTTGAAGGTTTTGATTAAGAGAAGAGACAAATTTGTTCCCACTACCATCAAGATTATCAACAGATAAGTCATTAGAGTCAATTAAGTCTTCAACCTTATGTTTTAAAGAATAAAAATTCGAGCAGTATCATGACCATTTTGATGATGATATTGATAAAAAGTATTTTGATCAAAAGATTTAGATGCAATCATAGCAGGTAAAAGAGGTCGAATAGGAGGTAAAGTAATCATATTAGCAGTTAACAACCTATTCATAATAGCATGTAAAGATTCAGAAAGAGGAGTAAACGTATGATTTAATTGGAAAGCAATGGATGCAGATGTGGCATTGTGTGATGCAATAGCAACTTGATCAGCAACGGCATTCACTTATTTGTTTATCTTGATATAGTTGTTGAATTTTTGAAAATTGTTTGGATTAGGAGCAGCATCACTCTTATCAACTAGAATAGGAGCCATTGGAGTGTTGCTCTCAAATTGACTCACTTTTAATTGATAATGATGAAGCACTGCACAAAGTTATTGAAAAGAGGTAAATTTAGTAAGTAGAATCTTATCTCTAATATCCTTTTGCAAATTTGAAATAAACATACATTGAATATCAATATCAGGAATAGGATAGGAAATATGAGCATGCAAATGCTTAAATCTACCAATAAATTTAGTTAATTTTTCTTTAGCACTTTGTTTACAATGCATCAAATCATTCAAAGACACTTGCAAGCCAATGTTGTTTTGAAATTGTTGAATAAAGGCATTAGAAAGTTTTGGAAAGGAATCAATAGAATAAGGAATCAAGGAACAATACCATTATAAGGCCTTGTCATGGAAGGTTCTAACAAACAATTTGGCTAAAATCCTATGGTCATGAGCATAATCACTACAAAGGATTTGGAATGTTTTAACATGATGAACGGGATCTCCTTTTCCATTATAATTCTCAAGACAAGGCATATCGACTTACTGAGGAACAAGAGTATGAATAATATCCAAGGACAAAGGGTTTCCCATGTCACATGTAGGAATACTAAACTTGTTTTGAGTTAAGGAAGCAAGTTGTTATTGTAAGGATGATTGTTAAATCATTAGAGGAAATAGGAGTAGCAACATTAGAAACACTAGGTAAAGTGTAAGAAGTTGCAGGAATAGAAGACACAACTGGAGGAACACTAGGAACTGTTGGAATTAGGAGAGATAAGTACTGAGAGGGGAGGGTGGAATCAGTGCCTTCAAAAACTTTTACTTGTAAAACCTTTCAGATCTATAACTGAATATTGTGATAACCGATCAAAATAACTTGAATACAATTGTATAAATAAATCATCTAGTTAACTTAAGAAAGTAAAAAACATGAAATCAATATGACAATCACATAACACAAGTATTTTGGTAACGCAGAAACCCTTGTTAGAAGGTAAAAAACTGTGGTGGGGATGACACCCACAAATTCTTCACTACTACAGGTAAAAAAGGTTTGCCTGTTAAGGCTACAAGTTTTGATCACTTCTAGTGATCTTACCCTATTAGGAGTAACATATTAGATCAGCTAGATCTACCTAGTTATAGGATTTAAATAGCACTAATGAAGTGTGTACTCGGTTAAGATATTTACATAAGACTATTAAGTCTACTCTGTTAAGAGATTTATCAAAAACTCTATCACAATAGTCAGTAAGTAATAGGTAATTATCTGCTAGTTGACAACTCAATTGTCTGAAATAGATCTATAAGTGCTCATCAAAACATCACCTTATCTGTGATGATTTCTTACTTTGTTGTGCTCAGTAGCCTTCACTGATTCTACTCAATCTGATATCCTCTGTGCTTTGTTCTGCTCGGTAAACTGATTGTCTTGAAGATAGGTAATGTCTTCAAGTGCTCCTTGATTCATATATATTAGTTCACCAACCTCTTAAAAATGGTGCGAACATACAAAATATATAGTAATCTATTTTGCCGCCTAAGCAAAAATTAGGTTACAAAAAATAATCATAACCCTAAGATCTATGGTGCAAAATAACCTAGATCAACTATTACAATAAGATAAACATTACATTTAATGAGTATCTATTTACAATAAATGCTCCTCGATCTTGGTAAACCATTTTATGATCTGTTATAACCATTTGCATAGAATAATGTGCCATTTCAAATTACTATTCCACTTTCTGTGATCATTGGTAAACACTATATAATCTGCTTGGTGTATACTGCGATGCTCGGTGTTTACTGATCTTCGGTGTCAGTGTCACTGGTGCTCGGTTAACTGTGTGATGCTTAGTGTAAAGGCTTTACTGACTGCTCTATCTTACTTCTAGTTATCGACTAACTTATTTACTATCTTTTGATACTAATGACAACCTTAAATGCTCAATAGAGATGAACAATCTCCCCCTTTGGCATTAGTATCAAAACTTCCAATGTATATAGACAAAATGTTTCTATATATGCCTTATGTCTCCGCCATATACATATCCACAACAAAAACATCTAAGTATAGAGTACTCCCCCTTGGTTCATGCTCCCAGTAATGTGTAATATACACATCAATGTATACTTATTTAGCATAGACATGGTTTTCCCCCTTTTTGATAATAATGCCAAATGCAAAAAAATATAATGTATACTTACATCTTATCAAAAATGTGTGGATGGGTTTTCTTTATAGCCTCCAAGAGGTTGTCCCATTCCTCTTTCAAGTTGGTAAGAGTAATATGCTCAAGACCGACTTGTGCATGCATGTCAAAGATATTATCCAACACCAAAATCTCTGGTGTTGCCACAAGTTGTTCAGCTTTGACAATGTGTGCTTCAAAAATTTTCAAGTAAGGAGTGAGTTCTTTTTGTAACTCTGTAACCTGATCGGTGATGTGCGCTTCTTGTTTCCTTAAGTCTGCTATCAGCCGCCAAAGTTCCTGAACTCGGTTAATATGCTTTAAGAAAGCAGTTGGCTCAGTGATAGCTGCTTGTGTACTTAACTTTATCTCTTCTTCTAAACCTTTTATCTTTTCACTGACTTCTACAGTGAAGGTGTCTGAAGTACAAAGCTTGATGAGAAGTTGACAGATTATCTGGGTGATAGATTTTACCTTGATAATGACCTCAGATAATTTTACCTTGTTTAATGCCACTTTTGTGCTAATCCTTTCTACCAATTTGTTTTGAATCTCTGATTCTTCCCTTTCTTCTATTCTTTTGTTTGCATCTATATCAGGGGCATTGATTTTGTCGATGAGTGTGGCAAGTTGATCTAAGATGGGAGTATTCTCATCAATATTTATTTTTGGTACTATCTATTGTAGAATATCTCATACATCATTTAACACTTCTTTATGTTTGTGTTCTTGCCTTAACTTCTCTTGTGCCACTTTCCTTGAACATAATTCCCCATACCTACTTAGTTCCTTGGGGCTTAGGGTTCTTAGGTCACATTCTGGTATAATGATAACTTCATCAATGATGACCGGCCCTTTGGCTTTATTCTTCTTCTTCTTCTGGGAAAGAGGTGACTTCTTCTCACTTATGACAATAGCTTTTTCTTCACTTCTCAGGGTATCCTTCCTAGTTGACACTATATCATCCTTCTTCTACTCCTTGGTAGATTGTGTGGGAGTGTCGGTTGTAGTGTCAGGTGGGTTCACCTCGATTGACTGTGTTTCTTCTGGTTCCTTTGTTTCTATTGACTGTGCCTCTAGTTTGTTAGGCTTATTTATATCTGCAGGTTGCTCGGGTGCTTGAATCTCAGTAGTACCTTTATTTGGCTTAGGATGAGACACATCGGGTTGTACTTGTGAAATTATTTCAATTGCCTCTACAAGTACAAGTAGTTCACCCGGTAGTGATGTGAGCACACTAGCAGTGTCTAATGCTTCATCTGTGTACGGTGCAATGGTCACATCTTTGTCATCCTCATCATTAGGATCACCGTTAGTGATGTCCTCAATGAGTGCATCATCATCAGTTTTCTTTTGCAAGTGGATCTTAACTTGATCCAGTGCATCCTGTGAAATTTTGATTTCTTCCTTTTGTTTGGTGATATCAATTACCTCGATAACTGATATACTGGTGTCTTCTTTTTTCTTACCTTTGTTATCATCAATGAAAATACCTTTATCTTTTGAACTGTGTCTCTTCTTAGATAGTTTCAGGAATGCTTCTTGTTCAGCTTTCTCTTCTGCTTTTAAAATTGATGTCCATAGAGAATCACATATGACATCCATATCATCCACATTCTCATCCATGATCTGCATTGTTCTATTCTTGACTAGAAATCTAGCCTGATATTTTGTCATGTATTCACTTACCACAACATAGCTAAAGTGTGAGGCTGCACGGCTTAGTGACCATTCTCTTTTCCTTTTCTCTATATCTAATGCAATAGCCCATCTCTCACTTATTTTTTCATCAAGTTCTTTTGGCAATTGACATGCAAATTCCATCGGTACTCTCTTGAATTTGATCATCATCTAGACAATAGCATGTTCTATCTTTGTCTTGTCCTCAATTGACATTTTGTCAAATTTGCCTATGCCTGGATCTGTAAGATTTCCATTCTCAATTATATCTTCAATTATTTCTTCTATAGTACTTTCCCTATTACGAACTAACTTGAATTGATCAGGATCATTTTTAGTTTCTATATCCTCTAGATCTTCCTTGTTTCTTATGTATTTCCTCTTTTTCTTCAGTGGCTCAGCTACTTTCTTGGTCTTTCTCTTAACATATTTCCTAGTAGGTGTAGCTGCTCTTCTTTTTGCTATTTTTACTACTTCTTGCTCGGTGGATTGTGTAGCAGTTGATGAACGTGTCTTCATCCCTTCAGGTTCTGGTAGCTGCATATCTTGTTCATTAGTTGTGGGAGGAACCGGTGTGTGATCCTTTTCTTTGTCTGACTCAGTTTCCTTGCTATCATAGGGCTTGTCAGCCAACTATAACTGACCTTTGGTTGCTTCATCAATCGATGACTCCTTGGGTGAGTTAGATACATTTCCATATTTTTTTGAGAGATCTTTTCTCATTTTCTTTTCCCTTCTTGACATTTTACCGATTTCTATGTCTGTTGTGATTCTAGACTTTGCTTCCTCATATACACAAAACCTATTGGTAGTGATGTCTATTGGTAATGCCAGCAATGCATTGATAGATTTCAAGGTGAAATCATGATTCATTTCATATCCCATCAGTGCTAGCCATTTTGTTCTCAGTTCTACTACCTTTATCATTGAGTGGTTTGTGCTTACCACAAAGCATATGTCATCTTCAAATTTACTTACTAATTCCCTTGGAATTCTACTCTTTTGTTGCATTTTTGTTTGAAATTCCTTGAAATATGCATTGAATTACTTGTTTAGATTGTCTCCTAAACTTTTCATCATTTCACCGATTTGAGCAGTTATCAGTTTGTCTAATTGCCAGTTTACTTTACCGATACTCGGTACATATTTTTGTAGATAGAGAAATGTACAAACAAGCAGTGATCTGTACTTACATGTATTAGACTTCTTTTCTTTTATTATCTTCATATTGTCATGGAGTTGGTGTAGTAGTAGCTCGGCAAGATCAACCTGGTGATCTTTCTTCACAATTTTGTAAGCCATGTCCATGGTGTTGCAGGGTACATTATTTAGTCTACTTGATTAGGATATCTTGTACCCAATGACATGAGCTGTGAATTTTACCACTGGATCTTTGATAGTTGATATTTTTAGTGCCCTACCATCCCATTGAGCTCCAGTGTTCTTTTCTACATCGGGACGAGATGAACTTCGAAACACTTTGGCTTTGTTGGTTGTAGGGTATCCAATAACCCTACTGATAATCTTCTTAGTGACCTCAACAGGTTTATCAAACCAAAATTTTCCATCATGAAATCTGCTTAGTACAATTCTTATCCAGTCATTGTGGAAGGATTGTAGGAAGAATGTGAAACACCATAACCCTGACTCCTCAATCTTCTTATATTTAGATTTAATCTTACCATCTGGTCCACAGACTTGCTGATAAGTAGCAATGGTCTCAAAATCACATACTTCACTGATCTTGCAGTGAATGTAAGCCCTAACATCTTCTATTAACAAAACCCTATCTGGAATACTAGAAAATGTGCCCATATCATTTGTTTGGGTTGCGACCTTGGGATGAGGTTTGAATTTCTCCTCGACAAAATGTGCCCTAACATTTAATTTCACTTCCTCCTCAATGTTCTGCTATTTTCTTGCGGTCGATGTCGATGCCATAAATTGTTTCTAGGGTTTTGGCAAACAATAGATAACCAGTCTATGGTAGGCAAATGAAATTACTCATTATCATCGAAGATTTATCATTGGTTCGATCTACAGTAGCTTGGAATCTTTTTTGAAAATCTCTAGCTCGAACTCTTCTCTGTAAAATCTTTGTTCTTCAAAGTCGCAATGTAACAATGAACTTTGTTTCCACGTATATATAGACTTTTTGGTATTCCCACTCAAACTTTGATGCATTAAATGTGTGACCTAACTTTTGATACAAAACAACTGTCAGCTCGGTTAACATAGAATTTCTTCATCAGTTTGCACTGTTGTCAGTTAACCTTGTATAGTGATTACCAACGGGTGACCAACTCACGTTTCTTCTTTTACCGACTATATAACAATTGTAAACTTATAACACATAAACCATGGTGCATCTTTAGTTATGTAGATTTGGCATTTGTACATCATAGATAAGGAACTATATGTAAAATGTGATCATTTAAAATGTTAGTTCCATACATACCTTTGTCATCTTAAGTGGAGGTACCGATGTCACCCAATCCAATGGACGAGGTTTCACTGACATTGTTACTTGACTCAGCATTCTCATTAGATGCCTTCTTCCACATTGTGTTCCTTAACTTTGTAATATCTACAATGTTATATCCACTCTCAAATATATGGTTCTCATCAGGTGCTCGGTCTCTGCAGTTCTTGCTTACATGACCAACCTTGTGACAATGCATACATGCCATTCCTACATTTGTCTAGTTTCTTGATTGTCCAATCCAATTCTTTCTATAACATTTTTTTGCAATATGTCCATACCAACCACATACAGTACAATTAGTCCATGTATTATAATCCCAAACATATGAGTTACCTTGTCTCTTTGGTTGATATGGCTTTCATTGTAATTTCTCCTTAGGTGTCCAGACTTGTGTCATTTTCACCTTGCAGTGTGTCCATGCTTATTACAAGTATAGCATATTTTCTCCTCAGTAGTATATTAGCAATGTCATTCTTCTTAGCTCTGCATTCATAATTTGGATTTCCAAACTTACCACAATAATAACAATATCCATTGAATTTAGGAATGACAGGAGGTTTACCTTGTGCTTTGCTTCTACACACATTAGATGTATGTCCTGATTTTCCACAGTGGTAACATGTCATCACTTTAGATTTCTAAGTTTGATTATTGTTGACTTTTTCATCTTGTTGTGATGATTCTCCTTCAGTGGTGTAGCCTATACCGGTTCTACTTCTGAATCTCCTCTGATTAGTCAGGAAATCATCAATCTTTTTAGAACTATCCTCAGCTATCTTCATCATTTGATTGTGTTGCTTTTGTGTCTTTATTTCATTTCTCAATTTTTCATTATCTTCTCTAATTATTGCAATATCTTCGAGTCTTCTTGATAATTCCCCATTTACTTGGTTCATTTCTTGATTAATTGTCATCATCTGATTTGATACTTGGAAGTGACAATCAGTGAGTCTCTGTATTTCACTTTCTTTTGCTTGAAGTTGTTCAGTCATCAATCTTCGGTCTTCAATAGCCAGATTCTGATCTTGTTCATCTTGTCTAGCATTGTTCATCATTTCCACCATTCTCACCATTTGAGATTCATGAATGATTTGAAGTGCTTTCACTTGCTTAGATAGAAGCTGATTTTTTTCAGATAACTCAAAGATTATGCTTTCAGATCCATCAGAGATGCTTCCAGAGCTTGATCCAATATGATCAAATATTTCATCAATAGGTTCTTCATGATAACTAATTTCATTTAGCTGAATTGCAAGGTTCTTCCTATCAACCAATAATTTCTTCAGTTCTCCCTTGGCTTGTTTATACTATTCCACAAACATCTATATTTGTATCCTCTGATTCTCAATAGTCTTGTCAAGTTTGTATCTCTCTATGACTTAGATCTTTACCCTTCACTGGTTAGACTATTCAACAAGAGAACCTGGCTCTGATACCAATTGTTGGAATTAGGAGAGATAGGTACTGAGAGGGGAGGGTTGAATCAGTGCCTTCAAAAACTTTTACTTGTAAAACCTTTCAGATCTATAACTGAATACTGTGATAACCGATCAAAATAACTTGAATACAATTGTATAAATAAATCATCTAATTAACTTAAGAAAGTAATCAACATGAAATCAATATGAAAATCACATAACACAAGTATTTCGGTAACGCAGAAACCCTTGTTAGAAGGTAAAAAACTGGGGTGGGGATGACACCCACAAATTCTTCACTACTGCAGATAAAAAAGGTTTGCCTGTTAAGGCTACAAGTTTTGATCACTTCTGGTGATCTTACCCTGTTAGGAGTAACATATTAGATCAGATAGATCTACCTAGTTATAGGATTTAAATAGCACTAATGAAGTGTGTACTCGGTTAAGAGATTTACATAAGACTATTAAGTCTACTCTATTAAGAGATTTATCAAAAACTCTATCACAATTGTCAGAAAGTAATAGGTAATTATCTTCTAGTTGACAACTCAATTGTCTGAAATAGATCTATAAGTGCTCATGAAAATATCACCTTATCTGTGATGATTTCTTACTATGTTGTGCTCAGTATCCTTCACTAATTCTACTCAATCTAATATCCTTTGTGCTCTATTCTACTCGATAAACTAATTTTCTTGAAGATAGGCAATGTCTTCAAGTGCTCCTTGATTCATATATATTAGTTCACCAACCTCTTAAAAATGGTGCGAACATACAAAATATATAGTGTTTTGTTTTTCTGCCTAAGCAAAAATTAGGTTACAAAAATAATCACAACCCTAAGATCTACGGTGAAAAATAACCTAGATCAACTATTACAATAAGATAAACATTACATTTAATGAGTATCTATTTACAATAAATGCTCCTCGATCTTGGTAAACCATTTTATGATCTGTTATAACCATTTGCATAGAATAATGTGCCATCTCAGATTACTATGCCATTTTCTTTGATCATCGGTAAACACTATATAATCTACTCGGTGTATACTACAATGCTCGGTGTTTACTGACCATCGATGTCGGTGTCGCTGGTGCTCAGTTAATTGTGTGATGCTTGGTGTAAAGGCTTTACCGACTGCTCTGTCTTACTTCTAGTTACCGACTGACTCAATACAAGTAACTGATTGACCTGTTTACTATCTTTTGATACTAATGACAACCTTAAATTCTCAATAGAGATTAACAGGAACTATATTTTTGAAGCGGATTGGAATAAGTAAAAGGAACATTATGATATGAAGGTTGTGATGTAGGAAGGTACATAGGAGGAACACTCATAGGAACAAAGGGAACCATCATAGTCACCAAAGGAGGAGTATAGGTAGGAATACTAGGTAAAGGATTACAAGGAGGTTCTATACTAGTGATAGGAGGAATCAACCCTAAATCTTGAGCTCCTTGAGCTAAAGGTTTAACATTTGAATGCACGAGGTGAGTAATACCATGCAAGAGGTTAACACCTTGATCACTATCACAAAGAAATTTCTTAAGATCCTCTATAGCTTGAATAGAATCTTGATTATGGTTCTCTTGAATAAGCCAATTACCCATTTTATCAAGTTCAGCTGAAAGTTTTTGAACTTGTTTGGGAGGAACTTTTAAAGAATCATCCTCATGATGAGATGAATGAGAAGATTTTTTCTCTATTGTAGGATTGGAATGATGAAGAATCAAATTATCATCTGGGATCCTAAGGAAAGGAGAGGAAGATTCAGGATCAAAGGCACCCATGAGTCTACGACTTCTTCTAACCTGAATGTTATAAGTAGGACTAGTAGTAGTATAGCTCATAAACAATTACAATGAAAATGAACTAAATGAAGACCACATAAAGCATGAATATTTTTTTATTTTTGAAATCTTATTAGCATGCAAAGATTTAACATAAAAGAGAAATCTAATACCAAAAGATAATATAATATCTAACACCAAAAAGAAAGAGAGTAAGCTAGTTGGATTCACCAAAATGAATAGGATGAAATAGTGTTCCTCCTATAATGTATAGGGGAAATATGAGATCCACTTCTAAATCCAAATTGATCAACCAAAAGGCTAATGCACAATCAAATCAATTAATGGAGAATATGAAAGAGGAAGAAAACCTTATATTTCCCTATAATGGAATTGTGCTTGAAATCTAAAATAATTGAAAGGAAAATACTAACCTCAAAATAGGGCTGATCTGGAAAATGTTGATTTCTGATCTCTGTGTATAGTTTTGGGCAATTATGCAACCTATTTTGGATTGGAAATGTCGAGACCTAGAAAACACAAAAAAACTTTTATCTTTCTGATAGCAGGTAGTCTTTGACCCTGATAAAAGGTCAAAGGCTACATTCTTATTCTGAAGGTTGACTTTGATTTTTTTCGCAGATCTCGAAAGTTCACCAAAAAGGGTATCCAAATATAATCTCAGATCCAAAGTTTTGCACCTATACCTACAAGAAAAAGAGGGTTTTCATTGTTTGTATGGGGGGTTCTCCTTGGTCAAACCCCAATTTAGGAATTAACCTTGAAATTGTGATGTGCATAAATAAAGCAAATCAAACAATTCACCTTGCTTATGTTGAAGTCCTTGTAGAGGATTTGAATCCTCAAATCTGCAAGTAGGGATGCTCCAATAGATGTAGAATTAATGTGGGATGTCTCAAATCAATGTCATTTGATCTTCAAAACCAATCTTGAATGGATCTTTGCATATGAGGAGGCTTGGATGAATGTAGAAGGATGGATCTTCAAGAGGGCTCCAAAGAGATTGAATCCTTCAATGGATAACAATGGATCTCCTTGATGAATGAATGTTTGAACACTTGAATTCTTGAAGGCTTGCATGAATTCTTGAATTCACTTCCTTTCACTTGAGAGCTTGCTCATGAAATTTCTTGAGATGGGATGAAAACTTGATTGAGTGATATATTGAAATGAGAGAGGAAGGCCTCCTTTTATACTAAACTAGGTCACAAACCTCTAGAGAAGGTCGACATTGGGGAATTAAATCCCAATTCACCTTAACCTGTAGAAATGGACCCATATTAAATGAAATTTAAGGATTTACCATTCTGAAACCCGAAATGGCCAACCTGGAGGGGGGCAAAAGAATCTTTCTGAAACCCGATACCTAGAAATCAGAAAAACTTGAAATTTGAAATGTGGGTCAAGCACGAGGTAGACTCTTCCCTAGGTCAGACTCAAGGTTGACCCTAGCCTAGGTCAGAGTCAAGGTCAACTTTGACCCTCAAGGTCAACTTTTACCTTGAGGTCAAAAACCTCAGGACCTCATCCCAGAATGCCAAGAAATATAGATATGAAGTGGAAAACGGGTTCAGAGGGAAGCAAAATGGGGGGGAAAAGCCAAATACATGAAAAGACCTAATCAAGGAGCTTAACATGACCCTAGACCACTCACTCAAAGGGATAAATTCTCTTATCATGGAAGTGCTTCCATTTTAAGATGATACAAAAAGATTACTAATCTTGATTTTATGAAGCAAAAAAGAGAGTTTGAACAACGAGTTTTTACTTCTACTTCTAAATCTCATCATAATAACTTTGTCATTGTTTCTACCAACAATGAATTATTCAAACCTACTAATGATGACATAGTGACTACTAAAGTTCCATTGACACCTTCTGATATGGCTTCTTGTTATGGTCCTAGTTATCATTTCCTAGTTAAACAAAGATTCAATGGTCAAGGGTGTGGTAAGGATAAATAGGGAATTCAAATGCCCTTACATACTGGGGGGCATGAGCATTCTTATGGATTGGGATTTAATCCTCAACAAAAAATTAATGTTAACAAAATCTCAAATAACACTTCAAAACATGATGAAACTATGAAGGAATTTGACCAAGAAGTTATTTTGCCTAAACTCCTTCATGCTAAGATGATTACTAGACCTAGACACAAAAAGAAACATAGTCCATACTTGAAGACTCTTCCTTTTTGTTTATATCATAGATTTCATGATCACTCTACTAATGAATGTCAAGCTTTACATTATAAGATTAAGCAGCTCATTGATAGTAAGGTTATTTATATATCATGTGGAAATGAGTTGTATTTCAATCATGTTTTCTCTAAATAACATTTATGTTCCTATTATGGAGCTCCACATTATGTAAACAATGTTAGCCTAATCCTTGGGGGCTCGTTGTCTTGTATAGTGTTGTGAGTGATATAATTGGTCCCCTTCCATCCTTGTTCCTATGCTTGGGGGGCAAGGATGCCATCTCCTTATTTATTGTCTTTCCGAGATTCACCTCTTTCCTTGGTTAAGCAGTATCTATCCATTATGTGATATCCAATCATACATGAAAATTTTGGTTGGCATTAAGGATCTTTGTCCTTGATCACAACCTATTTCATTGTTTGACATTGGGTTTCCATGGTTGATAAATCTCTCACCTTGGAAACTGAAAGTGTGCTATCCCTCACAAAGGTTACTTTTTCACTTCTTGCATGATATATCTTTGCATTCGTCCCTTCCATGGCCTCATCAGAGCTATGGCCTTCTTGGCTTGGACTCGGTGTTGTCTATGGATATTGTCTTGATGTTGAAGAAGACTTTATCCTTGTTCTTTTCTTTCCTTAACATGTCAAAATATTATGTTTTTGACATATTAAGGAGGGGGCATATATACGGCCTCCCTCGTTCTATATTATGTATTTTTGTTCTAACCTTTTGTTTTGCAGCATGCTAAATCTTGGAAGGTAACACACATAAGTTGCTAAAACATGAAGAGACATGCATTTCCAATTTCAAATATGCTAAATCTTGGATTGTAACGCACATAAGTTGCTAAATCTTGAAAAGACACGCATTTTATGATATGCTAAATCTTCTGAACGTAATGCACATAAGTTGCTAAATCTTGAGGAGACACGTATTTTATATTCCATGGTGATACAAGAAGGTGGATCTATGGGTATTCCAAAAGCCATCAAAAGATGCACTACAATTTCAAGGCACAGTTTATGGGTGAACCTGTTGGGCTCTCCCTCTAGGGTGATTCACGGTAAGGTGGGCATCTTACTGGGCAACGTAATCACTTTCTCCTTTCTCTCTTTTCTCTTTCATGCTAGTAGGACTGGATCATGAAGCTATTTTACTTATAGTGTTAATCTTGTCTTTCTTATGTAATCATTTAGGATTTTATGATAGCTTTCCAAATATGATATTAGTATGAGAAATATTTCTTAGCGAGGTTTCTTATGCTAATTGATTTGGGTTGTTTAGTACTAACCCCTATTCTTTTGGTTTTCTCTTTTTGCACCCTCGTGCATGTATGTTGAGTTAGAATCCTTAGCCTGGGAGATTTTTTCCTTAGGTAAGTGTTATTTTATCTCGTTGTGAATCCACTTGGATCTCCTCTCTCTTCTCATTTACGAAGAGTTTGCATCGAGTCCATACTCTTGCTAAAGTGGGGGCTTAATGTATCATCTTAAAATGGAAGCACTTCCATGTTAAGAGTGTTTAGCATTCTGATTAAGTGATTTAGGATCATTTCGAATGCCTTGAATGGGTCCCTGACTTTGATCTTACATTTTCCCCTGATTCTGCACACTTTTCCACTTTTTATCTACATTTTTCTAGCATCCTGAATTGAAATTATGAGATTCTTGACTTTTGGGTCAAGGGTAACATTTTTGGGTCAAGGACTACCTCAACCCTGACCTAGGGTGGGGTCTACCTCATCCCTGACCCCAAGTCCAAATTTCAAGTTTCCATGATTTCTGGATGTCGGGTTTCGGAAAGAATTGTTTTCCCGCTTTGGGGTCAGCTGTTTTGGTCTCCAAAATGGTAAACTCTTAATTATATTTAATTTAGGTCCATTTCTAAAAGGTTGAGGCCTAATTGGAATTTAATTCCCCAAGGTGGCCCCTCTAGAAGATTGTACCCTAGATCACTATAAAAGGAAGCCTTCCTCTCTCATTTTCACATCCACTTTTCATGATCAAGACACCAAGCAATTTCATGATCAATAGCTCTCAAGGAGATATTCACATTCAAGCAAGAATTAATTCAAGCATTCAAGTCCTCTTCTCCATTCAATTTCTCCATTGAAGATCAAGGATTTAAGCATTCAAGCCTTTGAAGGGATTTGGTTTAAGCATTCAAGATTCATCATTCAAACCCTGGATCTAGCCATCATGGTAGTGTGACCTTCCTTCAAGATCTTTTGTTCATCTTCAAGATCTATTTCATTCTTCTCCCAAGGTTGATCCCAAGCATGCAATCATGGAGGGTTTGATTTACATTTGTGAAATGTTATGTTCAAGCTTTCATATCAACATACTTGTTTACATTTCAAATACAATTGCATATCTATTGAATATCATAGCTTCATTGTTTGATCTACTTCTACTACTTGCTAGCATTCTCTATTTTAATTCCATTATTAAGGTTGATTCCAAACTAGGGTTCAACTAAGGCAAACCCATCCCCCAAAAAATAAAACCATTTTTCTTGCAGGTACAGGTATAGGATGATGAATTGAAGTGTAGATCTGGATACCCATTTCGCTGAACTTTCAGGATCCGCGAATAGATTTTCCATCGGAACAGTTGGGTCAAGAATGACCTAGACCCCGACCTAGGTTAGGGACAACATAGACACCAACCTAGGTCAGAGATGACCTCGTGCAAAGATGACCTGAACTCAGAAAAATATTTCTGGGTTTTGTAGATCTCGTAGTTTCGATTCAAGTTTGCAAAAATCAATAGTTTCTAAGACTGTCTGACAAGGTTTTCAGCTGATTTTTTTTCAGAGGTAAGTGCCTTTATCTCTTCATTTCAACATTAGTCATCTACATTTACTTTCCATATCAATACAATTTCATATAAGTGTAAAATATTGGCTTTGGGGTCTCTTTTATGTGCAAACCATTGTTATAGGACCCCACCGCATATTTCACCTTATACAAGAGGTTATTATTTATTGACATACCCTTATTAAACCTTGGTATTTTGTTCACAACAATGTCTTTCAAAACCAAGTTATCAGTTTCAGTTCTGATAGGTCTGGTAGTTGTGGATATACTTGTCAAAAATGGAGGATGTTAGTGTAGAGAACTGAACTTCTTAGGCACTCATCCTTTGTTCTTGAGAGGAAATTATTATATCAGAGGTAAGATAATAGAAGCTCTATGTGGTAATGATCCAGGGCTTTGTGCTCGTTATGCTAATGATTGTGGGTATTAAAATGTTAACATGGCCTCCTACTCAAAGATGTATTACATTGTTGTATCTTTTGAGGAAAGTGTATAAACCTTTTGTATGATAATTTTCACCGTGGAAGTTGTCTCAATGTGTGCCACAGTTATGAAAAATACATAAAAATATTTCTTTATTTCAATGTTAAAAGATAGTACATTTGATATGCATTTTATAAAGTTATCCAGACAGTGGAAACCAGTTAAACAATTTAATTGTGCACAAAATATGTTTATAACTATCTAACCTAATTAATGTAATACATTTAATAACAATATAATATATTATACTTAAAATCCCCCTATTAGATTGTTCTTATTAAATATTTAGACAGAAACCCCCCTTAAGTCTTACATAATAAATAATTTTTTTTTGATAGGAAAAAGCAGCAAGAGGGTGCTAGCCCGTACAATGACTAAAAGCACATTAACAACAAGTTAATGGAAATAGCCAAACAAAATAGTAAAGCAGCAAAACCAATCACACTTGCCTCTATCAAAAACAAAGTTAATGAAGCTAACTAACCAAAAAATGAAAACAAGCCTAAGGTTATTGATGTTCAAAGTATTACCAATCCAGAGCCACACAGGGCTAGTATCAAAACAATAAAAGTTAACAAAGTCCCCATACACAACATCAGGGAAACTCAAACTATAATTAACCAAAATAGAAACCACCATAGCAAAAAATAATTTTTTTCCCCCAACTACCTAGATAGCAGAGTGTTGGACCATTCCTCCTGAAGAAACAAGAAGAAATCTTTGTTATCTTCATCCTCCGCCAGAGCACCACTAGGCAATGATCCTCCAGCCTCTGCATGTTCTTCTTGATGTCCTCAATGTCTCTATCTAGCTCCGCAAATTTCTTTTTGAGGGTGCCTCTAAAGCAAGTCACCTTAGGGGGAGCTAAGTTGTCTTTAGGAATGGACTTTTTATTCAAGGTCCCATGGGTGGGGCTCAGTGGGGGGGTGGGGTTAAAGGGGTTATTCAAAGTATTCTGGGGGCTAGAGGGGGGGTGGGTGTCAACCCTTGGGGGGTTAGTCAGATGGTCAAAAGAATCATTCAGGGATTCAGTAGAATGGGAGTCTTTCCTGGAAACCTCATGTGAAGCAATTTCCCTAAGCCTGGACTTACATTACTCTTTAGTAATTCTACTTGAGCGCTTGCAACCGGTACCACTAAGGTCCACATCAATGTTGACCTGACTATCCATGCATTTCTTCAATTTATGTTTATGGTCAGTGTCGGGGGTGCTTTCAAACTTAATTTTGAGGTCCACAGAGTCAAAGATGTAGGAATCCTCCTGACCAGTCCATTCCTTATGGGATTTTTTGTGTTTCTTTCCTCTGCCCACAATAGAATCAGTCTCCTGGGCAATTTGGAGGGAGTGAGAAGAGGACTTGTTAGGTTTGGCAGTTTCGGCCTGAGAAACATCCTAGGTAACTTCTTGAATTATAGGAGGGCGTTGGGGGGCCAGGCAGATGACTTTGTGAAACTAATAGAGATGGAGGAGGAGGCCCTGATGGAGGATGGGAATAGGTTTGTCTGAGTTAACCTTGATATCCAAAATGTTGCTCTCAATAGAATGCAGAAGTTAAAAAGGGATAGACATCAAATCCTTATTTCTAATATGGTTTAGAAAAGGCAGATGGTAATAGTAGAAGATGGTGAACTTACCCTCCAGCATGAAGTACTTCATGATAATGAGGTAGATTTTAGGCCAAAACTCAGGAAGCTCCTCTCTGTTAAAGCCCCCTTGTTTCTTCACAGGTTGCTCACCCTCCCAGAAGAACTAGTTGAGGCTAGTGGGGTCCAGAGTCTGGCTAGTTTTTTTGTATTTTATCCCTGTCATAAGAAGCCCCATAGCTTTGGCGATGACTTCTTCATTAAGTTGAAAGTGAATGCCTCCCACCGAGACCTTCTTGTTATCCCAAGTGGAGATGAACTGCTTTGAAATCCACTCATCATGTCCTCCCCTCATACGCTCCATGAAACCCCAAATCTCACTCTCCTTATAGTAATGAGTGACCAAAGCATCATCGAAAAAGGCCTCGTCAATCTTATCAAGTTCAATGTGAAGAGTATTGCCCCCCATCTCAAAATCCTGGTCCGCCAGCATCAAGGAAGCCAAAAAACCAGAGAGCTGAGTAAAATTGTAGACATTGGAAAACCTCTTGTTTTGACAAAACTTTCCCAAAATTGGGTTATACATAGAGCACTAGTTTTGAGGAAATCTTTGGAAAAGGTGCATCATACCACTAGATCTAACTGATCTGTAGGTGTCTTTATTGGCAATAAGATCGAGGATATGCTTGCTGTCCAAAATCACCAAGTAGGCAACCTGATTCAGACAGCCTTTACATCGCACATTATGAAAGTAATTATCAACTTGCCTGGGGTAATGGGAGCACATTTTAATAATTTCAAAAAACTTACTAACATGCCAGTACGTGATCCAACAGGATTGCAAATTAATCATGACAGTAGAGCACATTGATTCAAATTCTTTTCCTCCCCGATGAATTGCTGAGTCAGCAAGGGCAAGTCGCTCACCCCACTCCAGCTGGTGAGTTTTTGCTAATGTAAGCCAATCGTAGCCAAAGAGTCGGCAACTTGATTTGTTGGAAGTTGTTCAGAAGTGCTTTGATTTCCAACAGGATGGGATTGGTCTCCCATACCACACTGGTCCCGCTTTTGACAGCCTGAATCACCACTTTGGAGTCTCCTTCAATAGCTAGGTGTCTTACGTTCAAATTAATAGCGGTTTGAATTCCCCATAAAAGGGTCATTCCCTCAACTTGGGTAACAGTGCCATTTATAATGGGACCAAAGAAAGTAATTAGGCAATTGCCCTTATAGTCACGAAGGATCCCACCACCACCTTGACCCTTAGTGTTTACAACACCATCAAAATTTAATTTGATCCATCCTCTGGTAGGGGTCGTCCATTTAGTGGCTATTCTGGCTAATTTTTTGGTGTCATCAAATTGAGAGAACCCCGATAGGATATTCCATTTATCAATAGTTCTAACCTCCCAAGTGTTGAGGGGAGCTTCCAATTGGCCACTTGAGTATTCTCACATAGAAGTCTGGTACCTATCTAGAGATAGGTTCCAATGGGGGTACTCTCATCTCTGAAGATATGATTGTTCCTTTCCTTCTAGATCACCCAGCAGATGTGAGGGAGTATCATACGCCAAAGCAGTTGGAGCAGCGAATGATTGGAAGGAAATCACCAGTAGCTGAATTGATGCACATCCCAACCAATGACCCACAGGACCCCCAAGTTGCCAAAAATCTCCTGCCAGATGCTACTGGCATACTCATAGTGGATAAATAGATGATTCACTATTTCTTCCTCTTTCATACATAGGGCACATCTATTTGCCATGGAGAAACCCCATTTAACTAGGTTGTCTTGGGTTAGAACCTTCCCATGCATAAGGGTCCACCAGAAAAAATTAATTTTTGGTGTGAGTTGTGGAATCCAAACCTTCTTCCAGTCCTCCATGTTACCATTCTCCTTAAGTAGCAGGTTGTAGGTAGAATTAACAGAGAACTTCCCCGTCTGAGTGGGGGCCCATAGGATAGTATCTTCATGGTCTGAAGTTTTGATGTTAAGGTTCTCCATAAGCTCCTTTCCCATCTTCATCAAGTCCAGTCTGTCTCTCAACCATATCTGTAAGTCCTTCCACTCTCTACCAACCATGTAGTTAGAGACTCTATTGCCCAGAATAGGTCTGAGATGATCCATAAGAGGTTTGAATTTGCATCCCAGGTTGGGGAGATTTAAAATCCAGTGGTCTTTCTAGAACCCAATGGATCTACCATTGCCAACCTACCAAAATGCCCCTTTGGAGAGAATGCTTCTATAATTGTAGATGTTCTTCCAAAGCTTGGATCCAATTGGAAGGTCATTATCTTGGAACTTCATTCTGAAGGGGAGACCTTGGAGGTACTTGGCTTCCATATTTTTGCACCATTCCGCCTTCCCCTCAATGAGCTTCCAGGCCACCTTAGTAGTTAGAGCTTTATTCATCTGACCAATTTTACTTAATCCCAACCCGCCCAGGCATTTCAGAAGGTAGACAGTATCTCAGTTCACAAGAGACAACCTTTTTTTCTCCTCTAAACCTGCCCAAAGGAAGGTCCTCTGGATTCATTCCAACTTATCAACCATGTTACTCTTGATTTTAAAGAGGGAAAGGAAATAGACAAGGACTCCTTGGAGAGTAGCCGCCACCAACTGAATTTTGCCAGCATTGCTTAAAATTTTCCCTTTCCAACCTGCAAGCTTTTTCTGAGTCCTTTCCAGAATAGAGTTCCCGAATTCCTGGGAAACTTCTTTGACAGTAAGGGGGAGACCCAGGTAGGTTGAAGGAAGCAATGTAGCTAAACATCCTAGGATTTGAAGCACCTTGTTTTGGGTCTCCAAAGGTGTATTGAAGAAGAATAGATGGATCTTTTGATAGTTAATGCATTAACCAGAAGCCTAGGCATAACATTCAAGAATTTGTTTCCATTGCCTAGCCTCAATCACTGAAGAGAACCCAAAAAGGAAGGTGTCATCAAAAAATTGTTCTAACACCACTTGGGGGATGGTGGAAGCCGATTTAACCCCTTTGATTTTCCCCCTGTCAGACAGCATACAAAGATTCCTGCTAAGAACATTAGCAACCATAATGAAGAGGTAAGGTGAGAGAGGGTCTCCCTGTCTAAGACCTTTTTTCGTAGTGAAGAAACCCCCTAGGGAGCCATTGACCAGAATAGAGAAGCACACGGTTTGGGTACATACTTTGATGATTTGAATAACTTTCTCCTTGAACCCCATTTTATTGAGAATTTTGATCAAAAAAGACCAATTGACTTTGTCATAGGCTTTAGAAATATCTAGTTTAAAGGCCATACCTAGAATCTTGCTCTTATCCATAGAATGGATGATCTCATGAGTGGCAATAGCCGCATCTAGAATTTGCCTTCTGGGGACAAATCCCTTCTGAGTAGGGTAGATTAACTTCTCTAGCAAGGGCTTTATCCTTCCAATTGGGATCTTGGTGAGAATTTTAAAGAAGGTGTTGCAGAGGCTGATCGGTCTGAAATCTAGCATAGAGGTGGGATTATCATGTTTAGGGATTAGAACAATGTAGGTTTGATTATGTTGCCTGAGGAGGCACCCAGTCCTGAAAAAGTCTCTGGCAGCGTGGGTGACATTAGAACGAACAATGTCCCAGTATTCTTGAAAGAAGGTCGGGGGAAACCCATCAGGCCCAGGGGCCTTGTAGCCACCCATAGCAAAGACTTCTCTTTTAACCTCCTCATCCGAGACCCTTTCCATTAGTCTTTCATTTTCCTCCCTAGTAACAGCACACTGGATATTCTCCAGGAGTTGATTTTGAATGTTGTCCAGGCAGATTGGACCCTCCTCAGAGAATAACCCCTTAAAGTAGTTAGTAGCCACCTGATTAATCTTGTCCTTTTCCTTGACTATGATCCCATTCTCATCCATAATAGAAGTAATGGTATTCCTTTTTTTGTGGATGCTAGCAGATCTGTGGAAGAAAGCAGTGTTTCTATCTCCTTCGGTAAGCTATTGGATCCTCGATCTTTGCTTCCAGTAAATTTCCTCTTTTTTAGAGTTTCCTGCCATTTCTGTCTTGTTGTTTCCTCATCAGCCTAGGTCTGGGGAGAGAAATTTATAGATGCAAGTTGGGCCTAAAGGGAGTTAAGGGTGCCTGAGAGCTCAATTTTCTCTTTGTGGAGATCCCCAAAGTTACGCTTGCTCCAACCCTTGACCTCCATTCTAATGATTTGAAGCTTTTGAGCAACTCTAAACATGGCAGTGCCTTTAATTCTAGTGCTCCACCAGAGTTTGACTTGGTCTCTGAACGAAGGGTGAGAGCACCACATGATTTCAAACCTAAAGGGGACCGAGCTGACTTTAGGGGATTCAAACCAGTGAAGGAGGAAGGGGTTGTGGTCCGAGGTAGTCCTAGGAAGGGAGGTTAGGGAGGAATTCAAATAGAGATCCCAGGAGGATGAAGTCAAGACCCAATAGAGTCTCACCTGAATAAGGTGATTGCCTTTTCTGTTGTTAGACCAGGTGAAGGGGTTTCCAGTTAGGTCGATATCTAGGAGACCAGTATCAGATATAAAATCTGCCAACTCCCTCATACTGTCAGAGTAATCAACAAGCCCACCACATTTCTTCAAGGGATAGAGGGGAGAGTTGAAGTCTCCAACCAGAAGAAAGTTTCTTGAGCTATTTTGAGCCAAACAGGCACTGAGATCATTCCAAAGAATAACTCTACCAGGGCAGGTGTTTGGGGCATAGATGTTAAAGGTTATCCATTCTACCCTAGCCTTATTAAAGGTGACAATAAGGAAATTTGGGGATGATTCAACCAATAGGCCACTGATTTTATTGGGATTCCAGAGTGTGGCAATACCCCCAGAGGCACCCAAAGCTTTGGAGTATAAGAAAGCAACACCCGGCCACAGCTTAGGAGCAATGGACTCAAAGTTACTAATAGACATCTTAACTTCTTGCAAGAGAAGAACATCAAGTTTATGATCAAAAATGTAATTTTGAACAACATTTTGCTTCAGGGAGCTATTCAAACCCCTCACATTCCAAGAAAGACAAATCATTTTATACTCTTAAAGCTAGATTCCAGGGTTTTCTACTTACCCATAGCAATGTCCCTTGTGGATCCTCTCGATCTTCTTATCCAATCAAATGGCCTGCCCCTTGGAGTTTCAACTCCCACATCCACCTTTTTTGGCTTGGTTTTCTTCCTCTGAGTTTTCCATTCTCCATCCTCATCATCCAAGCCATCAGGTGAGCTGGATGGGTTTTCTATAGTAGTCTCAGGGGGGTGTGTTGCACCCAACTTAGGGGGTATCAACTCCAGCGCCACCACAATGGCAGGTTGTTCAGTCTCCGAAGGGAGAGGTGATTGCTTCATAGAAGGGGGTGTAGAGGGGGACACAAACACCTCAGCCAGCTACTGGGGGGCTGGGTCCTCTTTCACAATGGCACACTTCTCAACCTCTGCCTACAGGGGGACAAACTTGCCTTCCTCCGGGATAGTATCTACAGTAGCTGGAGTAACCACCTCCACATCTGGGGTGACCAACTCCACAACTGGGGTTACCTTCACCACTTCCACTAAGGGATGGTCTGAGGCCTCTATATGCACCTGAGGAGAGGGAACACCATCTTTCCCTTTACCCTTCTTTGCATAGGTGGCAGACTACTTAGAGAGCTTACAGTTGTTGCTAGAGTGACCCCTGTTATCGTAGTTCTGGCAGAATAGGGTAGCATTCTCGTACACAATTGCTTGGGTCCACTTACCCATTTTAGATTTCAGAATAACAAAATTAGGAATAATAAACAATTTGTTCAATACAAGATGTATACAAATATTTGTGAAAATCTTCATTGAAGAAAAAAATCCTAAATCAAGTAGAGTTCCCTAAATTCGTATGGTAACCATCAAGAAGGTGTAGCCTCTATCTGAGATTCCTAAGTTCTTCCTCCATATCTCTTGAATCACATCCTCGTAAATTATTTGACAACCATCCATCTTGAACTCGACACAAAACCCCTTACCTTCCTCCACAAAACAAACTTTACAATACATGTATCCTCAAATTTGCTAGAAACAACAAGAAACAAACAAAAAACAAAAACAAAAAATGTTTCTCAAGAAAAATACCATCTCAAAGCGAGAAGATAACTTGAAATGATGGAAATCCTCCATCCTCCTATGCCACTAGCCTCTAAGATAGTGAAATCTTATAGCACTTCTTGAGAATCATCAAGAGAATCATAAATAATAACTTTATCATTTGATGAATCCTCATTCTCAACACAAGTAATATTATGTTCATCTTTGAGAATTCCTTTAAGAACATTTATGCCTTGGGTTTTGCAAGACCAAGCTATCTAATCATTTTTCTTACAATAATAACATTTGATTTCTTCATTCCTTGTACTTGATCTTTTATTATGGTTTTAAACATATAGCACATTTTCTAATTGAGCAACCCCTTCTAAATCTTTTGCATTTTTTATTGTTTCTTCTAGAAAAAGAGATGAAATCATATCTTCTAAGTGTTCAGAGGTTATTTGGATGAGTGTAAAAATAAAATTACTGTATTTGGTATGGAGGTTGTTTAAAAATATAGTTCTAGCATCGTTGTCATCTACTAGAGCCTTGACTTCTACTAGTTGTTTGAGAAGAGACCTCAAATTACTTATGTGATTTGATACTGTGATTCCATCTTCCATTTTAAATCTGAATAGTTGATGTTTTAAAGAAAAATTTATATTTAACACTATTTTTCTAAACAACTTATTCAGATCATCCCAAATTTCTCTTTGATTTTTTTATATCTAAATCTATGTGATGTAACACAGAATCAGAAAGTGCAAGACCAATAATAGTCTTGGCTTTATCATCTCTTCTAATCCAATATAATAACTTGTATATGTAGGTGGACTTTCTTTTCCATTCACTATTCCCCACAAATTTTTATTCATCAGTTGCATTTGAATTTTCATTTTCCAAGTATGAAAATTAAAACCAAAATACTTATCTAGCATGTCAACTACAATATCCATAATGGAATAATGCTATTATTTTCCTTTAATTACATTATCAAAATTCCAATATTGTTTCTAAACCCTAACTTCTCATTACTTTTAGAGTTCTACAAAAAATTTATACTAACAATTTGATTGAGCACAATTTTAATCTAAAAGACATTAACCACATCTAAAGTCTTGAATCTACAGATAAAAAGGAAGAAAAATACTATATGATACACTTCACCCACACACTATATTGAAGATTTATTTGACAAGGATAACAAGTTAATCTTTGCTACCAACGTTGTTTGCATCAGGTCAATAAATCTTGTATTCTCTCCACCATACTCATGTTTCGATCATGCATACAGATAGATGCGGTTGTGATACTAGATGTTATAATATATATATATATATATATATATATATATATATATATATATATATATATATATATATATATATATATATATATATATATATATATATATATATATATATATATATATATATTTATTTATTTATTTATTTATTTATTTATTTATTTATTTATTTATTTATTTATTTATTTATTTATTTATTTATTTATTTATTTATTTCAACATTGAAAGATATTACATTTGATATGCATTTTGTAAATTTGTGCAAACGGTAGAAATAAGTTACATTATACTAATAGCCACGAGGAGAAATGTTTGTTTGGTATGTGTAGATATGCATTTGGATTTGGCTAACCTAGTTACAACCAAACATGAAAGATTGGTCACTAAAAAATATTAGAAAATTGTCTATTATTTATTGTAGAAAATAGGCTCAAGCAATATTATTTCAATTTCACATCAATAATTTAAAGACCACTTTCTTTATTCTATGAAATTATCTAGAAATTTATTCATTTTAGTTGTAGATTTGTTTGTAAAAAATACTCATATTATCACCATTTTCTATCCCATAAAGACATCTAATCTATGAGTTAATTCGGTTCCTATTCACAAACAAACATCCTAATAATTAATTTACTACCTGGAACCCATAAAAGTTTTTACATCAATTCATGGAAAAGAAATATGAACAAAAGTTGATAAGTGACTGATTAAAAATATTCAAATGTGTAGAAAAGTTTGCAAAACCTCACAAATATGAGAAATATATATGAGGAATAACAATGTTCAGTTACTATTGAGGATTTAACTACAATGTCCTTTAAAGGTCTTTATTGCTAGATTAATTCATGTACCATATAATATTCTTTAAACATCTATACCAAGTTTGGATATTAATGTATTTGTATTGTTAAAATTAGATAAAATTAGTCACAGTCCATCAATTTTATCCCTCCATAGGTATTGTTAAGTTTCAATTATTTTTATATGAACTACTTGGATTATGTAGCCAATTTAAAAGTGAATTATAAATGTGAGTTTTAACCAAAAAAAAAAAAAAAAAAAGTTCTCCTAGGTATGATTTATGTTTTAGATCATTGGATAGATTCTTCTACAAGTATTGGTGTAAGTCAATATTCTTAAAAGATATGATCAATGAATACATTGTCTTTGTGATATCACAACTCAACTAGAGATTGAAGACTGGTCTATTGAATGTGGTGGCTCTTTTCAATATTTTAGGAATTATTTGTGCACTTTACAACTCTTTCACTTATGTTAAGGGATATTTCATAGAAGTGTCAAGCAATGAATCTTATCAAGAGATTTTTGGAGGATTTCTACATTTCTTCATGTTTTTCATGAAATATTTTCATGTGGATTTTAACTAATTGGAGGAAATATTTATAATGAGCTCAATTTTAATTCATATGGAAGGTGACCGGTTTTTCAAAATATTTCCATGAACATGGTCAATTTGTTTATGTTGAAGCTTATGGAACTAGATCTCACTTTTCCTCATTCTAAGAGAGTTACTTTGTAATTCATATTTTGATTGGTCTCATACTCTTGACTATTAAAGTATTCTCTTCAAATATAATAGATGTCACAAAAATATATATTTCTTAGGAATGTTCTAATATTCATTATAATTTTGAGAATAAAAGAATAATTTGAAGGAGAAAGGATGCATAAGTATTCATATCTAGAAATAAAAATATAAATTAAATATATACTATGAAAGTTAATAATCCATTTTAGTTTCTTCCTTTTCAATGAAAATAAAACTATGAAAATACCAAGTTTCTCAATAATCTTAGAATGATTAAGAGGAAGGTAGACCTAATTGGTATTTTAAAAAATGCATCCATAGCACATATGGGGGGTGATAATAAATCTCAATTAGTAGTTTACAAATACTAGTTTATATAACCATCAACTCTGTTCTTCTTATACTTACTCTAAAATATGATTTTCTAACTGCAAAATATTTCAACCCTATATCTCTTTAAAATATCATGTATAATGGCAATTTTGTAATTATTTCTTAATGAATTTAAATGTCTCTTTCCATTTTTTATTTTTAAAAAGAAAGGGAGAGATGTCAAGTTTCATGAGATAATAGATGGTATCATCTCTATTCATGTATTTTTATTTATTTAGTAATTTACAAAATGTCTACCCTTGTTGCTAAGTATTCTAGATCTTATGTTCATTTCAATTACCAATTCCTCAATAAAAGTTTAGAAAAAATAGTTTTGGTAAGAAAAATTAAGAGATTGGATCTTTGAATGTTACTCTTTTCCTCTTTCATGTCATTATTACATCTATAGAAAAAAAAAATCTTCTAAGTCTTTACCAAGGGGATACTTTGTCTTATTAATGGAAAGTGTAATATTTGGGTGGAATATTTCTTATTAATCACAACTCTCTATTGTTTTATTATCCTTATATGAAAAGGATAGGAAAAAGAAATAAATAAATTTAGAAACCATCCCAGTCAAAATCATTACAAGTTCTAAAAGAGATATGCATTGATAATTCTATCAACAATGTATATGCATATATATCAAGGAAAACCATATTAATTCTATTGAATAGAGAAATGGGTTACACTTTAGTTGTAAAGACTGCGCCTACGACACAAATGCCACATCAGTAAAAAAACCCTAAATATAGGGGAGTCAATCAACAAGTCAAAGGTTGAATGAATAAGTTGACAATATACCAATAGATTACCTATAAAATAGAAAATAAAAGATGTACAATTACGACCATAACTGTTGAAATGATAAAGCATACCTATGTCTAAAGGTAAGAAGAATGTCGACCATCTATCGAATCACATCAATAAAAGATAAAGATTAGATCAAACATGTACATCCGTATTAATAACAAAAGTAAACAACAAAATTACCGGATACCACTATGTTGAAAACAAAGAAGTGTATAACATTGTAAATGAAACTCCTTCTTAAAAGAAGCTTCAAAAACCTATTCTCAAAAGTTAGCTAGGGAGAGAATATTGTGGGAGTGTGTTTCCACCCTACCATGAAGCAGTAACACTTTCCCAGAATCCCTCCTGACATGAAGGATACCCAGCCCATCTAGAAGTAAACTAACAAGGTAAAACTAAGGAGTAATGGAATATGTGCTACTTGTTACATCCACATTCAGTTTCCAATATAACATGTCATAGACTTCCAAAGAAAACCTTGTAATTCTACTTCCATTTCATACATATGGAAAATTTCATACAAAGATTCACATTTTATGCATAGTACATCAAGTTTCCATGGTGCATTCAACATACATAAAGGAACATAATAAAAATCCTTCTCTTAACTATCAAAAACATCTCAAGCTCATAATATGCGTCAATATCTCTTTTAGTTCAAATGATAATTATAACTTGAATTCTTCATAGTTCATGGAGAAAACCCAAAAATACACACCCAAAAATACACATAACAATTTCATTTCATAACGAAGCATAAATTATAACAATGATTAACAAGTACTTCACAATAGGTCTACAGAATTAACAGGCTTAAGCTTTCCTTCATCTATCTACTCATTAAGATTTGATTTTCACCTCTTTTATTTTGTATCTAACCATTATAGAAGAATATATATGTAGTTCCAAATTAAACAAAAGACTAATGAACATTCCATCCCCATGGTTCTCAATAGGCAATATAATTGCTTAATAAATCTAAGAAATTCCATGCACATATAGGCTTTTCTTTATAGGATCTTTTATTTCTTTAAGCACAGAGACACATAAACAAATATTATTGCATACATCTATCTAGTATACAAATTAATCATAATCTCCAAAAGTATGCACTTTGTAATGTTTTAGATATGGCCTTATATTCACATAATCATTTAGTCTTTATAGTGAATTCACAAATCTTCATTCAATCAGAGAAAGGATTCGAGATCTTATTATTTTGTGTATTTCTATTATTCAGTTCACATAAATTGTTGATTCCAATTGTGAAAAGTTTCAATGCACCAACTTCATTTTTAGCCGAAACACATTTTAATTTAATTCATGTACATAATCTCCGTCATTTTATTATTTATTTAAAATTAGAAAACATAATGTTGTGTCTAACAAAGACTATTTGAATAACATAAATACAATGATGTTTCAAGAAGATGTTGATGTCAAGAAAATATGATTTATCATTAACAACCAAAAAACTCTATTTCAACATTAAAAAATTCTACTATAAGGTATGTACTCCAATCTCCTTCTACAAGTCTCATTATTATTCTAATGAAGCAAAATTATTATACTACCAAAACTCCTAATTTGTTTCCTTATAATGGTTACCCGTCAAAGTGGAAACTTGTTGCGATAAACGTATCTAGAAGTATTGTTCTTCAACTAGTTCTAGCTATAAGCTCAAGCACATGGAGCTAACCGAAATAGTCAATAAAGAGAAAAATCTATAATTTTGGATTCTCCAATTTGATAGGGTTCAGTGCAAACCAATGATTGTGTGCTAATATTTTTCTTTCTCATACAAGTCTAGATGATTTCCATAATAGACCCCAATTACTTAAAGTAACAAAAAGAAGTATAGGCAGCTTTGGTATTCTAAGTCAAAGGAAACAACAGTAATGGAAATAAAAAATACCCAAATCCATGCTAATTTTCTTTGTACAGTGACTTCAACGGTGAATGAGGAAGGAAAATTAAACAATTCTAAGTTTGAGTATTGTCTTAAGTTGAGTTGTAGATGTAGAAGAAAACATAAACATACAAGCCTAAGGAACACAGTCTCCTCAACCAATACAAGTTCACATGGTTAGGGAAATACAAAAGTTGAATCTTGTTTAATAAATTGAAAAACAACATCCACCATTGGTGAGATTAAATCGGGCACAAACTTGGTAAACAAACACCATTTTTCGACATATCAATGCAGGAAATAAATAACATTCTATGTAAAATTGAATTCTACTTACTTCCAACATTCCATGATAGTAAGCAATTAAGCAAGGTTTATTTAGAATCAAAATAAAATAGAAGAATGGAACTTGGTCGACTGACGCCACAAATCGCCTTTATTATTTCTAGCATCCAACAGTCAAATTTCTCCCACCTTCTAATCTCTATCAAATCCATATTTTCTTCTAGCCCAATTCTTTTTCACCAAATCGTCTTCCTTCCACCTCTAATAATGGTGATTAGCTCCATTTTTTTCTATTGAATCTGCATTCATTAATATTGCTACTGACATGGGCGCTAATAGAATGTAGTTATTGTGCCCGCAGAATTTCCTTAAACAAGCTTCATAAGCATAGTGAAGCAACCAGACAAGAACGACTACTTTGTTTGAATTAATGATCCAGAATCATTAGTGAGAGAAAGTTACAACTCCTAGCCATTATTCAATATCTTAACATTCTTAGTGCCCCATGGAACGTCTTTTTCATTGTTAAAGTTCGCATCAGTTCTTGAAGCTGCAGATGAAAGCACGAAAAATATAATGCAATGGAGAAGATTGGATGCACACATGACCCAGCAGAATTAGATGAAATATATTTCCTATTTTATTTTCTTTTACAGATGATGGGACTAAATGAAAATGAGAAAAGAAAGAATATCTTGGAGGAAACTTTTGTGACAGTGCAGACATTTTTCTAGGCAAGTGCCCATGTACCATAAAACTCGTTGCCAGCAATATTTGCTACACCAAAAACTCCTAAAAATTGAATAGAGACTAGTTTTATAAATTAAACTTTTGGCAATTTTGTAGTGGTGGCCCATTTATTGCTCCTTCTAAAAGAAGCATGCCTCCTTTTTTTGCGCACTCACTTGGAGATGATGCGCACCACCAGTCCTTTTTTCTCTCCCTCTACCACTATGTCCAAAGAAAATGGAGAAATTTTCTCCATCCCTAAAATAAGGCGTAACTAAATCCTAAATTTAAGGAATTGACACGACAGCTAAATTAAATAAAAATGGGTTGTGACATTCATTCTAGCAACCAATGTGCCTCTTATGTATTTTTTACTTTATTTATACCACAACCCTCATATGATTGATGAAGTTCTTACATCTAGGAAGGATGTAGTTGGATAAAGGTAATGCAATGCTATAGATCACCATCTAACCTACATCTACATTGTTAGCGCCTACATATATGAACCAAGAATTCTTTATAAAAGAAAAAATAATAGTGTAGAATCTCATTACAATTTAGAATATAATTATTTATTGGAGACCAATAAAAAATGCAATATGGATTTATAGTCCTAAGCCACAATAAAAAAAGAGATACTTGTAATGACTTAAATTGACATAATAGTCATATACAATGTCCATTTAAACATATAGTAAAAATTTTAGTTGAAATATCAATTGACTACATATTAGACCAAAATGGTAGAAATCCACCATATTTTAAACATAATGGTTTTTTTTTTTATCTATAGACCTTATGCTTCCCATATATATTTTTTCAAAACCTTGCAAGTTTATTTTATACACCATTTGATTTCAAACATGTGCGATGGTTAATTGTAGTTTTTATATACCACCTTGAAAGAAACAAGCTAAAAAGTTGAAAGAAAAAAAAAAATAGACTTATTTTTCTAACCATCAGTATTTGAGCTATAACTTCTTCCAATAAAACAAATGTTACCATTGTTAATATATCTTTTATATTCTACACCATTATAATTTTTATTATTTTAATCACAATTAAATTATTTGTAGCTTCCTTCATTATTACTATTACTTGAATGACCACCACAAATTTCAAAGCACGGATATTACCACATCCATTAATTTCTATCATAGTATTCTTAACATGCCCATATGTCATCTAAATAGAAAGCTTACTTCCCTGAACTCTAAAAGACTCTTCTCTCTATATGTGAGAGATCTACAAAATGAAAATGTTGTGTGATGATTCATCAAGTTAAATGTTTTTGAATAAAGCAGCAACAAGAGGGTGTTGACCCGTGGTATAGAAGAAAGCTAACTAAGAGAATTAATAGAAAATTAATCCAACCTTAGAAAGAAGCAGTAGTAAAGCACACATAGAATCTACCTCTATCAAAAACAAAAAGGAAAAAACCAACCAACACAACTGCTCGATTTCAAAAATCCACGAGATAGTTTTGAGAAAATTCAACATGAAAAGTAACTTATGCCACGTGTGGCTAATAACAATACTTAAAGTTTTAAAATTAAAACTGAAATTAAAAAAACCCACCGAGCTATTAGGCATGGAGTCAGCCACAACACCGTCTCCAATCCCGCTCCAGTCCATCCGCAGAGTCATTTGTCATCCCATAAGCATTTTGAAAGCAACAGGTCAAACCACTCTTCATTTAGAAACTTGAAGAGTTCGCAGTTTCCTTCCATAGACTCCTTCCCCTCCAAGGCCTTCTCATTGAGAAGACAAAGACTGGTAGCAAAGGCATGCATCACCTTGAGAGAAAATTTTTTGACATCAACCAGTCTTTTGTTGGTGTTATCCAGATCCCAAGTGCATTTGGCCACCGTGTTCCCCATGGAAGCAATTTGGTATTTGACTCTCCCCACCAGACCACATTCCATAGTGTCTTTACCAGCACTAGAATCCTTATCCACCTTAGCCTCTACACTCGTTGTGGTTTGAATGTCATTTTTGTCCTCCACCCAGGATCAGAACTGTTGTCTGACTCATCCCTATTGGGGGAACCCATAGAGGCATCATCCTGATTCATCAGCTCTTTGATAGCTCTTTTGCCTTTCTCTTTAGCAATATGAGAAGAACAGCGGACAAAAATGGGTTGGAGGTTAGTATTCAAAGGGAAATCAAATTAAATGTTGCTAACATGCTCTAATAGTACATTTAGATGATACTGCTTAATGACAAATAGTATTGACTGTCTCTTTCAAAACATAACTAAAATTTCTTAAAAAATCAACTTTGAAAGAGGGAAAAATTATGTTTGAATTACAAACACTTCTAACCTTGAAAAAGATCAATATAATATCATATCCACTAAATACTCTAATTTTTTTCCTTCCTCATCACAAATGTTGCCCCATCTTTACCTTAGGGAGCGTGCATGACAAGGAATTTGTTCCTTTAATGCATTCTCCTCCTCTTTCACACTAGAATTTTGTGAAGTAAACGATGAGGAATCAAAAAATACTTACCTAATTTTGATTCAGATATATGCGAAGTTGACTAACATGATAGAAAGAAAGAATGTGGTTAGCATTCAAAATTGTCGATCCGTAGGCAAAATGAGTTTATCGTTATGAAAAATACGTAGATGTCTAACAAAAGAAGTGGATCTATTGAAAGTGGGGGAGATTTTCAATAATTTAAGAATTATTTGTGTAATGTACAACTAATTCATCAATGATAAAATTCGGGGCGTGATGTAATACTAACACTAAAGCAAGCGAAGAAAGGGTTTGGGTACATAGAAAAGGCCCTGGCTATCCTTCTTACAGAATGTATCATAAATTTAAAATATTGAATTTGTTTTTATAAGATCTATGAAAAAATAGTGATTTTTTTATAGTGCTTTTTAAATTTGCAATGACAAAGCATGGATTGGCCACAACTACATAGTGGTGACAGATTAAATTAGATTTTGTTAAAAATAAAAATTCAAATTTATATATTTTATTTAGTCTAAAAATAGATTATAGGGGGTAAAAATAATATATATTATTTTGATTTCCTGAAATCTTTATTGTTCTCCAATGCAATGATAATCTTCACTAGAAAATGTGAATAACAAATAAAGATATAGAAATGGTTTTGCATATTGCATAAATCATATAAACTTGCATATTTATATTTTTTTATATTAAATATAGGTAGATCAAATATAAAAAGAGAGTAACCACCGAGAGTATCAAAAAAGGAGGCCCAGCCTCACCACGAACTCAGAGTATCATGAGTACAAAGAAACTAGAACAAAGGAAGAAGCAAAACAACTAGTGTAAGACATCATGGTGGGAATCCACCCAAGCAGTCCATCCAAGAGGACCCTCCATCCAAACTATGTTCTTACACTCCTGGATTTGCGTAAGCATGAAAAAATCATCTTTTCTGGAATTGATATTCTTTCTAATCTCTTGGTTAAGCCGTTTGCACGTACGTTCAAACATTTGAAGGTCATCGAGGTTCTTCCTCCACTCGTATCCATGCTGGAGCTCATAAACAAAGAAAGTGGCATGACCATCCTTTAAGAATCTCCTCAATTTGTCCTTTTCCATCATCATCGTAGTATGGACTTGAAGAAAGATTTTTTAAAAAGTGAGTTTTCGAGAAAACTCAGTAAGAACTCTAGGATTACCTTGAAACCTTTCCTCATTCCTGTACTTCCAAATCTGCCAGATAATGTTAGAAGATGACATATTCCAAAATAAATTAGCATCCTTCTTAAGCCCATCAATATGACCAGTGACAATTTCCAGAATATTCACATTTAAGGGGTAAAAAATACCAAACATGTTCCAGATTTCTTTAGTAAAAAAACAATCAAAGAGAATATGTCTCCCTATTTCAGGAAGCTTGCAGAGACTGTAGATGTTAGTAGAGTGGCCCTCTTTTCTAATAGGAAGTCTTTCAAGTAGATTCGGCCACTTAAAGCATCTGATTTTAGGTTCAACAGGACTTTTTCAAAGAATATCAAAATACTTCTTCCAAGAAACAACATCAAGAGAAGAATACCAAATAGAATTGATATGCTTAATAATATTTTCATTATGATCAATAATTCTATAAATATTCTTGGCTTTGAGATTAGCCATGATGACCCCATCCAGCCATTTGCACTTCAAGTATCTATGAGAGTCCACATGACAGTCAAAGGGCAGGTCTTTAGTAGCCTTGACAATCATATTATAAGTCTTCTTTTGGGAGTCAAGAATATTAAATCTATTCTTGAGCTCATCCCAACTGATAAGTTTATTAGTACCAAAAAGATAAATAAGCTGGGAGATCCCCAATTTAGTCCACAACCTAGCAGAACAACCTTGGGAAAGGGCTAGGGGTTTATATTTTTAAAAATAATTATGTGATTATATGAAAAATTAAATTTAAAATATTTAGCAATCATAAATATGAAAAAAATATTAATTTAATATATAAAGAAAATATAAGATTAAAAAAAATATTTAATTTCACAAGTTCTTCAAGTTTTGAAAAAAAAAAAATGAGTTTTCTTTTTTTTTTTCAATTTCATGTTTTTTTACCAATGCAAGCTCCATTTTTCTTTTCATTTTAAGAACACAAATAAGAAGTGGTTTCATTCAAGCTTGGAATTTGATAGTCACCCCTACTTGTCATATGAATTTGAGGGCTTGGTCATTTTAATACATTTTATTTTACGTTTTAAAAAAATACAGATTGTCAAAAATAAATTAATCTATAAATAATTTATATTAAATTCTACTTAAATTTAATGGCTTTATAAAAATATAGCTTGTCAATCCATAGAGTCCAAAAGTGAAAAAATGACCATACGACCATCAAATTTAAGCCTGATGCCATTGTATAATTACACCTTCTAGGTAAAAATAAACATGACTACATTTAAAACTCCAAAATAACACCAAAACTTTTATCCTAAACTAGTAGTTAGCTCCATCCCAACAACTGAATATGGAAAATAAAGGAGACATATCAAATTGTTTTATACAATTTTCTCTATATATTTTTCTTTTGCTCAAATCATAATAAGGCATGACATAGGCAACAAAATATTAGCGTCTAACATATTTTTTATTCATTTTAATTAAATCATTATCTGATCGATGAGTTTTGATTGAATTTAAAAAATCTCAAAGATTTGTGATTGCCATAACAAGACCCAACAATGCTTCTTGCCACCATTAAGTATCCATAGATATTGATATTAAGTTCTTGAAGTTCTTTAAGAACTAAAATCTTATTTTGAACAAATTTAAATATAGAACTATATAAATATAAATAATTCTATCTACTTAATTGAATAAAAATTGAAATATTAGATTACAAAAATTGAAAAAAAAATTATTATAAATATAAATATTATGAATAACTTTTCCCTAAACAATAAAAAATAGTTAAGAATATACCATCTTCATATAATTCTACATATATCTAGATATAGTTGAACTTAATGTTGATTTTCGAGGTCAAAAGAAAAAGTAGAAAATAAACTTAAAAATAAAATCTCAATAACAAAAAACTAACATAGATACAAAAGACAAAGAATTTTATAATGGTTCACTTTATCGTACTACATCCACTTTCAATCTGGAATTCTCAGTTTTATTAAATTCTCACAATGCAATACAACAGCCATTAGAATAGCAATGTCCATCAATATCATAAACAGTCTTCAATCTACGGAATGTTAAAGACCAAGAGTTTTACAGTTACAACTGAAGGACAGATAAAGAAAATGATTCCTGCCAGAATACTGGCATTGCATGTCAGAATATTTTCCAACCCACAACGGTGATTTGGCTTCATACGCCCAACACTTAACTCTTTATGCTTTCAATAATAACAATCTAAACTAGTAAATACAGAAATTTAAATAGTTTCTTTTTTAAAAGGGAAGATATCAAACTTTGAGCTCATAAATGCTTCCAACTAGTTATAAAATTTGTAGAATCTGAGAACAGATTTGTAGGCTCATTCTTTCTAAAAGACGAGATGCACATTTATAATAGTATGCCGATACCATAAAGTGATCATGTGAATTTCTAACTAGCATCCGTCTCACTTTTGTCTTCTTAAAGAATGGTAGGAATTAAGAATGGTTGATATTAAGAAGGGTAGGTATTTATAAGAATAGATACATATAAATTAATTAAAATTTTATTTCTCAATTAGACTTAACAGGTACTCTTGCCCTAATTCAAAAGAGTTGCATGCAAAAAAGATCTTGTCCCCAACAAAACCCAAAAGAAATAAATACGTCCAAATTCGGTGGGCATTGACAAAAAGTCCAGCTTTAGTTTGGTACATTGTGATGGCAGAGAGAAAGTGGGTATCACATTCGCTCTGTCAAATTATTGCCGCTCTTGTGTCAGACTTATAGGCCGTGCTTGATATTTTGTTCACCGACGCTGTGTATAAGTAACTCAATATTTGCGCAGTCAAAAACTCTTCAAAATGATTCATTCTTGTTGTTGTAGGGAACATTAAGGCTCTCGTCATGGAAAACAATGTTAGGGAGAGGGTTCACTAGGTGAATATCTAAATTTCATGTTTGTCATAGTTTTAAATTATTTTTAAATTTTGTATATTTCTGATTATAATTAAGATTTGAAGTTTATATTATCAAATATGTATAATATCAGTATGTTTTTTGTTGAGGTGTGGAAAAACAATCTAAAAAAGAATTAGATAGTAGTCATGCATTAAATTATAATAATCATTTTCTTATTTGTGATCTAAATAATACATTTCATTTAAATATAAGTACTCCTAATCTACACTAACAATTTCATTTTCACATCTACTAGTGCTATACTATTAAAACTATCAAAACATATTAAAATATTAGATCATCTTTCCTATTCTCCCCTAACTTTGTTACGTTTTTGCAAACAAAGAACATGTTAATTGTACAAAAAATTAAGAATTAAATAAAGAGACTTAAATCTCCTATTATAATTTTGACATGGGAAGATGTCCACACAAGCGCCCACATCCTTGAAATGCATTCCAAACTCCTTGAAAGGAATTTGTACCATACACACATAGATATTATCTCTAAAACTCAATATTTGATGATTTCTTCCCAAATTATCCTACAATATAAACATGTTGATATAGCTAAGGATTAATTAACAGAATCACTTAAAATTGCCCCAGTTGTCTCATATATATCTTGCACATTTATATATTATCTTTAAAATTCAATATTTGATAAGTTCTTATCAAATGTATCTTACATATGCATTTGGCGATCTAATTAGAGATTAGCTTTGAAAACAACTTGAATTTAGTTTGTTTGTCCCAATTGTACCTAACAAGCCTCTATGATATCTCTGAAACTCAATATTTAATAACTTCTTCCAATTTATGAATTAGCTATAAATAAGACTTAAAATTACTACAAATGTCCTATCTATACCTCACTCACCTCTATATTATATCTAGAACTCAATATTTCATAAGCTCTTATTAAATTAATCTTGCATTATAAACTTGGTATCTAATTAAGGATTAATGACTTAAACTTACTCTATTGTCTCCTTAGCTTACATGCAATACTTTTTATTGTCTTCAAAACTCAATATTAGATAAACTCTTCTAAAATTTATTTTAATTTTATAAATTTGATAATCTACTTAGGGGAGAGGACCTAGTAGATGAGGATGGTAAATTTTCGTCAAGGTGTTGAAAAGAGTCCCAAAAAAAAAGGTGAGATCAATCATTGTGCAAAAAGGACACCCATGTTTGTGCAACTAATATGACATCACACATGATTAGTTGCTTTTTACAACTAAGAGTGCATTTCTTTCTATTATGGATAGCCATCATAACAATAACAACTTTAAATTCATAACTATTAGTTCAATGTTGTCAAAAAATAATAATAATAAATAAGTATGAAATCAATAAATATAGATATTAAATCAACAACTACTATCAAGTCATTTAAATACATTCAGATACTAAATCATTTCACTTAAAAATTAACAAAAATTAAAATTATTCTACTATCTCATTACCTTATACACTGATTTAAATTTTCTTTAAAACTCAATATTTGATAAACTCTTCCCACATCTATCCTAGCCTTATGTTCTCCGACCCCGCGTCTTCATGAATCCAATTTGTCTTTCATAATAAGAAGGTTTCAGAATTTTGTAAACGACACCCAGCAAGACAAAAGCTGATGTAATAAGCAAGGACAAAACATTGGCGTTCCAATTGGATTGAAAGGTCCATTTTCTTTATGAATTCTCCTCCACACCAACCTTGTCCATCTCCTTTTTTCCTTAAATCATCAATAGTCTCTTAAAATCTATTTCATAATAATGGTAGCCAAAATCAGGCCATCAGTTTCACTACTGATTTTGCTGCTTCTTGCGGCTATAACTCTGAGAAATGCAATATGTGAAGGGATAACCTCGAACTCTCCAGTCAGTCATTCCAACTTTCTCAAGGCATTTTATAAGGAGAGAGGTAGAAAAACAAAGGCTTGGTGTGCTGGTGATCCAGGCCTATGTGCAAGTGGGTATTCAAATGGTAACTGGGCCTGCTGCTCCAAAAGGTATTGCATTGATGTTTCTTCTGACCCATTTAACTGTGGGTCATGCGGGCATTCATGCGGGTATGGATTAAGCTGCTGTGGAGGAAAGTGCACAAACCTTTTCAATGATAATTCTCACTGTGGAAGTTGCTTCAATGCTTGCCATCAGGAGAAATGCTCATTCGGTATCTGTGGATATGGATATGGCTATGGCTTTTCTTCCAATCAGTAAGAATGCTCATTTTCTTGGTATCTACATTGAGTGCAATTGTAGTATTATATTAGAGAATTGGTAATTCTTGTAAATTTAAGTTGTTTGCAGGAGAATCAACAGAATCCCAGATTTTGGTGTAGAACAATATAACTACAATGGTTTATAAATAACTTGAGGACCAATCTTTTAATTATATAAAATGTACTACCAGTTTGCAAAAAGCCTTTAAGTTCTAAGTAGTACTTAAGGAACTCTAATAATTGTATTTGTCGTAAGAAAGTAATGTACTTGTCGTAAGCCTCTGACAGCCTCTAAGGGCTGCATTATTATTTGTGTTATCTTTCTTACTGCTTAACCAATTTTAATTTATATATACACTGGTTTTTAAGTATCAGGAGAGTATTTTTGTGCTTTTGAACAGTGAATTATAAGTTTTGATTTGTAAGAAAGTAATGTACTTGTGGCAAACCCCTGACAGTCTCCAAGGGCTGCATTATTATTTGTGAGAAGCTTATTATCTTTCTTACTGCTTGACCAACTTTAATTTATATACACACTGGTTTTTAAGTATCAGAAGAATTTTTTTGTGCTTTTGAACAATGAATTATTAAGATGGTTCTATTAAAAAAATTATTAAAATAGTTTTATAAAATTTTAAATAAACTATTAAAATAAGGCAAAATTTTATATAACGTTAAATCGAAATAACTTATTAAAACCTATCTTTAAACATCTTAACAAATGTTTTTATTTGTTTCTAACAATAAATATTTTAAAATAATCTCTAATACCAAGTTCAATAGATAAGGATGGGAATGAAAAGGTAAGAAGGTTGTTTTCCTTGTGGAATGAAAAGATCAGAAGGTTATTTTCCTTGTTTCAATTAAAATATATTTATAGTTTGAAGTCTTCTTTTGAATACTGGATTTCTGGAGTGGCCCGGATTTGTATTGTAGTTCGTTATTTATAGAATTCAGTGTAATACCCGATTCTGGAATCATTTACAAAATCCTTTTTAAGCACATTTTAGAGGCCTTTCTGGGCGGTGGTGCTAAGACTCTAGTTTAAAGAAAAAATATTTTGTTTTGAGGTTTGGACAATATAGCATCTGACTACAATGCACTGTCATAGATATTATTATAGAGAGTATGAACGGCAAAGAAAAATGACAGCAAATATCATGATAATAGAATTCTCTAAATTTTCCAATTTCTAGTATATTTAGATTCTTTTTCTTTCAGAGTGGTACATTCTGTCCTCTATAAGATAATGGGTTAATTTTTAAAAGGTATATTTTTTAATAAATAAATATTATTTAAAAAATTGATAAATAAGATTAAATGTTAAAATTAAGGTAATTTATACAATTCTTAATTTAGAAATCAAAAGGATTGTAATAGATATTTTGAAAGGCAAGTCAAAAGAATAAGTGAGTTTACTTATCAAATTCTATACCAAATACTCTTTATCGTATAATGTTGCCCACATGTTTAATAAGTAGCTAATGTCAAATTGAAAAGTTTGATGTCATTATTAATATAAAAATATTTTAAATGACATTGTATATTTATAACTAAGATGAGAATTTATAAAGGATACAAGTGCATGCCATCTCCCTATACTCTCTTATTTTATACATGATGTTAGCATTTTATATAATATCAGACAGCTCGCCTTTTTAGAAGTGTAGATGTAGACTTATCCCCTACACACATTAGTGTGTTAATGTGTGTCATCCTACCTCTTTTCAAATTCTAACAATCCCCAAAATTCAGCATCATTTATGCCTTTCATGCCTACACACTTTGAATTAAGTGAATGTGATCTTGTATTTCAAGTATAGTGCTAGATAATTAGTTCAAAGTAGATCCAAGAATCTAGTTGTAAGATTACATATTTCATGAATTTTATTTTATGTTTCTATCTATAGTTGTAAGGGTTTGCCTTTATTGTTAAATGTATTATTTAGTTTTTCCCTAATTTGTGTGCCTTGCTTTTGTTCAAAGAGATGTAATTGTAGACGTCTAAAATTCATTCCTATTAATTAAATTTATTTAATTAATAATCCTTATGACATCATAATTAATTTTAATTAATTAATCATGGTTGTTATGTCCCTCTACCCATTTAATTAAAATTATTTAATTAGGTTGGCTTCATTATTTAAAGTATTTAAATCTAATTTGAATACTCCCCTCTCTAATGTATTAAACCTTTTTTAATACGTATCCCCTAATAAATCCTTTTTTGAATAAATTACTATTTATTTAAATCCCTCCACACCTTAATATTCTTCTAACCTTAGATTAATCTAAACCTAGTTTAAATTAATTTAAATCCCTACCTAAAACCTAGCCTACGCCCATCACCTGACTTGCTAAACCTACCCTCCCACCTAATCACTCTATTAACCTGACTTAAAAAGTGATTCCTAATCTCATTACTGCTAATAAGTTTCTCACACATGTGTGAGAGACTCGTCCTAAGGAAGCTACCAAACTTCCTTAAATGTTCCAACTCTCTCTTACAACTTTGTCCCCCACACTCTTCCCCAAATTTGCTAACACATGTGTGAGCAACCTTGAGTCCTTCAAAACTTAAATGCCCATCTTATCTCAAATTGAACTTTCAATATATCCATCCTCTCTAGCCTATGTGTCTCCTGTGTGGCTCCCATGTGGATGCCACATAGGTGCCACCTCATCCAAGCCCTCTTCCTCCCTCCAAAAATCTATAAATAGAGGCCCTTCCAAGAGAAAATAGCAATCTTTCAATCTCTCATTTATGCATTATTTTCATGTTAGTTTAGCTCTAGAATTTAATTAAGCATTTAGCATGTTAGTTTCTTGTTCTTTCTTACAATATAAATCACATAGAATGCTTAACCTAAATGGGTGAATGAATCTTATCTTACATAGAATTGTAGTATCATTTTGATCTAAATTGCATAGCATGCTTATTGGTAAATGAATCTCAATCTTGCATATCATTTGTAGTTTTTAATCCTCATCTTCATCATTCTCATCATTGGAATCCTTGTTGCAAACTAGTTCTTGATACTAGCTTTTGCATCATTTTGGGTCCCTTTTGGCTTGCATTTAGGTTTTAACCACTTTGATCTTACACTGGGGATCATATTCTATTGTGTTTTAGATAGAACATCCACATATCTCCATAATGAAAATATGGAATGGAACTTGGGTGCTTCCATTCTAGTTCAATAGGAGATGGTGTGTTTGAATCTTTGTTGTGTTGCATGCTTGTTTAAAATAATGTTTGCTTGTCTACACATGCTCCCAATAGGTTCGGTTCTTTATACTCACATTTTGACACATCCGGTGGGACTCCCACTATGAAAAATTGTTCCTCATTTGACAATTTTCCTCATCCATTTTGGAAACCCTGGAAGTCCTCATATAAGACAGTAACAATCCTCGTACGAGAAAACAACACTCTACATTTTTACTCGTAGTATTTTTTGGTTATTATCATACTGTCTGCTGAGAATTATTGTACTATTTGGTGAGAATGCTCATACTGGAACTCTTCTTGAGAGTTTACTCCTACTACAAGCAGGTGATACTTGTACTGTTTCCTTCATATTCTTATATCATAAACTACATTTCATTTTTTCTTGTACTATTCAGTGTAGTGAATTGTACGAGTCTACACTCAAAATCTTATTCCTTGTTTACTTGTATCAAGAACAAAGAGCATTTTTGGGTTCTTAAATCTTGGTGCTTTTGGATTTTGGTGATTATTTTGGATTCATATTGTCCTTGACCTTCTATTTTGCAGGTTCTAACATGTCTTTGTAGGTCATTTGATAAAAAGATCCCTTTCTAAATTCATCAACACTTGCTCATTTCAAACTACTAACACCTTTTTTTATAGGACGCTTATCAAAGAATCATTTGGAAAATACTAATCCTATTAATATTGCAGGTTGCCTAGGGGATACAAAAAAACATTATGTTTTCATTAATCTATTCTTTTAGGCATATTAACAAAATTCCACTTGTAGTGTTTTGTTAAGTGATAGGGGAGTATTCTCTTGTCTTTTCAAGATGATAAGAAACATAGACTCATTTGACAATATGCTTTAATGGGGACTTTGGGAATGAATAAGTGTGTTTGATGTGTTTGAGAGAAAACAACATTGGATGGGAGAGCATTCTCTTTTCCCCTTCAGGGAAAAAAAACATCTAGATTCCTTTCCTTTCCAATCCATGCTTTCAATTTCATCCTTTAGATGGGCCTTCTAGTTGAGGTAAAAAGCTCCCAAAAATGACCCACGTGAGAACGAGATATAAGCCCATAACTGCAACTCACGTTAATCAATTTTTCTTCTTGGGGTTAAAGCCTTGAAATTTAGATACCATTTGACCTTGTACATGACTCTCACCTAACACATCAGTAGGGCGTCACAGTCTCAATCATCTTTACGTGACTACATGTGCTAAGGTGCTTTGTGGGGCTATATTCCTAAATCATGCATGCAAAAACACAAAGAATGAATATGAATGGAGACCCTCACTAAGATCGTTAAAATAGAAGCTACCCGGTTCAACCTCGAAAGTGTGATAATCTAAGTGAAGGGAGAATAGTAACCTCCCCAAGACATGCACCATATCATGCCTTCCTGAGCGTTTGGAGTCAGATAGTATGACATTGCCATGCCTAAATTTAGGGCAAAAACACACCAACAACTTTTTTTTAAAAGCACAAAAGTCAACTTAGGATAACATTCTAAGCCACACTAACATGCATGTAATGCTAAACAAAACACAAGTTAACACTCAAGAGGTATCATGTCAAGCATTGGCTTACCAATGTCCCTTCATTGAAAAAATGTGTTAGATAACTTCGAACCCCTAACTAGTCATCTAGGAAAACCTAAGATTAGAAATAAAGCTTTTAAATAAAATAAATAATAAAAGGATTAAATTAAACCTGTTGATTAACATAAGTTCCAGTTAGCTTATTTTACTCAAAATGATTTAATTAAATGATTAATTTAAGAAATAGATGATAATAACCCCAAAGGATCCCAAATGTGAACCAAGTTACTAGCTTAGGGTAGGACACAAGGAAATAATAAATTAATAAAACAAGTTCATAAAAATATCCCTATGCGAAATGTAGGATAACAATTTAAAAACTCGGTTGATGTTAATAATGTCCCAATATTTTAATTAAAAAAATATTATACTTTAATTTAAAACATAATGTTTACATCAGTTTATTTAATTGATTTACATTTAAATTACAAGATTAATTTAACCATTATAAAGTAGTAATAATAAAATATTAAATTTAGCGACTAAGGCAATGATGAAATAGCTAAGTCCCAACCTAGGACAATAAAATAATTTCTCCTAGATTATTTCATCATAAAAAAAAATCATTAAAATAATATAAGGAGATTATTACTAAATATTACCACAAAAATTAATCAATAATAAAATAATATCCCATTTAAGTAACCATTAAATTTTAAATTCAAATATTATCAAAGTCCAAGAATAGCATTAAAAAGATTAATTAACAATTTAATAATATTATTTGTTAAAATAAAGTAAGTTCAAAGATGTCTAGTAATAAAATAAATAAATCACACCTAAAATAAATAAAATTTCCATTACAAATTCCAATGAATAAAGTGATAAATAATTCAAAATTTGAAATAAGACAATTCACAAAAGTCAAACAAACATTAATTAATAATAATCAAAGATCCAATTTTTAAAACAGAATTTAATAAAACTCAATTTTAAATTTGAAGAGCCCAAAGGTCAGCCCTAACCCTAATTCGAAATTAGGGTTGGGCTATAATATAAAACACCAAACTAACCCCAATTCTTCATTTTGTGTGTGCATGTTTTGCTGGGAGAAGAAATGAAAAAAAATCAAATTCAAATATACATATGAGTATACATGTGTGTATATACACACCTAGGATTTGTATATATATACATATACACTTATGTATATACACACAAGGGCTGAATAAGATGAACAAATAAAATCAAAATATTCATAAATTAATATCAATAAGATGGTTTATCAAATCTTTCTTCCCTTGTCATTGTATAGCCTATTTTGAGAGAATTTTGTTGCATGTCAAAATTAGAGCTTGCTAGTGCAAATCATAGGTTAGCATCATATTAAGGAGGTCCAAAAACCCCTAATTCAAATTTTGTTTCATCTAAATCGGACATCTGAAGCCAAATCTAGAACCATTTAAATTATGGAAGTGCGACGGCGGTGATTCAAAAAAAATAATTTCATAGACGATTTTCAAATAGGGATATCTCAGTCATCCAGATTCCTTTTTTTGAGATTTTTTTTTGTTTAGGGGTAGAATTTTATAATCTACACAACGGTGCAGGTGGTTGTTCATCTCTTCTTCTAATATTTACTAAAAATCACAAATCTTGATTTTTACAACTTTAGAGGCTTCATTCGGGCTCATATGGACACATTTTTAGGTGCTATTTTTTTTTTTGAAAGTGCATAATTTTTTGTCTACTTTCTAGATCTGGTTTCATTTTGCATAAATTTTGGGTGGATACAATTTACTTTCATCATTTGGTCTATTTTGACCTATTTTGGCAGTTGTAATTTGTTGGATTCTTGAGTGGTCTTGTGTCTTATTTGTTTGAGTCTACATAGCTTCATACTTTATGTTGATACATGAGTCAAATTTTTCATTTTCAATTAAGTAAAAAAATAACTATGATTTTCTTTGGAAAAAAAAATAACAATAGAAATCTTCTTTTATTCTTTTCTCTTTCCAAGCACAAGCAAGATAGAAGAAGATACTAACATTCATATCTACAAATAGTTTTACAAGCATGAAACATGCACTATAGGCATTTACATAGCCTTTTTTTTACTAACATTTTTATTCAAGACATTTAGTCATTTATTCAAAACAAAAATCTGCAACTAAATAATGAGACAAGACTATTTTCTTCTCTTTTCTTTCAACAAAACAACAACCTCTTCAACACAAAAGCTTGCAAATAAACAAGCTTTGACCGACCCCTGAGCTTGGGGAAACAAAGATGGATGAGGGTTACATACATGTTACAACACACATACACATAAAAACCATCAAGTACATGTATACACAAAATTATCATCCCAATGATATTCACACAATGGGTCACCTTGGACCCATAAAAGGGGTGAAGGTGGAAAGTACCCAAGTAGGAGAAGCTATTCAAATGTAAAACCATGCCTTCAACAAGGCCCAAAATTCATAACCATTTCCTTTACAAGGCCATAACAAAAAGTACCAACCCTTGTATTTCTTTTCACAAAATATAGCCCTTGGTTTTCCTTTCACAAAATACAACCCTTATGATCCAAAATAAGTATACAGCAAGAATGACAATATGGAGCCTATACATCCATGTCTCATCCCCTTCCTCCTTGAGGAAAGAACACTAAATGGGCATTCCCAACTTAAGCCCTTCACCCATCAAGGCTCTCTTCCCTTCCCAAGGTGAGTTTGGCATTGCACACCCTAATAAAACAAAAACACTAAAACAAAACTAGCAAATAAACACTTAACAAGAAGCCATGAAAGCAAGCATGAAGCTTCACAAAACAATTTCAATGTCATAACAAAGAAATCTGCATTTTACATACAAGCAAAAGAAAAAGTCTTCCATGACAAGGCCACCGACCTTACTCCAAGCTATGGAAAAAGAGGGTTGAGAAGAGCTTCTTTTCCTACAATCCTTCCTTCCTTGCTAAATCCACCAAAACCTACTAAGTCCACTAGAAGTCTCTTAAATTAGAGAGTGGGCAATGAAACTACCAAATTCCTCTCCATCCTACTAAAAAGGAAATCCCTACCTAACCTCAAAGATGATTGGGCACACTCACCTAGGGTTCTCTCTCAACAAGAAGGAAATTCAAAATTAAAAAGAGAGGAAGACATGGCACACTTCCCAAATGTGTCACCTTTCAAAAAGGCATCTTTGTAAGAGGCAAAAATAGTCAAAAATCATCCTATTGGTCAAAATTTGACCCCCAACCCAAAGTACACCGATGGGGTGATCTAATTTTAACTCTAACTAACCTTTTCGGTTACTTTTTGCCTCTCAAAAGTCCACTAAGAGTTGACTCATGATATTTTGAAAAAGATTCTCACCCAAGGCTCAACATCCAAGATACCTAACCTTGGGATTCTACAAGATAACTCAAAGGTGGAAGACAACTCAGATACAATGCACTTGGCCATGCCAACTCACAACACATATGTCAATTAACACCACAAAAGATTACAACACATCACTACACACATGGCATGCCAAGTAGAAATTAATTTAAAATAAAAATAAATACAATAAAATATTACTTTACAACATTGTAAATCACATGAGGTTATTTCTCCCTTTGAAGATAACCTAAGCTTAACAAGATTTTCACTTGCATCCATCTTTAATTTCCCCTTATTTAATCCATGGTCATTTCATGCACACTAGACAAAATATCAGTAGCTCATAAAAGATCAAATAACATATACATTTAAATTACATCATAATAATCACACTCAAACACATCATAAAATTCCAATTGCATCCACACTTTATCACAAGATAATGACATAATTTTCAATAATACATTTCCTAAATTCAAATTTAGTTAATCCAAGAACACAATGATATATCAATCAACCTAACATATTAACCATGATGATTTCACATATACTTTTCTTGCATAAGCATAAAAATAAAGCATAATATTCTAAATTAATGATTCATCAAATACCATAAATCAAGTCCTAATAATCAAAGCATGAAATTAAGTCCTAAATCATCATAAAATCTAACCACATTTCGCATCATATGAAATTCACTTTTCACAAGAATGCATTTACTCAAAATCTATTAAATTATATCATGATATTCCAAGAAACACATCTATCAAAAACAATCTAAATCATTTAAAAATATTTCAACTGATTCACATTTCTCCCATCAATATAACATCAAAGCGTAATACTCAGAATTTCCTTTACCATGAAATCTGTAGAAATACAATATTCAAAAGCATCCCAAAATCCCTTTCATAATAAAGAAAATATTTACATTTCAATTGATTTCGTAATCACTTTGAATTACATTTCTTGAATCAATAATCAAAGCATAATACCTAGAAATCTCTTTCTTGACATTAAGACAGAAGATGTGGAGCAAAATTGTTTTTGGTTGACAGTGGAGCTGAGGGACAAGGAGGAAAGCATCCTCACTAAAACTCATAACATTATTTCCAAGGAAGAAGAATATTGGAGGCAAAGATCAAGGTCTATTTGGCTCAAAGCTAGGGATAAGAATACTAGATTCTTTCATTTATCTGCTTCAAAACATAGAGCTTCTAATAGAATATCTAAACTCAAAGTGGAGGAAGGGGAAATTTCCAATGATAAAGACATTTCTAAAGCTATGATTAATTTTTTCTCTTCCTTGCTCTCCAAATATCCTAATCTTGATTTGGAGAATCAAAATATCCTTCTTGATAACATTCCTTCCATTGTCACTGACTCTACTAATCGTGCTCTTATTGTCATCCCCTCTCAAGATGAAATCAAAGCGGTGGTCTTCTCTTTTGAAGGTGATAAATACCCAGGTCCAAATGGGTTCCCTATGTTCTTTTTTCAAAAAATTTAGCATATTATTGAAATGGACATCAAAAATGTTGTTAAAGAATTCTTTGGAGCCAAATCTCTGCTCAAAGAGATTAATGCGACCTTTCTTTCTCTAATTCCTAAGAACCCTAGAGATGATTCGATGGATTCCTTTAGACCAATTAGCTTATGCAATTCTGTGTACAAAATTCTTTCTAAAGTTATGACCTCTCGTTTGCTGGTTATTCTCCCTCAGATCATTTCTCTGCAACATAGTGGCTTTGTGCCTGGCAGGCAGATTCTGGATTCAATTATGAAGGTTCATGAGGTTATCCACTCTACCCAGGTCTCTCTTAATTCTAGTTTCCTTCTTAAACTAGATCTTTCGAAGGCTTATGATTGGGTGGATTGGGATTTGTTGATCAAGGTTTTCAGATCTTTTGGTTTTGGTGATAAATTCCTTAAACTGATTTATCAGCTTATTAGCACTTCTATAGCTACTATTTTGATCAATGGTTCACCATCTAGGTTTTTCAAATGCTCTAGGGGCCTAAGACAAGGAGATCCTCTTTCTCCTATCCTTTTTTCTATTATGGATGAATGTCTGGGGTGCCTTTTTCAAAAGATTGTTTCCAATGGGTCTTTTAAAGGCCCTTCCCCTTCTTTGACTTTCAGTCCCTATTCGCATGAACAGTTTGTGGATGATACTATCATTATGGGTTTCTCTTCTATTCAGGAAGACAAGACTATTAAACTTTCTCTTTCTACCTATTCTCTTGGTTCAGGTCAATCCATCAACTGGGATAAGAGTTATTTATTTTTTATTAATACCCTTGAGGATAGGTAGTATAGAATTGCTAGAATCATAGGTTGCAGAATTGACTCTCTTCTTGCTACCTATCTGGGTCTTCCTCTTGGTCTAAAACCTCTGGATTCCTTCTGGGCTGGTATTGTTGACAGATTCAGTAGGAAGCTGGCTGGTTGGAAAGGAGCCATTCTTAGTCAAGATGGAAAACTTCAACTCTTAAAGGCCTCTTTGCAAAGCCTCCCTGTCTATGCTCTCAGTCTTTTTAAGATTCCTAGTAAATACATAGATATCATTGAAAAAATCCAAAGAAATTTTTTGTGGTCGAGAGTGGAAGAAAAAAAGAGATTGGCTTTAGTTGCTTGGGACAGGGTCTGCACTCCCAAAAAGTGGGGGGGGGGGGTGTTGGGAATTCACCCTCTAAGAGTCACAAACATGGTGCTACTAGCTAAATAGATTTGGAGAATTTTTGGGGAAAAAAGAGAATGGAATGATATCATCCATAGAAAATATCTCTTCTCTTTTTCCCATATTTCTGAATTTTGGGAAACAAATTTGAAAGTGCAAGGTTCTTTTATTTGGAATAGTATTCAGAATGCTAAGGATGCGGCCTTTAAAGGGGCTAAGTGGTTTTTAGGAAATGGAAGAAGAATCCAGTTTTGGGAGGATTGCTGGATTAAAGACTATCCCCTAAGATCTGTCATCGCTTTTCAACCCTTCATCAACCAGTGCATTCAAAGATATAGAGCTAGGGTCAGGGACTACTGGAGGAATGGATTGTGGACTGATCTCTCCCTTGTGAATGAAATGTTTAATCCTTTAATGCTAGATCTCTCGATCTGGAAGGTTAAGAATTCTAGAGAAGACAAGCTGCTTTGGGGAATCCTTCCGTCTAGAATCTTCACAGTTGCTTCCTATTATAAGCTCTTATTGAAACAATTGAATCCTCTCCCCTTTTGGGCTCAGGTGTGGGATAAAAATTTAATTCCTAAAATTAATATTTTTTCTGACTGATTTTGCAAAATAAAATCCTCACTATTGATAACCTCCAGAAACAGGGAATGATGTTGAGTAATAGATGTTTTGTTAGAATTTAATCTTTCATTGGTTATTTATGTATTTAATAGGATAAACCAAGGTATCCTAATGTATTTTGTCCTCTAGTCCAAGTGGGAGGACATGTCTTTTTATAATTTCTTTTATTAAGGAAAATAGATATTCCTCCTTATGAGGAATCCTACACTTGTCTCACACACTAGTGAAATGTGGCATACACAGAAATGGGAGTTACAATGTAACTCCTTTCTCACATCTCTATTAATAGATGGCTCTCTTTCTCTCATCTCATGAGATTCTTCTTCTTCTTCTTGATTATCATTGTATGAGCTTGGCTCTCACTCTCTCTCTCTTTTCTTAGGCATTTTGTTGCCACATTCATTAATATCACAGGGGTTTTTTTATGCTTTTCCCCTTTAAAAAACTTGTCTCCTTGTTGCTTGTTTTTGGTGAATGCTCCTAGTTCTTGCAGTAATTCATGGTATTGTTTCCTATTCCTCAGCTCATAGATTAAACAATTTCCTATTTGTCTCTATATTTTGTTATTATTTTAACATGGTATCAGAGCAGGTTGGTTTAATCGTTTATTGAGTGTACAGGTGATGGAGCTACCATATCTTGGAGCACTCCAATATTGGAGACTCTTGAGAGAGTTATTTACTAATTTTTTTTACTAATCTGATTAAGAGAGAAAAATCAAAAAAAAAAATTGGTTTTGGCTGGTTTACTGCCAAAACCCATTTTACTATTGGTCTCTTGTTTGTTCTAACTTGTGCAGGTTTCAATACAGCATATTATACAAATTTATATTTTTTCTTAATCTTTGTTTCATCATATTAAATTTTGTTTATAATATTAAATTTTGTTTTAATATTATAATATTTTTTAATATACAAAAAAAGATTAAAGTATTTAAAGCTTCTTATAATATTATAATAGTATTATAATATTATAATAATACTTTAAAACTTTTATTATTATATTATAATATTAAAAATTTTCAAGTATTAAAAGTTCATTCATTTTTTTATGTTAATTTTAGTTCTTACTTGATTAAGTTCTTACTTGATATAGTATTATAATATTATAGTCTCGATGGCTCTTTTCATCAGGGCATTGACGTCGGATTAGAAGGTGAGTTTTTTTTTCTATCAAGCGCTTTAGTTGATTTGCATGCGTTTGATTGACTGATTGTATCACTTATTTCTAAATTTTGGTTTGTTACTTTAGTCCTCTACATCGGATTTGATTTTCTCTCTTGGGTGGCTAGTCCCTGCATGCATTGTGAAATTGTGAATTTGCATTATTGAGCCTAGGGTTTGAAGTTTTTACTAACTAGAGTATTGTTAATTCTCAGAGCCATTCTCATTTTGAATTGGTTGCTTAGTGACCAGTGTTTTTTTTTCTTTCGTGTGCCTCAACCAGAGGTCACTGTTGTTTTTTATTGGGATTGAATTTGCTAAAAGAGATTCAGCATTTCAATACAGAGAAGTATTTCATAAGCCAGGAAGGGTTCTATATGTAGTTCTCTGCATTCATCTCAAGGGTGTGTATTTTATTCTAGTTGTTGCGGTTTCCCTTGTTTGGTGGCATTCTTTGTTTTGGGTATCACTATTTTTTTTTCTTAGTTTGAAACCATTTTTATTTGATAGTTTTTATTACTGGTTTTAGAGTTTCATACCATTTTTTTCAGTTTAGATTGTGGTTTTTTAAGTTTTTTTATCCTCCACCATGCATGCAAGCAATCAGCCCCTCTGTCACCCCTTTGCTGCCTTATTCCTTCTTGACAAGGATGAGATTTAGTATTAAAATTAAATTTACTTTTTTTAAATTAAAATTATTCTCATTTTCAATATAAGTAAGCTTTTAATTTTTTTCAAATTAGTTTTAGTATTAGTTGAATAATTAAGTTAACTCGCTTGTTAGCTTAGTTAGTTGTTTGTTTCGTAGCTATTGTTAGGTTTTGTTTTATTAGTATTTGGTTTGACTTAAGCAATATTTGCAATCACATTCAAGAAGTGGGTTTAATATCAAAGTCAGCATTAGTTTAAATAACATCAAGGTTCTATTTATTTTTTTTATTTTTCTAGTGTAGAAAATTATCTGTGCTTTTTGGCAATCAATTACATTACGTTTTTGTTATTTCCTATTCTTAGTATTAAATTATATTAAAGGATTTAGCGTCAAGTTTTTTTAATTTATTTAGCATAGGTTAAGGTGTCTTTTGTTGTTGTTTTAAACCTTTGGTCCAAAGGTTTGGTTCATAAGGTTAGTTGTGATTCTAATTAGTTTGTTAGCTCAAGTTTTTAATTAAAGTCTTTTTTAATTAGATTCAATATTTATTCTAGTTTCTATTCTAGCATTATATTTACCTTTTTTGCTAACGTTTACTTACAGATTTTAAATTTGTTTAGATTCCTAACATTTTTTTTGCAAGGTTTATTGGGTTATTCTATAACTCTGTTGATCCTCTTAGCTGCTATCAGTTTTCCTTACTTGCTCAATTTCTCTTAGCTTCAATTTGTCTTCTCACTCATTTTTTTTAATTCTAGTTGCTTAGATTCAATTCAATTTTCTAATGTTTCCTTGCAGGTTCTTTTTTTTTTGTCTTTTTCCTTTTTCATGCAAGAGCTCTCATCGTTATCTGTTAATTCATAACATCTTAACCATGATCTATTTTCTTCAAGTGCTTTTAGTTTTTGTTCTTTCCCTCTAGTGGTTTTTTTTCTCGCTCCTTCCTTGCATGACTCCTTGGCAAAAGCTTTTATAGCTTTCTGCTGTTGCATGCAAGTATATTTAGTCTAATTTTTTTTCTTTCTAAGTTCTGATAAGTTTTCATTTCAAGTTTAGTTGTTCTTGTTTTTCATCATGACTACCCTAATGCCAAAAATAAAATTAACCAGTACAAATTATCATGCTTGAAAAATGCACATGACCTTTATCTTTAGATTTAGACACATTATAGATATTGCCACTGATACCAGCTCCAAACCAGCAGCCTCTGCTCCTCAAACTAAGCAAACTACTTAGCAGACTAAAAATGAGGAAGCACTTGGTTTAATAGGGATTTCCTTAAGTCTCGAACTATATGTTTTAATTTCTACTTGTACAGAAGCCCATCAGGCTTGGGATATCCTAAAAAATACTTATGATAGTGCAGATGAAACTCAAAAAATCCAGGTTCAAGACCAACTTGAAGACCTCAGGTATACTGATTTCAACTCTGTTGATGACTTTCTGCTTAAGTTTGATTCCATTAAAGTTTTTCTAACTGGTTTACAAGTTCCTCTTTTTGATTTAAGAATAATTCATATTATTATTCGTAAATATTTGCCTAGACAGTTCCAACAGTTTATTACAAACATTTGCTCTCAATTAGCTATTCCTTCTTTAGCATCTCAACTAACTTATGTTATTTTTCAAAATATGTTGCATAAAGAGGAAGCTAAATTAACTCAGTTTGGCATTCTTAAAACTCACAAACATGCTTATGTCTCTAACAATAGATCTTCTAACACTAATCAAAATAACAATAGATCTTCTAATACTAATCAAAATAACCAAAACTATCAACGATCTAACAACACTAATAATTTGAATAATAATTCAGGCCAACAATTTAATAATCAGTACAACTCTAGGCCTTTCAATAACTATCATAGTAATAATCAGTCAAATAGGCCTCATTGCACCTATTGTGGTAAAGATGGTCACTTAGTTCATAACTGTTTTAAGAAACAAAAAGATGATCAACGTAATTCTCAAAATTACTCAAATGGAAAACCTAATGGAAATGAATCTCATTCTGCTTTTACTGTCTATTTTAATGCTTCTAAACCACTTGAATGGATTATTGATAGTGGTGCATCTCAACATGTTACTTCTCATAAGGAAGTTTTTGATTCTTTGCAACCTGATTCTATGAATATTCCTATTTCTTTAGTTGATAATCATTGCTGTCAAGTTGAAGGAACTGGTAATGTTTCTGTTCCAAATGGTAAATTACATGATGTGCTTTATGTTCCTAATTTGAAAGCTAACCTTATTTCTGTTCCTCAATTATGTCAAGATTATAAGGTTGAATTTCATAAAAATAACTGTCATATCATTGATCCTAACACTGATCAGATAGTTGCTGATGCTAAATTAGATGATGATAATCTCTTTAAGTTTTATCAATTTTCCTCTCCTAGATATTCTTTACTTACTACTGTTGATTTTCACATTTGGCATGAGAGGCTAGGACATTTAAATTTTGATTATATTTCATTAATGCAAAAAGAAAATATGGTAGATGGACTACCTAAGCTTACTACTTCTAAATTTGATTGCAATGGATGTATGAGTGGTAAAATGCATAGAGAATCTTTTCCCCATAAATCATCTTGGAGAGCTAATAATAAGTTAGTTCTGATTCATAGTGATCTTTTAGGTCCTATGGAAAATACTTCTCTTTCAGGTTCTAGATATGCTTTAACCTTTTTTGATGATTATTCTCGTAGAACTTGGATTTATTTCCTGCATAGTAAAGATCAAGTCCTTTATACTTTTGCTGAATTTCATGTTTTTGTAGAAAGACAAAGTGGTTGTAAAATTCAGATTCTTAGAACTGATAATGGTACTGAATATGTTAATCATGCTTTCCATGCTTATTTAAGATCCTTTGGTATCAAACATGAGCTTACTGTTCCTTATACACCAGAACAGAATGGTGTGGCAAAACAGAAGCATAGAACAATAGTTGAAATGGGTAGATGTTTTTAACATGCTAGAAATATGGATTATAAATTTTGGGCTGAAGCTATGGCATGTGCCACCTATATTCTTAATAGAACTCCTACTAAGGCCCTTCCAAATAAAAGTCCTGAAGAAGTTTGGTCAAGTAGAAAACCCAATCTGTCTCATTTACGAATTTTTGGCTCAACTGCTTATGTTCATACACCTAAATAGAAAAGGAAAAAGTTAGATCCTAAAGCCTCACCTCATATATTTGTTGGCTATTCTGAGAACACAAAAGGTTATAGATTTATGATCCTCTTACTAATAAAGTTCAAATAGCTAGAGATGTTTGCATTGCTGAAAATGGTGTCCATGATTGTTCTCAAATTTTAGATTCTAATTTCAGCCACAGCAACATAGTTCTTGTGGAGGACCAACCTCCCTCTCTCAACCCTACTCCTCAAATTCCTGCTCCTAAAGTCTATGTTCCTTTTGTTTTTGCTCCTAACAATCAAAATAATACAAATCAATAGAATAATGATGAACACATAGATAGTAATGATACTCCTAATGATTTTGTTCCTTCCAGTAGTACTAGTGATGATGATGATGATGGTAATAATTTGTTTACTCCTCCTAGTAATGTTTCTGTTAATTCTAGGAGAAATCCTAAATGGTTTAAATATTTACTTAATGAAGGTGATGATTACATTGCTAGAATGGGTGGACTTAAACCTAGAAGGATAAACTACTGCAATTATGCTCTTGTGTCTTCTCTCTCTAATTCTAATGATCCTCAAACCTTTAATCAAGCTAAAAATCAACCTCATTGGCAAACTGCTATGCACAAAGAATATGACTCTTTAATTTCTAATAATACTTGGGATTTAGTTACTTTACCTCATGGTAAGAATCTGGTTTCCTGTAAATGGCTATATAAAACTAAGTTAAACTCCAACAATGAAATTAGTAAATTTAAGGCTAGATTAGTTACACGTGGTTTTTCTCAAATTGAAGGAATTGACTATAATGAAACCTTTTCTCATGTTGCTAAAATGCCTAACATTAAAGTTGTTCTTGCTTTAGCTGCTAAAATGAATTGGCCTATTCACCAAATGGATGTTAAAAGTGTTTTTTGAATGGTGATCTACATGAAGAAATTTATATGTCTCAACCTCCTGGTTTTATTCAACAAGGTAATGAACACTTAGTCTGCAAACTAAAGAAGTCTATTTATGGTTTAAAACAGTCTCCTCGAGAATGGTTTTCCAAAATTAATGCTTTCTTTATTTCTCAAGGTTTTAAAAGAATTCAAAATGATCCTAACTTGTATATCAAGCATACTGAAGATGACATTATTATTATCATTCTGTATGTTGATGATTTGATTCTTACTTCTAGTTCTAACCAGTTAATTTCTGATATTAAGTTTCAACTCAATTAAAAATTTCAAATGACAGATTTAGGTTTCTTACATTATTTTTTAGGAATGCAAATTTGGCAAACCCCTAAGGGTATTTTTATCTCTCAAAGTAAATATGCTAAAGATCTCCTAGATAGATTTCATATGAATGATGCTAATCATGTTTCAATTCCATGTGATTTAGGCACTAAGTTAATGATAGATATGGAATCTCCTTTCATAGATCCTACTCCTTATAGAGAACTAGTAGGTAGCTTAATTTATCTAACCCTCACTAGACCTAATTTATCTTTTAGTGTTGGTTTAGTTTCAAGATTTATGTCCAAACCTCAACAAACTCATTTCAAAATTGCTAAAAGAATATTATGTTACATTAAAGGTACTATTAACTTAGGATTATTTTATGATGCAAACTCTGGTTTTTCTTTAAAAGGTTTTATTGATTCAAATCTAGGTGGAGACCCCAATGATGGGAAATCTACTTTTGGGTATTGTTTTTCTCTTGGTTCAGGTTCTATATCTTGGAAAGGTAAAAAAGAACAATATGTGTCTCTATGTTCTACTGAAGCTTAATATAAAAGTTGTACTCATGCCTCTAAAGAAGCTCTATGGCTTAGAAGAATACTTGAAGATTTGGGTCTACCTCAACAAGAACCTATACCATTACATTGTGACAATCAAAGTATAATAGTCTTGCCAAAGAATCCAGTTTACCATGCAAAGTCAAAGCACATTTCTCTCCACCATCACTTCATTAGAGAGCACATTGCAGAAAAGAAAATTTCCCTTATTCAATGCAAAGGTGAAGATCAAGTTGCAAATATTTTGACAAAGCCTCTTTCTAGAGAGAAATTTGAATTTCATTGTAACAATTTGGGTTTGATACCCCTTGATGTAATTACCCCAAGTAAAGATTAAAGGGGGGTGTTAGAATTTAATCTTTCCTTGGTTATTTATGTAATTAATAGGATAAACCAAGGTATCCTAATGTATTTTGTCCTCTAGTCCAAGTGGGAGGACATGTCTTTTTTTAATTTCCTTTATTAAGGAAAATAGATATTCCTCCTTATGAGGAATCCTACACTTGTCTCACACACTAGTGAAATGTGGCATACACAGAAATGGGAGTTACAATGTAACTCCTTTCTCACATCTCTATTAAGAGATGGCTCTCTTTCTCTCATCTCATGAGATTCTTCTTCTTCTTCTTGATTATCATTGCATGAGCTTGGCTCTCACTCTCTCTCTCTCTTTTCTTAGGCATTTTGTTGCCACATTCATTAATATCATGAGGGTTTTTTTATGCTTTTCCTCCTTAAAAAACTTGTCTCCTTGTTGCTTATTTTTGGTGAATGCTCCTAGTTCTTGCACTAATTCATGGTATTGTTTCCTATTCCTCAACTCATAGATTAAATAATTTCCTATTTGTCTCTATATTTTGTTATTATTTTAACATGTTTCTTGTGTAAAAAAGCTGAGGAATCAGTTTTTCATCTTTCCATTGATTGTAGTTATGCTTGGGAGGTTTGGAACCTATTATTACAATGTTGGCAGATTAAGTGTTTTTTTCCTAATAACATGGAAAGTTTTTGTAAACAGTGGAGAAAAGCTAAGGCCCCCATTGATCAACATCTATTGAATATTATACCTCCCCATGTGACATGGAGGTTATGGAGAGAATGCAATGACAGAGTCTTCAGGAATATTGAACCTCCACCCAAGGTGATAGCTGAGAAGATTAAGAGAAGCATTAAGGAAAACTTCAAAAATATCATCTGGTAGGATGTTGGATTTCAATGATGGGGATATGGGCATAGGGGTAACAAATAAAAACCCTAATCCTAGGGAGAATGCCATCTGGCTTTCTCCTCCGCTAGGATGGATAAAAATAAATTTTGACAGCGCTGCTAAGGGAAATCTGGGCCCAGCGGGCTATGGTGGTCTCATCTGTGATGACATGGCTAATTGTTCGACTGCGGTGGTGATGCCTATTGGGGTTAAAAATAAGCACGTGGTGGAGGCTATGGCCCTTCTTTAGATGCTTAAAATTGTCAACAAAAATATGGCTTAGAATGTTTAGATTGAGGGTGACTCAATGAATATTTTAAATTGTATCAGTGACAAGACTAAGCCATCATGGACCATTAAGGAGTTAATTGAGGAAGCTAGATTCATTATTAATTCTTTTAAGCAAGTCATTATATCTCACATCTACCAGGAAGTGAATTGTATCACTGATGAGTTGGCCAATTTTGTGGTTAAATCCAAGGATATCATGATTTGGCACAATTATGAAAATCTCACCATTGATTTGAAAGCCAAGTTGGCTTTTGACAAGTCTCAAAGAAAAAGGGTGGATTGGGCATAGCTTGAGAAGTTATGATGATTAGACACATTTTAGATAAATAGAGGAAAATGATTACGGAAAGTGGTGTCTTTCCCAAGAGTACTAATTGCAGACATGAGTTAATCTTTGTTAACTTCAAAGCTGCCTATTATCGCACCAATTGGTATTTCTCTATAATTACTACTATTTTTGTTAGCTTTGAAATGATGGGAGGAGGGCTAAATCATAAAGAGCTGAAGGACTATGCTAAATGGAAAAAAATGTCAGAGGCCTGGGACATTCTCACTAAGGGGAGTCTTACTACCTACATGGAAAGATTGCATGGGGTGAAAGATAGTGCTACAAAATTATTTGTTGACTCCTAGAGAGATGGGGTTGTCACTATAGCAGGTATCACTGTGAACATCATGGAGGATTTCATTGCTGAGGTGTCCAGGCTTAGCACTAAGGGTATCAAATTTTATCATGACAACAAAGTCTCCTGAAAGGCCATTCGGCACTTTCCCAAGAGAAAGGAGGAGAAAAAAATCCTTGTGAAAGAGTTTGGAGGTTGCTATGATGTGGCTTCATTCAAAGAAATATGGGTGATGGTTATGATGGCAATTATGGAATATGTTACCCTAGATGGTAGGTTCAAATGGGCCCATTCCTACCACTTTGTTTTTCTCTATCATTTTCATCATAAAATTAGGGTGTCCCTACCTTTCTATATTCTTCAGTCCCTTCGTTTGAGTATTTCCCAGCATAAGAAGAAGGAGAAGAAACCCATTCTTTATGAAGGGTTGATTCTTCTAATTCTTGAATATATTAAGAATATTGCTAGTGCTAGCCCTATCATTACCCCATGCAAATCTGGTTCAGGTAAAAAAAGAATTAGGGATGTGGTTGTAAAAGAGGAGAGTGCCTCAGGTAAAAAATTAAGGAAGGATAAGGAGGTTTCAATGGATATGGATACCTCTACTGATAGTGTGGAAGGCTGCGATGACATGGCCAATTCTACTAAGGAAGATAGTTACTCTTCAACCTTGGTCTCAAATTCATCTTCGAAGGAGAATGACAACACCAAAGAAGAGGTTACGGGTACTATGGAAATGGTAAAACCTCTGGTATCAAGAGTAACAATGAGGATGATAAGAATGAGGAGGATGCGGGTGGTTAGAAGTTGCCCATTCTTGTGGATTATGATAGCTCTAAAGATCATGACGTGCCCATATCCCCAAAACTTGAAGTCATCATGGAGGTTGGGTTGGATACTCAGAAGGAAGCTACAGAGGTGGAGAATATTTCCCCTGCCATGGAGATGACTTTGCCTGGGGCAAAGAAAGAGAATGTTCCTAGCAGTTCTCAGAATATTCCTTTCATCAAAACGGTGGACATGTAGGAATAAAATCTTCAATTATTGAGGGAAGATATGGACAATAAAATCGACCCCCCCATTGGGGTTCTTCAAACTGCCAAAGCTACTTCCATCTATTCCTTCCATTTAATGAAATGGGTGTTCTAGGAGATCAATAATTTAAACCTTATGCATCGCTCCATTTCTTCTAAGGTGTATTCTCTGCAGGATATGTTGGAGTCTGGCTTGAAAAATGTGGTAGACAAGGTCACCAATGATGGGGATGAAAAAGTGCAGGAAATACAGGCTAGAATGGAAAATATGGAGAACGCAATGAAAAAACATATGCATGACAACAACAAATTTATGGGTTCGGCCATGGATTGTTTTATGACCATTAAAGTTGAGCTGGATGTTGGCTTCCCCAGCAAAAAATAGATGAGGTCACTGAGGACCTGGAAGAAGAAGGCTCAGGAAAATGTACTAGATTGGTGAGAAGGAAGAAAATTCAAGAAAGAATCCAAAAGCTCTCTTATTTTAATGCAGCGATAAAGAAGATATCTGAGATAAAGCAGGAAGCTAATGAGACTCGTAAGGAGTTTGTCTAGTGCACTGGGTCCCTAGTACTAGCTGTTTATTTTTTTGTTGGTCTTTGGTTTTTCATTTTTTTAGGTTGTTTTGCTAGTTTTGGTTATTGCAGACTGGTCCCCAGTCCTATCTCTTTTTAGTGTGCTTTAACGTCAAACTTTTATTCTAGCTTGTACGGGGTTTCGGGTCTGCTTTAAAACCTATTTTTTCCTGCAATCAAAAACATTAAGACCTAAAATCAACTTCCTATTAATTTACATCTCAAACTAATATAAATTCAAATAGTCATTTTTTCAAGCATTCATATTCAATAATAATATTTTATTATTCCTTAAGGGTACATTCTACATACTCAATTCATGACTCTACTCACCTTTCCTACTACATTTTCTATTAGAAATCACATACACAAGGAAAACAACATTTACTTCATTATAATTTACATCTCATCTCATTATAATTTAAATTTCCTAGTTCCCATTCAAACCCCTCAAAACATGTACTCAATTTATCTATAGTAAGAAAATTATTTGAATTCATTTAGCCCTTAAGCAAACATACTGCATCCTAGAAACATTGACATAAGTACATAAGCAACCTTAAAAAGAGTACATCACAAATCAATGTGGTCAACCTTTTGTCCATCAGAATATAAGTCCATAATGCATCAACATGGCGTATCTAAATACTGAGTCTATAATAAAGATAGAAGAAATGCAATGATAAGATCGGGTTAGGGTCTCTTAATACACCTGTCATGACCCTGGTGATAACCTCCTAATTGATGCATGACAATGATTAACAAGGTGCATCTCACAATGCCATCATAAAACATAATATGGATAAGAATCACTGCATTCACTGGACCAACTCATCCCTCTCTTTAAGGGTCACTGAAATACAATCCAAGACCACACCCTACATCTCCAAGTTCATGCAGGGCATCAAAAATATGCTCCAAAAAGAATCCTCCTGGAGGATTCACCCTCACATGGGACCAACATGATCATACACAACAAGTGTGAATTTCAAAACCACACCATCCGGATGTTTTTGCGAGGAGGAAAATGAGGGAGGCACTACATACATCATGAGTGGAGCTATTGTGTGGTTCGTGATGACCGTATTTTGATTATCTCTTTAAGTGTACCTAAGTCTGCGAGGGAGGATTTTTATACTACACCAACTCCGTAGGGTAGAAATTGTGCTTGACTATCTACAATAAAAAAATCTTTCCCAAGAACATACACACTTCAAAGACATTGTCAACTTCATTATTATTATTTATTATCTCCCACAAGGTTGCCTTTCCCCTTGTCTGATTGTTTTCAAATGTGTGAATTTTATCTTTTCTGATTTGAATTCTTGAAAGTGAGTCCTCTCCATTAAAAGAGATCAACCCAAAAAAATTAGTTTGAAAATCCAATTGATTAGATTCATCCAAAACGCCCTGGAACCTAAATCATTGTCTCCACCTCAAAATAGTGAGTAATCCAACCTGACAAGAAAACCCAAAATTTGGTCTCCCAAAGGCTCTTAGAATAATTTTTCATGAAACATTCCTTTGTGATATGAGCAATTCCATAAATAATAGGAAAGAAAATCTACCAATTGTTTGTGTTTATCAAGAAAATAAAGTTGCAAATTGTAAACTCAAAGATCATGAACTACCCTAACTATGATCAAGGAAGAGACCAAGTATGAAGAGAAACTTGATAGAGTAACCTACAACACCAAATTCATGTAGTTTGGAACACACTTTCAGATAAACTATCATTTTGTTACCATTGAAAGAGAGGACTAACTGGCTTATCATGCATCATATCCCTTTTAATTCTCAAAAAATTATGTCGTAATCCCTACATTTTAGATCATCCCTTAGGCTCATTTGCATCATCCCCTTTAGATAACCTCACTTAGATCAAACCAAGTCATCCTCAAATCTAGACACAAAAAAATAATCAAATCATCCAAGTCTCTGCCTAGTGCCATATCCTTTTGAGTTTCTCAAACCCTTATCCTAAATCAAAACCTTCCTATAGCTCCACCCTTTTGACTAAGTAGTTTCTAGGGTAGCTTGTACTTGTCCTTGTAGGCCTCATCATCTTGATCAAAATATTGGCTTGCATTGACAAGGATCCCGCATTCCAAAGATCATAAGTCTATCTAAGGTTAACAATCCCATTTCATATAGAACCTACACCAGGAAGAAGGAAACTCATTCCCGTTTGGCACCAGGTAATCCTTAGCTCTCATGACATCCACATCATCCCAGTTAAATCACCATCAAAGCATCCTTTAACCCATCTAGGTTCATCCTAAGTCTTTCATTTATCCTTAGATCTCCTTAGGACTATCCCATCCCCATCTTTATTTTTCCTTAGAAACATCTTGCATTCATCCATTATCTGCATCTTCATTTCTCCATCCTTGGACTTTCATTTTTCATGCCTACCCATACATGATCAAAGAAGAGATATGATATGGATCCTAATTTTTCCACTATTTCATCTAACCCCAATGATCCTAATAATGCGATGGTAATATATGATCTCTAACCACCACAAATCAAGAATGTGTGAGCAGGACTAGATGAAACACCCAGTACAGGTTCCATGGAAGCATTTATTAGTCATCTTGGCCATGCCCAAATGGTTAGTTCAAACATAACCCAAAATTGTCTTTCCATCTTAGCTAACTACACATAAGAGGGTACTACCATTCCCCTGGAGATTCCACCCTTAAATCCCACAAAACCCCTACTCATCCCCGCTAATGCCTCTCCTATCATTGTCCAAAAAATCATCAACCCTAGATTACAATTATCCTAGGTGGCTTCACCTATTTCAATCTAGTTCCACAAACCCCTATTGTCCACACAACGATGTAATCCACTCCTTTTTCCATCATGGTAACACCACCCCCCAAGCCACCACACATCACATCTCAAGCCACCACACAAGCATAGAGCTCCACACAAATAATACCTCAACCTTTGATGAGCCAAGCCTCCACATCAACACTAGTCTTCTAGATGGTAGTTCATGCATCTCCCTCTACCACTCAACAAACCTTCACCTAAGCACTCCTTCCACCCGTCACCCAGCTAACCTCTTTACAAGTTTCTCTCACTCCCTTCATCACTAGTATGCAAGACCAGTAACTATTTTATGCAATAGGGATGCCTTTCACTAGAGCTTAGAATCATCCACTCACATCACAAACCCCCATCACCATGCCTACCTCGCAACCCATTGCATTTAATTAGACACAAATGAACACCTTAGACATACAAATGTAGTCCCACATCTATAATCCTATGAGCATAAGACCTATTTGTTAGGAATAATCCCAAGAGATAACTGAGAGGGGGGGTGAATCAGTTATCTACAAGTTTCAATTCTTTATCCAATTAAGTATACTTAAACATAAAGCATAAACACAATGAAAGAACACTTGAACACAACACCAATATTTTGGTTACAGGGAAACCCAAATAGGTAAAAACCCCGGTGGGAATTGACACCCACTAATAATTTGCACTAGTGTTTTATGATCCTTGTTAGAAGATCCTTAACCCTATTAGGAGTTGTCTTTACAATTCATTTAGTACAGTGACCTGGTTAAGGGTCGCACCCTATTAGGAGTCTTTTACAATTAACCCTATTAGGGGTGAGGATGCACTGTCTGAGAGCACACTGCTGAAAAGGGGTGAAGGCTACAACCTTCTAAATAACAAATACACACTATATCTGGATCTTGATGAATTGTGCTTTGACCTACTATTTGGATCAGTTCCAATGTATAGCACAAACTCTTTACTTGGTCAACTAGACCTTCTATTGATGGCTCAACACTTCGCACACTCTGCTCTGCTCTTCACAATAACCTTTAAACCATTGTTTAGCAATCACAAATGACTGCCTATCAATATCTTTCCTCTAAATGATATAATCAAGTTGGCCTATTAGAACTATCTTGAAATCATATTAGAGAAACAATAACATACTCCAATAATAATTCTGTCAGCTCTACTAAGTACGCAACACAATCTAGGACCTGTCCAATATTAATAAATGTAGACGCACGCGACACACTATCGGCTCTACCAAAGTAATTGAAAATTTATCTTCAAGCTGAATTACATCATGCACTCTTAAGAAAACATTCTTAACTCTTCTCTAATCCGTAATCCAAGGGTGCATACCGAAATGATAAGCACAACTCCTGAACCAATATAATCTCTCTCGGCTCTTCTGAATAAACATAGGAAACTGCTACTAGTGAATATCAAATGCATAACTTCACTTCTACTAATCATCATACTTTTCATCCATGATTGTAACATCAATAACATGTCTTCATCACATATCCAAAGGCACAAGGCATCATGATGACTATACGAACAATCACACATAGAACACTACCTGTAACTCTATCAGGAACACTACTAACACAAGCTGCTACATAATTGTCTATTCTAACAATTAACTTCTACATCCATGATATCATGCTGATAACATGTCCATGCTACATATACTCAAATCTTACTGCATAAGTCTTCTACGCATGCTACTTACCATATGTTGTCATCAATGACAAACATACAATCAACACTAGCTTGCTAGAAAATCTCCAACAATCTCCCCCTTTGGCATTGATGAAAAAATATGGAATGAAAAATTCTACCAATCCAAATGAACAATTCTTTTATAACATTCTCCATTTCCTCATCAAAAACTCCCCCAAGGATGAATCCTCCATCTGCTATAATATTCTTCAACATTCTCCATTTTCTCAACTGAACTACTTTAATGACTGAATACTACTCTGCCTTATTGTATTACTCCTTCTTTACTTATTTTTTTCATGACTATATATTACTCCCCCTCTGACATCAATGGAAAAGGGAACCAATCATTTTAAGCTTCGGTACTACTCCTGAAGTAGAGTAGTCAACCTTCCACTAGTCCCTCAGGACTAATGCACTTTCCTCTTTCTCTAGGCAGAGTCAGGGAAGGAAATTACTCCCAACTTCTCCTTGAGATATTCAAAAGTATCCTTTGGAAAAGGATTTTTGAATATATATACTAGTTGTTCCTTTGTGCTTACATAGTCCAACTTGACATCTTTCTCTGTGACTTTCTCTCTTAGGAAGTGATACTTAATTTCTATGTGCTTTGTCTTTGCATACATCACTAGATTCTTTGACATGTTGATAGTGTTGGTATTATCACAATGAATAGTAATAGGATAATCAATCTGAATACCAAAGTCCTTTATCATCTATTTGATCCAAACAATTGTGGAACAATTCAGGGCTGCTGCAACATACTCAACTTTTGTTGTTGATTGAGAAATACAATTTTCCTTCTTTCTTGTCCAAGTGACAAGTTTGTCACCAAGAAACACTGCTCCACCTGATGTACTCTTTCTATCATCAACGCCTCCTACCCAATCTACATCTGTATAAACATGAAGCTCAACATTCTCTAAGTTAGGATGCCATAGACCATAATCTATAGTGCCCTACAAATATCTGAATATTCTCTTTACTTCCATCAGGTGACATTGTTTAGGCTCTGCTGCAAATATTCCAACTATGCCAACTGTATTAGAAATGTCTAGTCTTGTTTGAGTAAGATATATGAGTTTACCAATCATAGACTTGTATAGTGTTGTATCTACTGTTGGAGAATCATCTTCTTTTGTAAGCTTGCATCCTATTATCGTAGGTGTACCCACTGGTTTGCAATAATCTATCTTGAACTTCTTCAATATATCTTTCACATATTTTGACTGATTAATGAAAATAACTTTCTCTTTTGCTGCACATTTAATCCCAAGAAGTATTTGATAGGTCCAATCATGCTCATCTCAAACTCACTCTGCATCTTCTTAGCAAACTCTACATTGAGTTTTTCATTACCCCCAAAGATAATGTCATCAATAAATATAGCTACAAGTATTAGACCTTTAGATGTCTCTCTTATGAATAGATTACAATCTACTGCTCCTTTCTTGAATCCAATTTTTGTTAGGTATCCATCAAGTCTCTCATACCATTCTCTAGGAGCTTGCTTAATTCCATAGAGGGATTTCTTCAATTTGCATACCATATCAAGTTTGTCTGATAGGGTGAGTCCTTATGGTTGTTCAATGTATACTTCTTCCTTTAGCAATCCATTCAAGAATGCTGACTTAACATCCATCTGATAAACTTTGAAGTTTTTGAATGCTGCAAAAGCTAAAAACAACTTAATAGCTTCTAATCTTCTCACTGGTACAAAAGTGTTTGAATAATCAATACCTTCTCTTTGTGCATATCCCTTACATACTAACCTTGCTTTGTTCCTTACTACTTTACCATCTTCATTCATCTTCTTTCTAAATATCCACTTTTTTCCAATCACATTCTTGTCACTAGGTCTTGGGACCAGTTCCCAAGTATCATTCTTAATAATCTGATCTAGTTCTTCTTTCATAGCATCATGCCAATCTGAATCATTACATGCATCTTCAACACTTAGAGGTTCAATCTAAGATGGTAAACATACTGCTTCATTTCTTGCTTGATTCTTTTCTTTTGATCTTGTTGTGACTTTGCTGCTCTAATCTGCAATGATGTCATCCTTAGAGTGATATCTAGATGTATACTTTGGAACTTTAGGTGATACTAACTCATCTTCCTTCTGAATTTCTTCTTCACTTGTTTCAAGGTCATTGAACAATACATCAATACTATCAAACATCTCTTCAACAACTGTCTCACTAGTGGAAGGTCTAGGATCTTCTTCAATCATAGGTGAGTAATCATGATATTCTTCTTAAACCACAAACTTTTCATCAATCTTAACATGTGCACTTTCAATGATTTTCTTCAATGTCAACTTAAAACATCTATAAGCTTTACTTTTAGTAGAGTAACCAAGAAAAATACCTTCATCAATTCTTGCATCAAACTTGCCTATTGCTTCATCCCTCTTTACGTAACACTTGCTTCCAAACATTCTGAAGTATTTTACTATGGGAAAATTACCAAACCACAGCTCATAAGGTGTCTTGTCCATGCCAGGCCTTAATTGTATTTTGTTGATTGTATAGATTGTTGTATTGACCGCATCTCTTCAATAGGTGTGAGAAAATTTTTCTTCAATCATGATGGTGCGTGTTGTATCAAGGATGATCCTATTCCTTCTCTCTATAATCCCATTATGTTGAGTGGTTCTAGGTGCACTCAACTATCTCTTTATGCCATGTTCTTTGTAGTACTCATAAAATCTGTCAGAGGTGAATTATCCTCCTCTATCTGACCTTAGACATTTTATCTTTAGTCTAGATTCATTCTTAACCTTAGCTTTGAATATTTTGAACTTCTCAAATGCTTCTGACTTATCTTTCAAGAACGCAACCCACATCATTCTAGAATAATCATCTACAAACAAAATGAAATACCTTTCACCATAGTATGATCATGTTTAAGTTGGTCCACATAGGTATGTATGTATCAAATCCAACTTGTTCTCTGCTGAATTATGCTTTCATATGAATGAATTTCTCACATGCTTTCCCATCACACATTCCCTACAAATAGTATCAACTAGCTTTGCTATGCTAGGTAGGTCTCTTACTGCCTTAACATCACTAATCTTTACTATGTTATCAAAATTGATATGACATAGTCTTTTGTACCATAGCCAACTATCATCTACTTTTGCAACAAAACAACATGCTTCTAGATTAAGATGAAAAACATTACCTTTGGTCTTTGATCTTGATGCAATCATTTCTCCTTCTTTTTTGTTAATAATACACTTATTTCCATTGAGCTCCAATATGTAACCTTTGTCGAGTAACTGCCCAACAATTAGTAGGTTATGTTTCAAACCATCAACATAAAGAACATCACCAGTGCTATTCTTTCCATCCAAGGTGATAGCTCCTCTACCAATGATGGCTTTAGGAGTGTTATCTCCAAATCTAACCATGCCTCCTTTGTATCTATCCAAATGAACAAATCTACCTTTAATGTCTCTTGTCATGTGATGTGAACAACCACTTTCAATGATCCAATTTGTCCTAATATCAACTTGCGAAATCAATGCTAACTCTTGTGAATCATTTTCATCTTCAAGAGAAATGAATCCAATTTCTTCTTCTGTTGATTCTTCATCTGATACTCCATCTCCAGCATAGTAGCATTCTTTTGAATACTTAGGCTTGTAGTCATTCTTGACCTTTTTAACTCTTGTAGGACACTTAGATGCAAAGTGACCAATCTTATTACATGAAAAGAATTTAAATGGTAATTGTCCTTCATATTTTCCTTTTCCTTTCTTTTCTCTTTTATCAATCATAGCAATGAAATCATCTAGAGCTTTTTCTTCATTATCATCATCAAAATTACCAGAGGTGTTCAAAAATTTCTTACCATGGACCGAAGCTTTGAAGGTTGTCTAATTTTTAGGCTCTGTCTTCAAACTTGATATCTCAAATGCAATAATCTTAGTGATTAAGGTTTCTCTTTTGAATTTTTTTGAAAATTGCATAGTCTCATCAAGGATGTTTATCTTGTTCTCATATTCTGGTGTTAAGGTAGTCATTACCTTATCCATGATGTATTCTTCTAGGATTTCTCCACCATTGTTTCTAATTCTAGTAACTGCTTCATTGATCCTTTGATTGTAGGCTCTTATGATCTCTTCAGGTAGCATATGCAATGTATTGTACTTTTTCTTCCATGTCGCATTATTTTCTTGTTTATCTCCTTCAAACATGTCTTCTAGGTGCTTCCATATCTTGTAGGTTGTGTCTACTTTCTTTATTTTTGAAAACTCACTATCAGATAGGGCGCTGATAAGGGCTTCTTTTCCTATTGCATTCTGATGGAACAAATCCTTCTACTTTCTAGTAACATCATCCTTTGCAAGATCTGCTAGAGAGGGGATATGAACTTCTTTGATAGCCACTTCAAAAACTTAAAAATAAATGCATTGCAAATGTGTCATCATCTTGGTCTTCCAATCAAGATAATTATCTCCATCAAACTTAGGACTTTCTTTTCTAAATAATGCCATCTGATCAACCTCAAGTTGTTAAAATTTCTCTCCAAGGCACTTGGCTCTGATACCAATTGTTAGAAATAGTCCCAAGAGATAACTAAGAGGGGTGGGGGGGTGAATTAGTTATCTATAAGTTTCAATTCTTTATCCAATTAAGTATACTTAAACATAAAGCATAAACACAATGAAAGAACACTTGAACACAACACCAATATTTTGGTTTTGAGGAAACCCAAATAGGTAAAAACCCCGGTGGGAATTGACACCCACTAATCATCTGCACTAGTATTTTATGATCCTTGTTAGAAGATCATTAACCCTGTTAGGAGTTGTCTTTACAATACATTTAGTACAGTGACTTGGTCAAGGGTCAGACCCTATTAAGAGTCTTTTACAATTAACCTTGTTAGGGGTGAGGATGCACTATCCGAGAGCACACTGCTCAAAAGGGGTGAAGGATACAACCTTCTAAATAATAGATATACACTATATCTGGATCTTGATGAACTGCGCTTTGACCTATTGTCTAGATCAGTTCCAATGTATAGCACAAACTCTTTACTTGGTCACAGAGACCTTCTGCTGATGGCTCAACACTTTGCACACTCTACTCTACTCTTCACAATCAACTCTAAACAATTCTTTAGCAATCAAAAATGACTGCCTATAAATATCTTTCCTTTAAATGATATAATAAAGTTGTCCTGTTAGAACCATATTTTAGAAACCATAACATACTTCAATAATAATTATGTCGGCTCTACTAAGAACGCAACACAATTTGGGACCTATCCAATATTAATAAATATAGATGCACACTGCACACTGTCATCTCTACCAAAGTAAATGAAACTTTCTCTTCAAGTTGAATTACATCATGCACTCTTAACCAAACATTCTTAACTCTTCTCTAATCTATAATCCAAGGGTGGATACCGAAATGATAAGCGCAACTCCTAAACCAATATAATCTATGTTGGCTCTTCTAAATAAACACAAGAAACTGTTACTAGTGAATAGTTACTACATAACTTCACTTCTACTAATCATCAGACTCTATTTCCATGATTGTAACATCACTAATATGTCTTCATCACATATCCAGAGGCACAAGGCTCCATGATTACTGTATGCACAATCACACATAGAACACTGCATGTAACTCTATCAGGAACACTACTGACACAAGCTGCTACATAACTATATGTTCTAACAATTAACCTCTGTGTCCATGATATCATGTTGATAACATGTCCATGCTACATATACTAAAAGCTTACTGCATAAGTCTTCTAGGCATGCTACTTACCATATGTTTTCATCAATGACAAACATACAGTCAACACTAGCTTGCTAGCAAATCTCCAACACTATTGTCTAGTTCTTAGCCCAAGCATCTCTTCCTCATAAAACCATGCTCGTCTCTTCCTTCACCAACTATTTAGTCATCCCATCCACCATATCCAAAACTATTCCACCACCACAACAAGAAAGCTCCTCCAATTTTTATAGTTACCCCGAACCACCACCACCTGTCACCAACACCCAAAAAACTATTCCACCTATTAAAAATGTAGGGATGTATTTGATATATATCAACCATGGACAAAGTCAAGTGCACTAGCAATCCACACCATTTTGCTAACCTCCTCTACAACAGAAGGACTTCCCTACACAACAACACTATCCTTCCATCCCCCAACAGAAAAAATAAAACCATAGCCCTCACAATAATGTGTATCCACCCATTAGGAACACGAATTCTATGAGGATAAGAAGTATTTGTATGTGTAGGTGTGGGAAAGGGGATGGAAGGATAATGAATATGAGGATAAGAAGTATTTTCAAGATCAACATCAATACACACATTTAAGGATAGTGGAATAACTATAGAAAAAAAAGAAGGAATAACTTGAGGCTTTGATATAGGAGAGGATATGGATCTTGGGACACATGGACCCAAGATGGATGAAGCAAAGGATGTAGGATGTTTGGAAAGAAAATATGGAGTGGAGGTCTTTAGAAGCTTGATTTTAAAATTTGATTTTTCATTTATATTCAAGTCTTTTAAGAGAGACTTAGGAATCCACATAGCTTTTGATTTTTCTTTACTTTTAGATGCTTTTGATAGAAATTCCTCCATGATATATTTAAGAACACATATTTTTTATGATTCTATTCTTTTTGTTGAGAACCATTGAGGTCTCTTGAATAGTTCATTTTTCTTTGTAGCCACATGTTGATTAGATAGGACATAATGATTTTCATATGTAAGTGGATTCTTGTATTTTTTATTTTTGTGTTGCACATCCAAATTACTTCCAAAAGACTTAGTAATTGTGGATGAAAGAGGCTGATATGATGGGTTTAGATGGATGAATGGCTGGAAATTTCTCATGGATGTATTTCTTCGTTGATCTTGAGGTATGATGGGGGAAGTGGATGACAAACTAGGAGAGAGAGGTCTTTTGTATGGAGGGACGTAGGGACCCAATATGGATGGAAGGTTTGAAGGATTTAGCTTTTGGATATAAGGACCAAGGATGGATTTGGATGATGAAGATGAATAATGGATAGGGATATCAACATTCATAGAGTGAGAAGCATGACCAAGGCTCTTATCTGTAAGGTCCATATTTATACTAGTAGGCTCATGAGTAGCTTTGATAGGAAAAACAAGAGCTTGGGAGGATTTGTTCTTATGTGGAGGAGTAGGAGAGATAGGATATTTTTGAGATGGATATGAAGGATTATGACAAGGAGTTTCTAGGATATTTTGATCTTGACAAGGACCTTTAGATAATATAGGAAGAGTACTTTTCTCTCAAGAGATGACAAAAGGTTTATCTTGATTTTTCTTGGGAGATGAATAAGATATAGGAGGTGGAGGGATATCTTCTTAGAATAGGTGAATGGATATGAGGGGATCATCATGAGATTATTGGGATATGATACTTTGGTCAACCATTGGATAAGGATGGATGGTATATTGATTCTAATCTTTAGTGATATTTATTTCTTCCAACTTCAGATTGTCCTCTTGACTTGGAACCACTTCTAGGGACAAGGTAGGGGTTTGGATATGTGTGAGGGGTTCATGAAGGGTTGATGAAGGGACATTTAGGATGGGTATGATAGGCCTTGAAGTATAAGGAATCTTGGGATTTGTGACCTTTGAATCATGGAAGGGACTTTTAGAAAGATGTATATTAGCTTAGATCTCTTTTAGAGGTAGTGCTTGAGGTTATGCATAGGTAGGGTGAAAAGAATTAAGTTCTTTGTCCAATGGCATAATTTTAGAGGGATTTTCTTCTTTATGAGATGAATGCATGATGGGTAAGGTAGAGGTTGCATGAGAACCATTACTAGACATAGGTTCATGATTTTGATCAAGCTTGAGCATAGAATCTTCATTAATTAAGTCATTAGGATCTTCAATTCCAATTATGGCATCATCAATAAGGTCTTGGATTTTATGTTTTAATTCTATAGAATCTGAAGTTTATGCTTATTATTTCGACGATACACACAATAGGTAGTCATGAATGAAATTACACTTGAAGTAGTTGGAGGTAATGTGATAGGATTTCCTTCAAGGAGTTTTTACAATGTTGATTCATAAGATTCTCCCAAAGGATTAAATATTCACTCTCCTTGTTCATTTTATTTATCAAAGATAGGTTCTGGAGCAAAGATAGGTTGGTCATAAAGAGATTCTCGATCCAAGATTGGTTTTTTAGGAATTTGATATTTATCAAAGATAGAATTATTGTGAGAGTATGATGTGGTCTTAATTGAAGAAGATGCAGATAAAGGATAGACTATTTTCTGAGAACGTTGGCTAGAGGATGTATCTTTTTTCTTTGTCCAAGTGTTGGATTCTAGATTTCAAAGATTGGAATTGTTTAAATAAGGCTTCCATTTCTCTCTCTTCTTCTTTAGTGTACCTTTTGAACCATGAATATTTATTAGAGGATGTATCATGTTCTTTCTACAATCTATCAAAGTTAGCTTTCAAAGATTGGAATTATTTATATACGACTCTCTCCTCTTCCTAAGTATACATTTTTCGAGTCATGATTCCTAACCAGCATGAAAGAATATTGCCAAGAACTATAATAAGGATTACTTAGAATGACTTGATTTTGAAGCTAGGTAAGAAAAGTGTCCACTTGTCCAAAGAAAAAAAGCGTAAAAGAGATAGTAAAGATAACTTACCACAAGATGCCCAAGTCATGGGTATATTTCCCTATGTATGACACTTGTGACCAAGAAAAGATAAGATGCAAGCATCCAAAAGAAATGATATAAAAATAGCAAACAAGTGAACCATTCACTAACCAAAAGTGTAGTTAACAGATACAAGTGATCGTCATTAGTTAAAGGCAATTCCTAATGTGTTATTTTCAGACCAAGATACCAACAGTACTCTAGTATAACCTTCCTAAGACAACTAAGTGAAAATATAGAGAAAACAAGCTTGGATTAGTAATTGGGCAACAAACCTCAGTAAGCTTGATGACAGTTAAACAAGGATAGTAAGCTGGCTGATATACCTCAACAAAGCAAGATGACACTTCAAAATGATACGATATTCTGATGACAGGAAAGATGACAGACCACAATACTTACAAATGATATTTTTATTAAGGATAGATGATATTCTGGAAGGTCGTACAATATTTCTCACTGTTGTAAATGATGTTTAGACACCGATTTCTAGTTTTGACAACAAATTTTGAATTTTGACAACAAGTTTTGAATTTCAAGATCAAGTCTTTAAAGAAAATGTGATGCATAGAGTAGCCTTCAAACCATCAAGTAAGGGACAAAGAAACCTTGTAAGATAGAAGCAATTGTGAGGTCTAAAGATAGGTTGCAATATTCTAATAATGTCAAGTGTATGTTCACAAAGATTTTCGCGGGTATAACACAAACCATAAACACATCGAGCAAGAACTACCTAAGGACATGGCTAGTATCAAGACCATTGCACAGAACTTGGTATCACAAAGGAATACATATGGTGAGTAATCTTGAGGTGATCTAGGAAACTTCTTAGATTGGTCCTTGCACAAATATTATGATACTTTAAGACAATAGGGTAGCCTCTAACTTAAGGTATTTAGTAAAACTATGTTCATGACTATCCCCTATGGTTTTGAAAGTGAAGTTAAGGCCTATAACCCAAAAAAGATCCAAAAAGTATAGTCTCACAAGCAAGATTTAGACCTCTCAGCCCTATACAAGATTAATGTACTCCCCTTATAGTCTTGTAGATAAGATTAAGACTAAGATGGCCCTACAAGCACCAAATCAAATATAATCTTTCTTAGCAATATTGAGGCAACTAGGCCCTACACATGAAGAAGCATTAGGAATAGAAAAATAGCCAAGTCTCCCCTCTTTGTGGATTGAAAAAAGATTTTGATTATAGTTGGATCAAGTAGCTAGATTTGGTTGTTCCCCACTTGGGCCATTTCAAAAATATTGCTCTCTTTGTGGGTCCTCTAAATGTAAATACAAAAAATTAAATGGATAGCTAATGGAGGTCTGGAATTTTGATTTCCCAAAAGAAAAAGAGCATAGTCTCCTATGTAACATAGTTTCTCCCAAACACATCAAGCACATGTTCATTTACCAAAAGAAAAATAATTAAGCTATGTTCCTATGAAAAATTATCTAATGATAGAAAAGACACACAAGATCTAGTTACATATCTCCAACACAATTTCCAAAATCTCAATGTTATTGGTCTTAGCAATGCAATTCCTTTCGCAAAAAAATCCTACAAAACCACAAGTTAGGGCACAAAAAAATGAAAATGAAAGTAACAAACCTATAAAACCACTTGTTAGGAGATAGTAAATATAAAATACTTGAAAGAAATCCCAGTCATGCATTGAACTATGTGCAAATAAAGTGCAAGCTTATCACAATTTTTTATTCTTTTGCTTTTGACCTAGTCAATAAGATCTTATTTATTTTCTATAATTTTGGCCAAAAAAATATAAATCAAAAGAAGAGACCTCTGTTAAAAATCTAAGATATTTCGGAAAATGTAAAATTTTTAGAAATATCCCTTAATTTGTTCCCTAGAGACCTATTTTTACCAAAATAGACTAGTTTTCATAAATTGACTATTTGAGTTATGTTATTGCATCTAAATTTTAAAAAAAAAAGTAATTTCTTCTATAATTGTTATAAATTTCAAAAAATATAAATTATTTTGAAAAATCTGATGATTTGCAACCAGAAATGAATTTTTATGAAAAATCAATTAAAAAAATTTAACACACAAAAAATTGATTAGAAAAATCTGATGTTTGGAATCAGAAACCTTTGATCCATCCCTGACCTGCAAAAAAAAATTCTGATCAAAATTCAAAGCTGTTTGTGAGATATGATCAAATCTTTCAAAAACCTAGGGTTTTTGCCATCAACTCAACTTGCCTAAGGATTAGCCTTAAAAGCCAAAGTGAATATCCAAAATTCATTTTTTTTCCCCATGGTGGGCGCCAAAAATATGAAACAAAAAGTGAGGTCACTTCTATAAACCATTACACTTAAGGGAATCCATGAAGAAGGAGATCTCCAGAAGTGGCTTGTAGCTTCCTATCCATAGCATGGAAGAACCATGTGGATATTATGAATGGTGACTCTCAAATGAACCTTAAATAAATACCCTTGCAAGTTGCACCATAGAATGAAAATATTCAAATAATAATGCAAACTAATCTAAGGTGAGATGCAATATCTAAGCTAAAATGAAATGCAAGAGTGCAAGAAAAGTAGATCTAAGATGAGATGCAAGATCTAAGCTAAAATGATATGCAAGAATGCAAGAGAAGTAGATCTAAGATAAGATGCAATATATAACATGAAATGATATGAAAGAATGCTAAAAAGGTGGTTCTAATATACATGGATTAAGCTATATAGAAGAAAGAAAATGACAATGATGATGCAATGCTTCAATATGAAAGATCTCAAAATGACATAGCTCCAAGATGCCAAGATTGTAAGACTCCAAGAACCTACAATAAGATTTCAAGATCTCAAGAAGATAAGAATTATATGAGGATGAGAGATATCTAAAAGTGAGGAGAGAGTCTCCTTTTAAATGAATTTAGAAATAAATAAACGGTCAAGATTAAGAGGCAAAAATAAATGAGCAATGGTGGAGATTAAATCTTGATTGATCCATGTTCTCAAAATTCTCAAGAGGCAAAATCAATGGACATGATTAAGAGACAAAATAATGAGTGGTTGAGATAAAGAGGCAAAATCCTTTATCAAATGTTAAAAGATTTCATCTCATTGGAAAGTGCACTTTCTTTTATTTTTATTTTTAATTTATTATTTTTAGCAACGTGGTTTCTATTATTTAATTAAAAGATTTTTATTTAATTAAAAGAGAGAATGTTCTCTTAATTAAATAAAGCTTAAGATAACATGATCAAACTTTAGGGTATAATCAAATAAATAATAAAATGATGATTTGATAAAAAAAAATATGAGATTATATAAATATGCCAAATTGATTAAGTGCAAAATTTAGTCTAGTATTTAAATTTCAATGTTTAGAAGGAGGCTCAAAGTTTACTAGACATTTTTTTGGGTGATTCCACCCTTGAGTTGACTAGATATAATACAAATTAGGAAAAAATATCTTGCAAAATATCCGATGAAGCAAACCAAATTAGCATCCCTGATAATTCCCCATAATATCATACCAAATTGTCTACATAATGATGTAAGCCACCAAAATACAAGATCAAAATACATTTACAAGGGAGAAGCATGTGATCATAGAGAGAACATAATTACAAGAATAATTTATGTGGCACTATGAACAAACTCCAGCAGTTGAGAATGTTCAAGAAGTCCATGCACCAACACATAACATTACCACTTATCATGAGTATTAGTTATCTGAAAATGACTGTAAAAAATTTAACAAAATAAAGGAAATGTCAATTCACACATATTACAACTCACACAACATCAATGGGTTGAGATTCACCAACACAAGCATGATAATGCATAATTTGACCTTAACCGAGAGGAGAAAGAGCATTATCTTTGAAATCCTACATCAAAGGAATAACTGCCAATAGAGAGCCTGAAGCATTAGGCACAATGTCCTGCTCCCAAGAATTACAAATTGGAAGGACATGAGCAGAATATGAAGCACACCTGGTCAAGGATTCCCCATCGAATGAAGGATAAGAAACATTGTGGGAATTACCCACGATGGCAATTAGAGCATGAAATTTGGAGAATCCCCTGCTTTTGTTCTGAGAATCAAATACATAAGTTCTCACTGCTCATTGTAAAGGACAAGCATTCAAGTCTTCTAGCCACTATTTAATAACATCATAGAGGGAAAATAATCTTCCTTGTTAAACAAGAAATGGCTAGGGAAAATTCATCCACATAGGCATCACCAAACCAAAAATCATATTTCTAGACAACAAGAAGAATCTTATTGGATGAATAGAACTTGGGCTTAACTATTTTCTCTGCAACTTGTTAGAGAAGCCACCATGATTGTGACAAGTCTGGCACATTGGAAAGGAAAATAGAAGTCGGTTGGGAAGGAAAAATGATATGCTTGTTGTGTGGGAATGAGATATCCTCACCAATGACTTTTCTAATATTCCTTTTACAATGAGGGCACTGAATGGTGAAAATGTTGTTTATTTGATCCTCCAGGATATGATCCTCAAATGACATCTCATCTTTAATTTACAACATAAGTCTAAAATTCTAAGGCCAGTAGTCCATGATGGGTATCTTAAATGAACTCTGGAACTCCACAGAATACGATGACTACATAATCATGGTATGAGTTCCGAACATAGAAATACACATTACAAATGTTGTAATGTGAGCCTTCCAAGAGAAATAAAGGCAATGTAACATTGCGCGTATCAAGCATTACAGAGAATATCAATTTTGCACATGAGAAATCCAAGGAAATCCTTTAGGGGATAGTTATAATGATTGAGATGGTAATGATGATATAGGTTGCACTATCAATCCCTATCATACAAGTTATTCATATGATGTCAAATACCCCTCACTAAACTTTTCATTGTGCAAAAAATTTGAAGAAATGTGCATCTTAGATCACATGTCTATGTAAATAATTAATATCCAATGTCACCAATCTAGATAGTAGTCAAAGGACATGACAACCAGTGAAGGTACAAAATTTCTCAAATTAAGCCACTTTGTTCTTTATCAACTATCTGCCTCAATTGTGGGTAATCATTCCAGATAATAGGGCCAAATGAAGTATCAAGATTAATATCCCCAGAACCCATATTAGCTAAGGAATCAACAAGCATATTCTCCTCTCTATAAGTATGAGAGATATAAAACTCAACAAATGAATCTAATAAAATCCAAACCTGTTTCAAAATGTATCAGATTTGCCAATTAAAAGATTTTCAGTTCATAAAAGCATTAATAATTACTCTTGAATCACCTTCGATGTGCAACTGATTGAATTCCATCTTTTTAGATAATACCAATTCATAGAATAACACTAAATCTTGTGCCATATTATTTTTCCTAGGAAGAATATTGGAAGATTTAAGAGCTAGCAGAGAACTAATATGATTCCTAATACAAATGTCAATACTAGATTTGCCCAGATTGCCCTTCAAGGCACCATCAAAGTTCAATTTAGCTTGGTCATGATGAGGGGGTTTCTATTTAATGCTTTCTCTAATAGAAGATAACTTGGAATGACATATAGGGGCATGGAGAAGTGGAAATGCAAGGCCCTTCCATTCACTGATGATGAGGTTACCCCAAGGAGGAAAAATATGATTGCGTCTATAATTAAGATTATTTATATTAACTATCTCTGCTATTGATTTTTCTAATCCATCCACAATATTTTGCAGCGATGATGAATCTTAGAAAAAAATTTCTTCTTTCTCTCCCACTAAGTAGCCTTGAAAATGGACATTGGGATACATTTCCATATGCAAGAAAACATTGATTTAGAATAGGGAATGACCACGATTGGAAAATGTCCCATAACATTTTTAGAAGAGGTGTTACAAGATTTAATTTGTTCATAACATGAAACCAACAATGTTAGGCAAAAGGGCAATTAAGAAACAAGTGATCTCGTGTTTTTGTCTCCACGTTACACAGAACACATTGAAAAGAGTGAACAATATTAAGTTTTGCCAATATGTCATTGGTTAAAATCCGTTTTTCAATGCAAGCCAAACAAAACATCCAACCTTTGGTAGGACTGAGTTGTTCCAACAAAAGGAGAAGGCTCTATATTGTGCTTTGTAAGATTCAAAATATTGCATAGCTTTATATCCACATCTAATTGAATATTTACCATCTTTAGCGGGAGCCCAAAACAAATTATCCTTGTTGTTCGAAATAAAAACATCTCTTTTCAATAAAAATTTAAATTTACATATTTTTTCCATTATGTTGAATAGTTTAAATTTACATATTTAATATAAATTTTTATCTAATTATAGAAAACTTGGTAATTAACATCATATTAAGTCTTTCAGATGTAAGTATATCCATTAACAATTCATATATAATTTGTACTTGGAAAATCTTGCCTAAAAAAATGTGAAGAAGCCTCTTAAAAAAGGGGTTATGTAACACCAAACCAATTCAGTCAATCATATTGAGATAAGTAATTTGTATAATATATGCAATTAATAAATAAATATTTTAACTTTAGAAATTTCTAAATTACACAAAAATAATTACTTGGTTGATCAAAACAATTCACTAATTATACAGAGGTCAATCAATACAATATACTAGCCGACAGAAGTACAATATTGAAAAGAAACATTAGCGAGACCATCCAAAAATCAAACCATTGAATTCTGCAAAACAGGGATGGAACAATGGGGTAACCAGTCTCTCTAAAGAACACAACTCATTCCAATTTATAAGGCTTCTGGAAAACAGATCACAAGCGCCCAAAGACATGACAAGAAAATGCAAATCTAGGAACCCACGCTGCTCAAAACAGAACAGTCACATTAAAATGCAGAGGACAGTCACAAATCACATTATAAACAAAGCTCAAAACATAACAAAGGCAACATCAAACTAACGCCAGCACAGGGAAAAGAGCGCTGAGTTTGACAAAGGGAACATAGTGAATGAGTTCTGAACAGTGAATATTTTATCTTCACCAGCAATGATTAACTTGTGGTAAACAGCAAACATTGTTTAACAACCTGTCTTCGATGCGACTTCTTAGCCTTTGTGAATGTTGTTAAACAAGCTGTGGAGAAGGATTCAATGAGCCCTTCCTTATATTTTAATCTATTGCATTGTGCTGATCGCTTGTAGAGTGGCTTCTAAGTACAAATCTCTCGACTAAATCTCCCAAGGAGGAATGTTTGGGACGGCTCCAAACTACAAATTTCTCGATTACATCTCACGAGGAGGAGGAATATTTGATATCCTAACTACGAATTTCTCGATTAAATCTCCCAAGGAGGAGAAATGTTTGAGACAGTAGGCGATTCCCCTCTACAAATAGGATTGGATTATCATTTCTTCACAACAGTTTTTCTCAGAACATAAGAGAAAATGGCCAAGGCAATAGAATTGTTTTGCGTGCTGCTAATAATAACAATGGGACTGGTAGTTGGGCATGGCAGGTATAGCCATAGCTCAGCCTCTGCCTCTGCCTGGTGAATATCCCTGCGATGATCCTTGCAGGTTTGATGAAGATTGTCACGATGACGATTATCTCTGCTGCGAAATCGGAGCATGTGGTGTAAATGTGGGATATTGTTGTTAATCTCTTTATTTGCTGCAGTGGACTTTGCTCTTAAGAAACACTTGAATTTCTCAAAATAAATAGTCTATTATGCTTTGGACATATGCTAACATTATTATCATAATCATACTTTAATTATGTTTTATTCCGTTAGATTGTGAGAAATATGATGTGTGTGATTGGAATGATTCTATAAAATCAGTGTAATGTAATAAAGATATGTGTTGTTAAACTATAGAATCTTTGTGTAATATAAGTCACTTATATTAGATTGCTCAATATTGTATAAATAATTCAAGTTAGAAGGAAATCAAGTTTTGATAGATAAGAATGTATGGCATCTTATAATTATATTTTTATTGGGAGCATGTATGATTATCTAAGTAAACTTTAGGCTTTGCTCAATTATAGAATTATCTAAGCTAGAAGGGAGATGGTCACTTTATTGATGTAGTATGTATTATTTTCTTAGAATGAGAATAGATAAAAGGGAGATGATTATGTTTTAATGTGTAGTATCGTGTTTTCTGAAATTGATAATATATAATAGGGAGATGGTTACTTTATTGCATGTAGCATATTATTTTCATAGAATGAACATAGATCAAAGAGAGATGATTATATTTTATTATGTAGTATCTTATTTTCTTAGAATATTTAAATATATAAAAGGGGGATGGTTATCTTGTATTTGTAGTATCTTGTTTTCTTATATTGATCATAGATAAAAGGGGGCTGATTATCTTTTATAGCACAATAAAATAGAGACAATCATTTTAGGTGTAGACTCAACCAAATTTATGCTAATAAAATTGATGAAACATGTATCTAAGAAGATGACAAAATTTAAATTCTTGTAAAACTAAAGAAGTGACATTGACAGGTGAATTAGAGAAATTAACTAGAAATGAGTAAATTAATTGTAGCTCCTAAATTAATGTGATCTTGTCCATAATTGGTTTATATGGTTATCTAAAAGTAATTTTTGGCACATCATCCTAACTTAGTATTTATTAATATGTATGCAATGATTCAATCTATGATCTTTAAAAGAATATTAATTAAGTCCTTGTTAAAGGATCATTTTCTTAAAGAATTAGAACAAAATATGTATCTAAAACTTCTTTTCAAATTATTCCTATCTTGATTAGTGTTACTAGATATTTATTATGAATGAAGGATAAACTATAAAAAACATAAAAAAGTTTTTAGTGGAAAATATTATAACTAGTAATGTATCTATGACTTTATGAAAGAATTTATTGTGTTAACTGCATTTTATGATGCTTGATCTAGGGGAGTAATCACTTACTCTCAACTTAGAAAGTTCCAACTTATGGGAGTGGAAATATGCTTTAGCCCTCCTTTTCATCCAGTAAGCATGCAACAAGGGAGATGGAGTACGTTTTTCTTATTTTTTATTTTAATGTGTCCCAAGATTTAAACATGGAAGAGGCATGAGGAAACAAAAAAAGAAAGATAGCTATTACAGAGGTAAGCTGACAATGTCAAACAAGGAGAATACTCATTCACAGGTATGAATAATTTCAAATTTGTATTTGGTTATTATATGGGATATGAAATATTTTATATATTCAACACTGAAAGATCTATCATTCCAACATAACATTTGACAAATGGACTGAATAGATGTTTTTTCTAAAATATTTTGCATTCATATTTGCATAGACATACGACAAAGATGAGGATGAAATATTTGAAGACGCATTCTAGTGATAATGACCATATGTCAAGATAGATTAAAATAGGTATGTATATTGATATCACATGCTTATATAGTGTGCACATTTACATATTTGTAGTTACTTTTACTCATGTTGATCTAGTGTAACCTCAAAAGTATCTAATATAAATCTAGGTTGAAAGTGGTTCTAATCATTTAAATTAAATATTCCAGGTAAAGTTGTTTCGGGTGATATTTTACAATTATCGTACAAGTTACAAATATAGACGGTGTTATTTATTATTTATTGCACTAAATAGAAGAGATGAAGACATCACCAAAAGAAAAAAACAAGTGATGAAATGGTTTTCCTCTTATGCTCAATGATATGATGATGATCTATCATGTTGATTTAGTTAAATTTAAAGATATATCTTGAATTTGTTTTAAATAAGTCTTAGGTTCAAACTGGTTCAATGTTTGATATAGTTTTCAAATTTTGTTATGTAGGCTACTTCAAGAAATTTGTAGCCTACAAGAAATTTTTTACATAAGACTTCTACATGATCCTTGAAAATGTTATATCTTGTGTCTTTAAAATTTTGTATGTATGTATGTCTTACCTTGGAATCTTATTTTTTGTGTAGGTTCTCTTGTATTCCAAGGGATATATTTCAAATCATTCAAAATCATTCAAAACTGTATTTATTTTATTGACTATTAACTTTACAACAAGATATATCATCATAGCCATCTAGTAATTGTTATCCCTTTAGTAATTAACTACAATTCTGGATTAATGTGATTTATATTATTTCTAAAATTTTGACAATAAAATTTAAATAGTTGATCTTATATATACGTATACATTTCCAAAGAGATTCAGTTTGTTTTAATATTTTAGTGCTTATGATCTATTAACTATATAATTAAGATATTAAATATGAACTATGTAATGAGTCTTTTTGGAGAAGTCATGTGTTTCACCAAATAAGAAACATTACCAAGGTAAGTTAGAATGGATTATTTCTTATATCAACTCCAAGGTAGCTCATTGGGAGGCAAGAGGTAGTTGAATCACCAACATTCCATTGAGTTTGAAGATATTTTAGAAATAAATATTCTTTTCTCGAGAAGTCTTGACAATAGAAAATATTAGTTACCTATATCTCATTGGCCTTTTGGTTAGACCAAGTCAACTAGGATAAGACAATCAATCAATAAGTAAAATGTGGTTGGGTGTCCTATTTCAAAGATAAAAGAGGCTACAAGGCAAGCCAAGTGATTCACTAGTAAAATTCTACAATACTAAAAGTTATAATTTCTTGCTTGTTCTCTTCATGAAGTTCATTTGGTTGGTTGTTATCTCAAAACTAGGAATGTATAGAGAATACTTATAGTGATAATTGGTTACAATTTTACTATGAGAAAATTTACTCTATTTTATATTAAATATTTTAATTTCTCTTTTAATTCACCTTTAATAAGAAATTATTATTTGTGTTAATTCCAAGGAATGTATTAAGGAAAATATATCATTATTGCTATGTTCATCATTTCTCATAGGTATAAAAGTCTATTTTAGCATTAAAATGCTATATTAAAATTTATTAAATAATATTCTAGGGTAGAAAAATCTATATAAATTATTTGTATAGTTCTCTCTAATGTATAGATCACCAAATGTTATCAATTTTTTCATGCTATTTGATTGTATTCAACTAATGAATTGGAGGATTAGTCATCATGGTGCTTCTAATGTCTTACAAATTATTAAACCATTATTTTTTTCTATCTAATGGTTAATAGTACTTTGTACAGGAGGTAAAGGAAGGGGAATGGGTAGGGGAGAATTTTCTCTTTGCATGTGTTCTACTACTAGTTAAAGCTTTCTCATTGGATTCTGTAGAAATGTTTCTTTCTTTTATTCGTCCCTTGAGCCAAATGCAAAGGTTCTCCTAGTGATGATCTATGCACAATAAAAAAGCTCCCTAATACTAAAATGGAAATTCAATTTGAGTTCAACTTACCCCAAGTGATAAAATAAGTGGATTGTAGGAAGAAGGAAAGAACAAAATTAGATTTTTTATTTAATGGTTCATGAGAGATTAAAAATTCTCGAGGAGGAATATCTTTGACAACTCAAGAACCATATAATTTGAGTTGATTTATGGTTCTCATCAATTTATATGTAGGGTTGTGTATGAATGATTCCCAAGATAAGTTCTCATTGATTCTATTAAAAAAATGATCATGTTGAATATATTGCATTATAAAATTTCTCATGGATTTTATTGAATAATAATATTTGGAATAGATATAACTAAATCAAATTTTATGGTAAGAAGTGTCCACTTGAATCTCTAGCCTTCTTGAGTTAAGAAGGGTGGTTATCATAGGTAAATTAAAAGATATGTTATTGTTGTTGTAATTAAATATTCACTAATTACACTTAAACTTACTTAGGATAATTCTTTACATATTACACACCTAGAAGTTTTCACATTATTCTTTCACATGGTTGAGGATATATTCCACTTTAGGTGGTGATCTAGTTGTTATCACATTTAAATTTATGTGTAAGATCCACCTTTAATGCATTTACCATATTGTCATCATCCACATGTTTCACATACTTTATTGCACAATGGAGGATGTTCCACCTTTTGGTGGACATGATTCCACCCAGTGTGGGTGATAGGTTATCTCTTTCTTATCTCATAGTCATCATGTATTACCTATATATGTACACACATCTACATTATAATTGATTTCATTTGATTAATTATTCTTTATTTAGTTAATCATACTGGTAAGAATACAACTTATTCTTTTCATATCATTTTGTCTCTCTAGTGCTATTCATTGGGTTTCTATATCTTGGCATATTTCCTTAGGAAAATTCTTGCATTGCATCAAACAAAATATTACATGGTATCAAAGTCATTGGAGAATCCTTGATCTTAGTCCACTTCGAGATATTTTGATGTGCTTGAAGGAGATAAATTTCTAGATATGAATACCAATAATATTTAGGTATGTCATATTCTAAATTTGAGCTCACCATTGCACTCAAGTGGCTATTTTGATAAACTTTGACTATACATTTATCCAATTATACTTAACCTTATTTAGGATAATGGATCACATAGTAGTATGCATATTAAACTATTGGAAGTTTTAATCTTATTTTTCTACATGGTGGAAGTTTTAATCTTATTTTTCATTGAAACTCTCCTAAAATATGGTAGTGATATAAAGGCATGCGAAGACATAGGATCAATGAAATGGGGCATAGGAACAGTCGCGATGATTAAGGGAATTCTAGATGGAATGGAGACATGCTAAGTCATATAAAGATTGTATATTGCCGACACTTTGGTAATATAATATCATCTTGACTCAGTATTTATCATTTATATAAGTAATTATTATGTTTTGTGTTGTATTTGATAGTCGAATGGATGACTAAATAGATATATAAAGATTATTTTGTGGAAGTGATAAGTGTAAAAAAAATATGGATGAGATGTGAATGTGAATGTGGGATATCAGTAATGGTTGGTAGAAGATGCAAGATCAGAGATTAAAAAAGAGCTATAACTGGAACTATCAAAGTATAGTAGATACTTGTAATGTTGACTCTTGAACACTTTTGGAATTGAATTATTGATTGTAAGAGTTGTAACCTCACCATACCTTTAACAGGGTTTTTGTATACCTTTAACAGGTTTGATATTCCTCTAACAAGGAAATGTACTATGTAATACTTAGCTCCTAACAAGGATTCTATATTTTAGTGCATAGTTGTGGGTACCATCCCCACCGGGATTTTCTCTTGGCCAGGGTTTCCTCAAAAACAAATAATGGTGTTGTGAATTATGTGTTATGTGATTATGTTCTTTTCATTTCAACATTCATATGGTTTATATACACTTTGTTTAAATTTGACTTGAAGTGTTGTAATACTAATTCACCCTCCCTCTCAGTATTACTTAATCCTGACAATTGGTATCAGAGCTATTGGCCCTTGGAGAGAAAGCCTAACAAGTTAAGGGAGATCATAATGGATTCAAAAATTTCACAAGAGAACTTTGAAGGAGCACTAGATGACCTAGATAAAGAAAAAGCTGAGAATGATGATTTTAAATTCAAATCAAGAAGAGAAGAAGGTTCCATCAAGCGACTAAAGGAACAGCTTGAACTTTTAAGAAGTCGGAGACAAGACCTTATGGAAAAGATCAAGGAGGATTTAGATAATGATACATCAGACCAAGTAAAGAATCTAGAGAGAGAGAAAGAACAAATTAATCTTCTGATGATTGAAGAGATTTAATGAAAATGATGCAAGATATAAAATTGAAGAGACTCTAAAAGAAAAGAACATATAGATAGGAGAGATGCAGATAGAACTTGATCACTACAAGGACAAATGCCTGGAATTAGAGAATTACAATTAGATCATTACAGGTGAAATCACTTAATCCAAGTTACACATTGAGAAGTTACACATGAGCAATAATAAAATTGATGAACAAAGAGAGAGACGGAAACCTAAAGGAGACATGACCGGAATTGGATACAATGAAGGAGAATGTTCTAAAACTCATGAAGAATCACATGAAGTGAAGACTAAAGATGGATCCACTTTTGAACAACCTAAAGTTCATATCACACCTTTCAGAGGTAGATTCTTTGGATGCAACAAACTTGGACACATGAAATGAGATTGCAGAGGTAAAAGGTCCTTTGAAACCCTTTATTGTTTATTGTTATAACTATTATGCATATGGACATAAGAAAGCAGAATGTAGAAAACTTGATCAGTCAAGAAGAAGGCAATATTACATCAGAGAAGAATCAATAACAAAGATCACATGCTACAAATGCAATAACCTTGGGCATACTGCAAGGTATTATAAGTTGCAGGTTAATCAAGATAGAAGACCACCTACATTTTTGAAATGCAACAACTTAGGACACATAGAAAATTTTTGCAAGTATAATGGAATGGAAAATAGAAAAGGACCACCACCTATGGTTATAAAGAAGAATATTGGTGATAGTGGTAAAAGTCTTAATGAATACATAGATGAGTTCAAGAATAATTTCAAGAAACTAGAAGATGAAGATGATTAGAAGATATGGAAGGTAAAAGATTTCAATAAGGCATTGGTTCAGGGAAAGATAGTAGATGCTACTGTGTCTTCACAAGATGTTAACATTGCTACATCGACCTAAAAGGTCGAGCATGGCCTTAGGGGGAGAATTGGATGCAGACAACAGATTATATCTATCCCCTGATTATGTGGAATAATCTCATGTGAGCTTAGATATGGTGTATACAGACATCATGGAGTCTATATCTATGCTCACAGCACTTGGAGATTTATATCCTATGAGCACGAGATTTATGTTTGACTAGACAGTATGTGAAGTTGAGCTAACTATGATAAATAAATTTACTCACCTTGTGATGGATAAAATACCTTGAAGAATATCATTTCTTCACTATTTGATAAGAAGTTACCTAGGAGAGAAGAGTTAAGAAGCACATCAACCACCTAGCAACCACATTGAGTGATCAATTGAAGAAGAAGTTCCAGAATTTGGCATATTCAAGGTATTTAGATCCTATACTCTATCAGAAGATATGGATACACCTGTCATATATGATGTTATTGATAGACCAAGGTATAAGTTCAAGAGACACCCTTTTAAGTCCTATGAGGATGATCTGGAAGGAGCATTTTTGCAAACCCCTTATGAAGTCCTTCACGTAGAAGACATTAGGGATTACATTCATTGTTATATGACACCATAGGGGATGCATAAATATATAGGGAGATAAATGAGATGATAGATTCTAATGGGAAAATGAAGGAAGAATTCAAACCCTTAGAAGATCAATCTATCATAAAACTAACCATCCTAAATGAGTTCTGTGAGACTGAATGATTCAAAATTATACTAAGAAAAATCCATGATCAGTTCATCTGGATAGGAGAGAAGCCTATAAAGATATGTAGCTAGTTTATTCATGAGATAACTGGATTAGACAATACTGGATCCCTACCTGTGGCAGAGAAAAATATCAAGAAATAAGTTGAGACCCTAACTCATTCCAAATGGGACAAGCAAGCGATGATTGTAATTGATATATTTCAACAAGATGTGAGATTTGTAGCAATGCTATTAGGATATAAGCTATACTACAATAGCAGACTTAACTTTGTATCAGCAGGGGTAATCATGATGGCTTATAGAATGGTAAAGGAAAACACCAGATACAACCTATGCGAGATCCTATCACAAAAATTCTTGGAGAATGTGAGTATTATTAAGAAGGATAAGTCAGAAGCATTCAGATTTGGTTCACTCTTGATTCACATGTACATTCATATTGAGTACAAATTTCTTGGAATGTAGCCTAGAGCATGGAAGGACAATGTACCTACTGTTATACAAATATTAGAGAACTGCGGGAGACAAAACAAAGACTGGGTAGATGGAAAATTGTTTTCAATGATTAATATTATTCAAAGGAAAATGAAGGAGAGATATAGGATTCTTGAGGATTTAGTTGAGAAATACAAGGACACAATATGTTTCATGGTTGAAACTAATTGTGTATGCTTTGAAGAAGTTGAGCCTAGGAATAAATGGTGCTACCCTATGGGGTATGAGGTCAGTTCTGAAGTACTTGTAATGTAGATAGAGCATGTACTGGCATCAGAAATTGATACATCTAAAGAGAGATGGGGAACTTACTTGGAAAATTCAGCAAAGGTCACAGAAGAATAGGATAAGGGAACAAGGAAGAGGAAAATAGAAAAGATAGTTGATGACATAGAAGTGAAGGTAGGAATCACAAAGGAAAAACTGAAGGAAGCAAGGACTAAGATGACATAAGGGTCTTCTAGCATGGTAATTGAAGAGCCTCCTACTTCTGAAGTATAAAAGAAAGTAAGTCCTACTTCTAATGTAATAGATTTATCAATCACTCTTGAGAAAATAGAAAAAGAAGTTGTACCTGTGAGCACTCCTAGGAGATCTACAAGATCAAATAGACCTATTAGCCATAAGAAAAAAAAGGTTGAAGTAGAGACAAAGATAAAAGAGGACAAGGTGACTGAGAAGAAAGAAGAAAAGGCAAAGAAAAAGAAAATAGATAATTTGTGGAAAATGGACATCAAAATGTTATAGAAAAGGGTAATAAGAGATGGAAACTTGAAGAATTTAGAAAGATACTATGAAAGGTATGATTCTAAAAATCAGTTAATGATAGAGGACATAGTAATTGAACAACTACTAATATATAAAAAGAACCTACTGGAAATAGAGAGAAGTATACCAAAGGACTTATATAGCAAGCTGGAAATCACAAAACAATTAGCATAATTAGAGGATGAAACAATAAGAAATAAGGCTATTGAAGACATATTTCATGTAGTCTCCATACAGGAAAGGGAGAGAATAATTAAGGAACTCAAACCTCTATTGAGAACTAAGGCTTAACTTGTAAAGATAATGGAAATAAAATATGATGAGGTAATTGAAGACACACAAAAGGCATTAGATCAAATTCATATGAGCAACATGCGTGAGAAGACTTCATCTCCCAAAACTACCAAGCCTACACCTTTTGGAATGAGAGAGAGTTCTAAGACAACTGAGAAGAGCATAGAAGGATGCGAAGTGGACAAACAACCAGGCTTCTTTGTTACTAGTGTACCTATATCACTTGACACCTCACTTGATATAAATGATCTTTTTCAAGGAAATATGCATAGTGTGATGATAGTAGAAGAGGAAGGATAGAAAGAGGAAGAACAAATAGAGGGAAAATAGGAAGAAAAAGAACAAGAGAAGGAAAAACAACAAGAGGAAGAACATGAAGAAGAGGTAAGAGTTGAGCACAAACAAGAACTGGACACCTCCTCCACCCTATTGTTTGCAAGTATGGCCAAACCAGTGAGCACTGATGTGGAAAGTATGGATGAGGATGATCTCATTAGATTATCCTTCATGGCATTTGCTAAGGAAAAAGAGAGGTCAAAATAGAAAGGGGATAAGAAGGCTAAGGTGATCGATAGGGTAGTAGAAACTATAAATAAAATAATCCCTACACCTATTACATTTCAAGGAAAGGATGATACAGATAAATTGAACATGGCACTGGACAACTTTGACAACCACTTTGAGTCATTGTTGAAGGTTGTAGAGGAAAATGCTAAGAAAAGATATCGATAAAACAAGTTGAGGAAAGTTTTTCAGTCCATCTCATGGGACTTGGGCATTCTAAAAGAAACCATAATTAAGGCCAAAAGTTGTGTGACACAAGGAACAAATTTGTACAGTTATTGCATCAATCCCATTAGACACATAAAGAATATTGAGGACATCATAGCCAAGGATGGGGTTGCATTGGATAGCATGATGGACAGTTGTGAGACCTCTTTACAAACTATGTTAGAAATGGATAAGAAAATATCCAAGATTTTGGACAAAGTAAATGTCTTGGATACAGAGAAAGGGAGAGTAGTGGAAAATTTTGGTTTTCTAAAGAGTCTAATCACTCCTAAGCTATCGATTCTTGAAGCTCGTCTCACTGAGATGGAAAAGATTGAGAAATCAATGAACTTTGTACCCACTGAGTTGAAGGCAACAGAGAAAACATCTTATGCACTAAATAGACTGATCCATGTTAGTGAACTACTAATTAAGTCATGAAATTATTAAGTGAAGACCTCGAAAGATTCCTTCCAAGACATTCTGAATCTAGTGAGTAAGTGCTAAGTCATAAAAGCTTAAAATTTTGAAGTTTTCTAAGTACCTTTGCCATTGATGTCAAAGGGGGAGAAGAAGATTAGAGAAAAATGAGAAGAGGAGAAGAAGTAACTAAAAAAAAAAAGAGAGAGAAAGAGAAAATTGTAAAAAAAAGGGGAATATGTATATATGAAAGAAAAGAAGGAAAAGAGTACAGCCAGTATTTTGGACACTTAGTCATTTTTCACTAAGTGTTGTCATCAATGCCAAAGGGAGAGATTGTTGGAAAGTAATATTTTGAGAGCACTTTGGATCACTTGAGGGTTTTCATTTATGGAAACACACATGTTATAGTGATCACATGTAGTAAGTATATGTGTTGGAGACACAGTCATGAAAATGTCTAAGTACAGAATCGGATTTATAGTATATTGCAATACTATTTTGATCAACAAAGGTAATATATGATATATTATGGCTTGAAAAGTTAGAGGGAGACAATTTTGGATGTGTGTGACCTTCAATTAAGGTCGCACATGTTTTGGTATTGATATCTACAAGTTTCAATGATATGAAGGCATGCGAAGACAAAGGATCAGTGAAATAGTGCATATGAATAGTCGTGATGATTAAGGGAATTCTAGATGGAATGGAGACTTGCTAAGTCAAATGATGATTGTATATTGCTCACACTTTGGTATTATAAGATCATCGACTCATTATTTATCATTTGTATAAGTAATTATTATGTTTTTTGTTGTATTTGAGAGCCGTCTGGATGACTAAATAGATATAAATAAAGAGTGTTTGTGGAAGAGATATGTGTGAAAAAAATATGTATGAGATGTGAATGCGAATGTGGGATATTAGTAATGGTTGGTAGAAGATGCAAGATCAGAGATTGATGGAGAGCTACAAATGGAACTATCAAAGTATATAAGATACTTGTAATGTTCACTCTTCAACACTTTTGTAATTGAATTATTGATTGTAAAAGTTGTAAGCTCACCATACCTTTAACAGGGTTTTTGTATAACTTTAATAGGGTTGATATTCCTCTAACAAAGAAATGTACTATGTAATACTCAGCTCCTAACAAGGCTAGATCTCCTAACATGGATTCTATATTTTAGTGCATATGTAATGCCTCGCCAAGGAACCAGAGAGAAATAACCTAAACATGCAACTAGGTTTGCAGAATATTTTTTTCCTTAAGTGTTAACAAAAAATAACAACAATGTTTCACAATGTAGAAGCAATACAATATAATTTACAACTCACACATAAACACAACTCATAGTAGCTTGCAAATCTCAAGGGTTCCTTGATGTAGATTACATAAGCATTAATTAATTAATTTAGATTAGATATAATTACAAATCTCATATATACAAAGGAATGATAAATATAACATCATACAAAAAATAACATAAATACAACTTGTGCCATAAGGTATCCATAATAATCTACATCCATTGCACATGTCACAGGATATGTAATACAATAATAAAGTACAACATGATATCACCTAAAAACCGATACAAGGATACAAAGAAACATAAAATAAGAAGGATAAGAACACAACTCCATCAATGAAGAACAAGAAGGTACAATTGTTATAGGAATTATCCAGTACTAGTACACAAATGTCAAAATCTCAAATGGTAAAAGAATCACTACAACCTGACCTCGTGGAACCTAAATGATCCACTCCCACCATGCTGAAGAGATAACAACAAATCCCACTCGGATAACAAACATCAACAAAACAAGCTAAGGAAGATATTCTTGAAAGTTTCTAACTCAATTTAAGGTACAGAAAGATAACAAGGTAAGACTTACTCAACCAGAGGCAACCAACACACGTAGGAAACCTAAGATGCATAAAGGGAAGTGTCATCACACGATCCAGCTCTAGGGTTATCCTAGTAGTCTCTTAGGACCCTGGTTCCCTAGTGACTCTATGTGGTATTAGTAACCTCTTGTGTAGACGAGGAACTAACTATGCCATATCTAGTCCATGTAGGTGGCAAGCATCTTCCCACTCCCATCCTAATCAAAAAATCAATTAGGAACTTCGGCATGGGCAGGGCACGTAATATCTTATTAATTCATTTTAAACCCTTAATATCATTAATTATCACTTATTAAGCCACTTGTAATAGGATATCCTGGCAGCCACTTCTGGGCTCCGGCACCAATTACAAGCCACTTCCTGCCTATACACTTAGATAAACTACCCTAGGGTTTCACAATATCAACGCATAACTCTGAGTCAACACAACTCATAAAACTCAAGAGCTAGTTCCAACAATGACAGGAACATGAAAAATGAGAATCATCATAGAAAAATCTCCACATAGGGTTAGAATAAATCAATCGATACAATCGAGTATGCAAGGCAAACAAACATGATTAAAAAAAACACCCGATTCTCGCCTCTGGATTTCATCCCCAAAAATTCAACTACATTCCCCAATAAACAAACTAAGATAAATTGTCCAATAGTAACTAAAGTCTCATCGATAAATCATGTCTACATATGGACGCATCACTCATACACACAAGAATAATTAATCCAAAATAACAATAAAATTTAATTTACTAACAATAATATAAACAAATGTTTCTTAATATACGCAAGTCCAAAATTAATCTAATTAATCAAAGGAATCTAATTATAAAATAGTCTAATTAAAAAAAATAAGTTAAATTAAAATTAAACTAAACTAATTTATAAATAAACTAATTTAAAATAATTGATATCTAAACTATAAACAATTAATAAATAAACTTTTAAAATAAAATTAAAATTTTAATAAATCCACATAACATGTAAAAGAAAAAATAAATTAAATTTTAAATTTAATAAATATTACTGGTGGGGGGACGTGCGGGCCCCGCACCTCCTGCCACGCACGACCCCTAGAGGGACTGACGTGCATCGGTACCCAGTGGTACTGCCGCACGACAGCCCTTTGGGGACTGACCTGCGTTAGTACCACATGGTACTACACGCACGACAACCTCCCATGGTTGCCAAAAATATAAGGGGGGGGGGGGATTTTAAACCTCCTCCAATTATATATATATATATAAGATAAGGGGGGGGTTTTAAACCTCCTCCAATTTTATATATATATATATATATATATATATATATATATATATATATATTAAAAAAATCAAAATCCTCTTTTAGGGTATGTGTAAGATCATGGTATGTCAAAAAGTGATGATGTGAAAAAGAAGTCCTGATTGATAGACTCTTTGAAAAATAACTATAACTTTCAAACAATATAACATTTTTTAAATCTGAAATATTCATCACATTCTTTATTTTAATAATAAACAATTCTTTCAATTTGATGAAGTTTAGACTAAGTTAAGGTGGTCAGACATGAGATTTTTTATATTCAAGAAATTTTATAGCAAAAGAATCATAATTAATTATTTACTTGAAAAATATATATATATACATCACATCAAGACATGAGTCTACTACTTTTATCTATAATTTTATAAAAAAATATTATCATTTGATTTTGTTTAATGTGGTCAAACATACACCTACTTGTTATCTTTCTAGTCCTGATTGATAAACTTATTGAAAAATAGCTATAACTTTCAAACTGTACAACATTTTTGAAATCCAAAACATGTGTCACATTCTATGATTTTTCTACTACAAAAAAAAAATTTTAAAAATTTAATTTGATAAAGTTTAGACTAAGTTAACATGGTCAAATATGAGATTTTTTATATTCTGAAAAAGTTGTAGAAGAAAAATCATAATTAATTATTTACTTGGAAATAAATTACAAAAAACTATGTGTCACATCTGGACATGAGCCTACTACTTATATCTAGAATCTTGTAAAAAAAATTTATCATTTGATTGTGTTTAAGGTGGTTAGACATACACCTACTTCTTATTTTTTCTTGAAATTTTTGTACTACTAAATTGAAATTTCAAATTTTCATCATATAGAATAATTGTTTTTCAAAAAAAGCCTAGTATCTTAGAAACTAAATTCAATTTTTTACAGATTGTCTTCTTACATATTTTTGATAGAATATTTATAACTTGTTCAATTTTTTATGTCAACTTGCCAAAACCTGATTTTCTGAATTTTCATTGCCACTTAAGGGCCTAGTTTGGCATACCATGATCCTACACATACCCTTTATTTTTTTTAAACAAAAAGATAAATTATATATATATATATAACAATAAAATGATATAAAACAGCTAGACCTTATTTCTTTAAAATCAAAATAACAATTTAGCTTACTTCTAACCAATTTCATCATTCCTAAATCTAGGGTTTTCTGGTTGTCCCAATAACCATAGAAAACTCAAATAGAAACCCTTTAACCAGAATTAAACAAATTGAAAACCCTAATAAAATCTATTCTAAAATTTGAAAGCCATGAATTGCATGCAGCCAGGAATTCCCAAAAATCAATTTCTGAATATGAAGAGAGAGAGAGAGAGAGAGAGAGAGAGAGAGAGAGAGAATCCATAGAATAGATTTTGAGACATGTAAATACCAATAGGCATGAAGAATACAGTCGTTTCAAAATTTACAAAACAACATACTCATAAAGAGAATCAAACCCTGCTTCAAATACCAAAGAATAATATTCAAACGAAGACCAGATCTAAAGACAAAATTCTAAACTTTTGAAGCCTTTCCAAAATTGAATTCTTCACCAAAAATTCTTCAACCTATTTCCCAAAATTCCTCAACCTGTGTCTCCAAAATCATGGTCAAATCTCCAACATATAGGAATTCCCATTCCACATGCGAGGGTTTGGAACTCTCCACCAAAAAGGCTAAATGCATAAATTAGACTTTGATTTTCAGTTCAATTTTAGTTGAACTCAAGTCTCTCCTCCCCTTTGCCTATTGTTGAAAACACTTAACCAAAATTTAACTAATAACTTTAATTTAATTTAATCAATCCTGATTATGCAACTTAGTGCATTCTAATTAAAAATACAACATTTAGTCTAAAATGATTTCCACATGCTAAATTAATTCTTAAATTAATAAATACATTTCAATTGAACAAAGGTTAAATTTACAATTAAATAATTCTAAGGTGAAGATATTTAATTAATCCTCATTAATTAAACACTTCTACCACATAATAAACTAAACTTAACAATCGCATTTAATTAATTTCCAAATCAAATAATCTCTCATAGATAAAAATAGCAAAGATCCAATTTATTTAAAATTGCACCATTTAACCAAATTAAATAATCTAAATATAGAAAAACACGACAACAACCAAAATCAAATGAACCTACATACCCACATGCATACTCAAGCAAGGGGTTTATACTCACATCCACTGGATGAGTTTAATAGGATAGGATAACAAAATTTTGCCCACTATTTTAGGACAATATCATGGCTTAGGCTAGGATTTGGACCTGTGTGTTATCTCCCCTCTCTTACCATTTGAGATATTGCGATAAGGCATGCTCAACCTGATAATTTAAGGAAGTCGATACCCGGTACCTGCAAAACTGCATACAAAATCCGCATGTACATACATATATAGATATATAAGAGACAATGGCAGGTATCGGTCGATCATGTGGATCTCACAAGAAAGTAACTACATATTCATCCCTCAACCACATCAGGCACGTCAAACAAAAATATAAAACAAACACATCAACCATACACATGCAAGTATGGCGTCAGTAAAACCATAGGCATCATAAATAACCATAACATATAGAAAATAAAACTATGGGATGGGTATTACAGCATAGTTGTGGGTACCATCCCCTTCGGGGTTTTCCCTTGGCTAGGTTTTCCTCAAAAACAAATAATGGTGTTATGAGTTATGTGTTATGTGCTTATATTCTTTTCATTTCAATATTCATATGGGTTATAGACAATTGGTTTAAATTTGAATTGAAGTGTTGTAATACTGATTCACCCCCCCTCTCAGTATTACTTAATCCTAACAAGTTTTTCTTCATATCATCAATGTTTTCATTAATTCTATTTAAAAGATGGGTGTTCTCTATAAGATCTCTAAATATTCCTACATATGTGATCTAGAAGTTCTCAGGATATAAAATCATCGCATTAAACTCATATTTAATCAGATCGGACATCAAATCAAACACCACTAGGTTAGTATTTGTCATTCTTCTTTCAACTTATTTTCAAAATTTTGACCTCTCAACATCTAGTAGGTTGTATCTTGCAAGGCTACAACTACTCTCTAGTCATGTTCATATGAAGATTCTATTGCTTCAGAGTTATACTTACCCTTTTTTTGCAACTACTACTTTTCCTACTTTGACATTTCATATTGGGATTTGTAAGCTCTCTAATAAAGAATATAAAGTAAACATCAACAACATCATAACAACAAGACTTTTATCATGGAAATCATGCTAGGGGAAAAAACATGGTGGGGATAAAACCCATAAATAAAATACTTTGTAGAAGTATTTAATCCTGTTAAAGGTTTAGAGAAAGTGGATTGTGCATGGATTCAAGCTTACAACCTATAAATCACTGCTCAAATACAAAAACAATATTGTTTACATATAATGATTATATAATCATATATAGAATGAACTAGATCATTGCATCTAAAAATGCAAAAAATAGTTTGAATTAGGTATTTATATTGATTTCATGCATTTCATACTCAATCTCTACTTTCCTCTTATTTGGATCTATGATCTTTTTCATCTCAAACCCCTCACATTCATCATATTTATCAAAACAACCAAACTTATCAATCTTATATATCCACAATTAAAAATTAAGTCATCACTAGGTCAGCCTCAAGAACATATCCAAAAATAATGAAACATATAGTAAGTCAGCTGAATCTTCAGGTAGAACATAATGTGGAAATAAAGTAACTCCTTGTAATTATTCTCACATATTGGCTCCACATCCTTGAACTCATAAAATAGTCATTAAAGCCAATCTAATAAATCCACATAAAGATCTATTATACTCTACCTCTCTTCTTCACTACTTTACTAGAAAACTGTCAAACTGATCCTTGTATCTTGCTCACCCAATCGAATTAAATAATGGAAATTTAGGATATGGTATGTGTTAGATTCATGATTCTTTGATTAGGTTTTCACCTCAAAATATCAATATGGGTGTATGTACTAAACCTTTTACTGAAAACTATCAACTGCCTTGTTTCTCCCAAACTTAGCCAAATTTGTCTTTTGTAATTTGGTATAACAAAAATAAGTTATGAAAACATGTGCAATGATGATTGTTTCCATCAATGACAACATCTAATCCCTCTAAAAAGTGTCTCTTTCCCACACTCTCCCCATTTTACATTAATGACAAAACTTAGTGAAAAATGACTAAGTTTCAAAAATTCCAAAATTCATATGTTTCGCTTAAGATAAATATGCATTTTTCATTGTACATCTCTACCCCTTTGACATAAATGGAAAAGGTAGGGGTCCACAACCAAAAATTTCCACCCAAAATTCCTATATAAGACACTTATATACAAGTAGACCTTTCAATGATTTTATCCATTTCAGAAATTGAATTCATTATCTTATCAATCAATGCAATTACCTATCCTTCATGAATAGATATGAAAGTTGTCAAAGGATCAAAAGAATATGATAATTATAATTACTATTTTAAAACATATTATTATATATGCAAAAATCTCAAATTAACCAAGCAAGTTTGTAAGCTCTTTGTTTTAAAATGATTTTAAATCAATATAAATATAAAATAAATAATATAGAAACATGTATACTAATCAACTAAAGATTATTAGTAATAGCAAGGTTTTAAATTGATATTAAAATTTATGGTTTTATAAAAATATAGTTTGTCAATCCATATGATCCAATAAATTTCTTAGCTATCATATAGGGTGGCCATCAAATTTCAAACCTGGTGCCATTGTATAATTAAACCTTGTGGGTAAAAATAAACATAACTACTTGAAACTCCATATTAACACTAGAAAACTTCTATCCTAAACTAGTAATTACCTCCATTCCAACTAAATATGGAAAATATATGACACTTATCAAATACAATTTTCTCTATATATTTTTAGTTTGTTTAAATCATAATAAGACATGACATTGGTAACAAAATATTATCTTATTACACATTTTTTATTTTTTTATTAAATCATTAATTGATTAGTGAGTTTTCATTGTAAATTTAACAGATTTGTGATTGTCATAATAAGACCCAACAATGTTTCTTGACACCATAAATATCCATAGATATTGATAGTGTTATTTTGAACAAATTGAAATATTGAACTATATAAATATAAATAATTATATCAAGTGTTTTAAATACAAATTAAAACATGCAATAAACTATGAAAATTCTGAAAAAATAGAAATATTATAAATAAGTTTTCACTGTAAAAAAATAAAAAGTGGTAAAGAATATATACTATCTTTATATATCTAGATATAATTGAACTTAACTCTTTAGGCTTTCAATAATAAAAATCTAAAATACTAAATGCTGAAATTATGAATATAATCAATAAAAATTATATATAGATAGATAGATAGATAGATAAAATCATATACATCAAGAGAAAAGAAAGGATGCCGACCTACACGTCGAACATCAAATACATCCTAGATCAATGAGTACAACAATAAACTACAAGACCATGAAGGTCGAAACATATACATGAACAAGTATGCCCTTGGACCTCTATCCGTCTACATGATTTCATGTCTTTTTATCCATTGAACAACGTCCATCTGCTATCATGAGATGGAAGTGTGGCTCAAGTTCTTTTTTCGTCCAACCACGGAGTACTTAGCTCTCTCGGGGTTCTTCCTAACACCAAGAATATATCAACCCTAATTGATAAGCCTAGAAACCTAGAACTGGTGGATTAGATAGATTTGGTGCAAGCATGAAACTAACTACATGCACATATGCCTACAGTAGAACATATTCACAGATGTGGTAGGAAGATGATACATAATTATGCATAGTAAGAAAATACATGCAATAAAATCACTTTGGCCAAAGCATTTTAACACCAGAATTCTACTAGAATTATTGTAGAAAAGTACAACATTTTCTAAGCTACCCTTCCCTAATTTCCCACATTCATCACCCTTCAATAAACTATCTTTCTCACAAATAGAATAAAGTAAACACATTCATTTAATGCAGAGCTATTTTTAAGAGAAGTGCACAAAATCACCATGATAACATATTCCTAATCTCAAAGCTTGTTAAAAATTATTTTCTCAATAAATAAATAGTATTACTATGTTTAATGTACACAACCTTTATATAGTTGTTTAAACTATGAAACTTTCAATGTAATCGTCGGGCTTGAGATTGCCTAATTAATATAGATTGCACCACAGAAACATTAACAACCAATATTCTATTTCATATTAGATATAAGAACAAGTTTCAATTGTAGAACTCAAAATAATTTAAGGATTTGACTAAAGATGATGCTCGAGTTAGATACAAGCAGTTTGATGTAATTTCTATAATTCCATACCGAAAAGTAAACTAACAATGTAAGGTATATACTATCCCAGTACAGAGGAAGAGACATTGTAAGACTATTAAGTTGTCTCAGGAACAATGGGAGGAACTTAATCATGCAATAATCACTTGACAAGGAAGATGATTTAGTTAGAAAGAAATACTATAAGTAAATGTTGTTCAATTTAGAATCTACTTCAATAATAAGGAGCATGCTAGTATACACATTGACTGGGTTAAACAATGGCTAACTTAGCTATAATCAGTCTATATAACTAGTGAATTTTGTAGCTCTATTCATCATAGTCATCCCCTTTTAGGAATTCTCATTTACTGAGTCGACTACTTAGTAAATGATCATAATGGTTTTAGCTTTTACTAAGTCAACTACTACTCCCATTATATTGGGATTTCACAACCTTGATATGCCTTCTAACAACGTTGAAAATAGCTAGATAAAAAAAAAGCTTGGCAAGAACCAAAAGGAAACAATCACAATTATACGACGTTCCTTGGGTTCAAATATGTATGTATTCTCTCTTATACTTTAATACACTTAAAAAAAAGAGGATTCTTCAAGCTACGCTTTCTTTTTTCCCAACGTGTGGTAAAGAATAGTGTGTAGTAGGATTTTTAGAGAGAAAAACACTTTCTTGTAATCTAGAACTAACAGCAATCCACATCACAGCTAAATTAATTTTAAATACATATAACTGAAAAGGAATGACTAAAAAAACATTTCCTACAATATTATCTCTCAATGAAACAAATTGAAAGGATTCATTAGCCCTATCATTTCTGGAAGTGATAAGTAGATGTTTTCAAAATACAAGGAAAGATCTTCTAATAAGTGGCAAGTTTGGAAAGAAAGCTACAGACCACATGACTAGCATAAATTGAGCTCACAAACCGAAACATAAACTACAGAAAAGGTAAATGAGTAGTTGTGAAAAGATAGCAGATTCTTGGATAAGGTTCTAGCTAGTATTATAATTCGGCATCTAATTTCAAATAATTCTAATCATGTTCACTAGCTGGAACGACTAGTATTGAAATGCACAAAAATAGTTTGACTACATAATTTCAATTCACACAAAATTGTCCACAGAAGACAAGACAGTAATATCCATTTAAAATGCATAGAATTGATTGTACAATCTTTCAACAATAAAATAAGTTGAAATGGGAACCTAGAACTTTAATAGAGTAATCTACAATAATTTATCCTTGTAAACTCTTAGAAATATCTCATTTTCTCCAGTTTTTTTTCCCAAAGCCTGTGTAGCTCCTTCAAGAGGATTGTTCTAATCTTCCTCCATATTTTCTAAATTCAAGATCCAGTATTTTTTTTTTTAAACTCTTTTCAAGAATATGATATTGTCTATCTTTGTATTCCTTCTTCACCCATAAATGATTGTTTTTGAATAACCGTTTCTTTAGGGATTCTCAGTGTTACCTTCATTAAATCATCCCATAAGGTTAGAAAAATAAAAAAATGTCATCGTTTCTGATACAATAGGTGTATGTTCTGGATTCTTTATTTTATTTTGCTAGGGATTAAGACATGGTACTCATACAAAGAGGTATTTAAAATTATTAAATAATGAATACATAGATGTGCTGACCCATTTGCAATTTCCTCTACGTCACATTCATCATCTCAGCTCTAGTCCTTCTTAGCATTTGAAAAAGTAGGAAAATCTAGGGTAACGAGCCCCAAATTATCTCTATTTGGCACCAAGTGCCCTTCTTTCTTCTTGTAACTCTGTTGATGTTTTGTAGCTTCGGTCAGATAAATGTGCTATGAGTTAATACTAGTGAAGGGACGTGTCTCTTCTTGGCTCATTCTCAATATAAATGCAAGAGATTGTTGCATTTGGAAAACACATACAATGAGATAGTGCTATTCCATTTGCAATGATCCTAAAACCTTAACATGGTATCAGAGCCAAGTTGAAAATGTAAGAGAGTACTATTGATGGTGAATGTGTGACTGTCTCATAAAATACAGTCTAGGTACGAGGACCATATCGCACAAATGCACCATTGGATTTTGCTAACTTTCGGATATGTTTGTGAAAACCAAATTTAGAAGAATCTCACTAAAGCGATTGGAAAGAAACTATGTAGTTCAAAAGTTATGACCAAATATGGACAGGTCTATGCAAAAATTTGTAAAAGAGCGAGGTTCCTTCTTTAAAAGCCTAACTGCTTGAAGGGAGATCTAATAAGATTGAAGGTTGTGATAGTGTATAGAAACTTCAGATATTCAAGATAGGTCATGTGAATAATTATGGTAATGTTTGAGAACGACGATGTCATTCTGTGAATTAGCATGATATTTTTTATATGGGCTCACCTTACAGAATGAAATACTTGAAATTTATAAAAGATAAGTATTTCATGTTTTATTAATGCACATAATTTTTGAGTTTGTAATTCATGCTATATAATATTGGTTAGTAAAATATTGTATGCTTCTATCATTGGTATTTATTATCGAGATAGTTTAGTGAGCTATTTGTAATCTCTCTTTTACATACCTTCAGGACAGAAGCACAAGCTAATTGCATTCAAGGGAGAAAGAACTTGATGCTTGCAAATGAATTGATGATTGAGACTAGATGCAAAGCGAGTCTGACATTTCAAAAGAGGTCAAGAAGTTGATAAACTTGAGCTTCAAAGGGAGAATATGGTTCATTCAACGCGTGACAATCTTGATTGAGAGGGAGTTCACTATTGAAGGTGAAACACTTCCAAGGTAAACTTGATATAATTGATTATTATACTAATGAATCATGAATGTTTTTAATTGGCCTACCCTTGTGTAATCATGAGGAAGTGACAACTTCCAAATGATTATCACTTGTATTTGCAAAATTTATTGGAAGGTGACAATCTTACAATAACTCGATCCTCTATTATGATAGACATCGTGTGATGGCTGAAACAAATCATAATAGATTGAATCTTCTATTGTGATAGACATCTTTTGATGGATGAAACAGATCACAATAGATGATTTCTTGCATGGTGGATTCAGTTCCTTAAACAGACTATTGACCTTCTATTGTGATAGACATCGTGTGACAGCTGAAACAGATCATAATAGATGATTTCCTGCATGGTGGATTCAGTTCCTTAAATAGACCATTGACCTTCTATTGTGATAGACATCGTGTGATGGCTGAAACAGATCACAATAGATGTTTTCTTGCATGGTGGATTCAGTTCCTTAAATAGACCATTGAACTCCTATTGTAATAGACATCATGTGATGACTGAAATAGATCACAATAGATGATACATTGCATTAAGGATACACTACCTATGACATTTTTTGAGTTATGAGACTTGATATTCTTGGTCAAACCATATCTCTGATATCTTATTGAGGTGATATCTAAAATATTTGTTGGGTACCTGGTGGACATCATGAGACTTGATATTGGTAGGCCAGTACTCTGAGTACATGGTGAATATCATGTGACTTGATATTCTATGGCTATTACTCCTAATATCAAGAGATGGTATTCTTATGAATCTATGAGTTATGGTGAATATCATGTGACTTGATATTCCTAGTCAGACCATATCTTTGATATCATGGTAAATGATATCTTCTTATCATAATCATGTGTTTAATCTTCCCTGGCTAAGAGGGAGTGTTGATGTTTTGTAGCTTCGGTCAGATAAATGTGCTATGAGTCAATACTAGTGAATATATATATATATATATAGAAGATGTATATATATATATATATATATATATATATATATATATATATATATATATATATATATATATATATATATATATATATATATATATATATATATATATATATATAAAATCATAATTATCATTATATTAATTACATAATAATGAATAGACATGTCCCATGAAGGGACATGTCTCTTCTTGGCTCATTGTCAATATAAATGCAAGAGATTGTTGCATTTGGAAAACACATACAATGAGATAGTGCTATTACATTTGCAATGATCCTAAAACCTTAACAAACTCTTCATCCATTTCATCATTGGAGGTGGATGGAGAGCAACCACCTTTTGTTGGAAGTTTATATTCCCAACAACAAAACTCATCCTTCTCTTCATTTTATTTGGTTTGATGAAGAGAACTTTAGGTTCACTTCTATAATCCTTAGGGTGTTCTTTCAAGGGCTTCAACAAGGCACCATCCAATGGTCCTTCTCCTATAACCTTCCCATGAGTATACCCTGTTGAACAACCCCATAATAGGTAATAATAATTATGCCATGGCTTCTCCTAGGAATAGTATTTTCGAACTAAGTATCATTTTTCCTATCATGAAGTGCATTTAAATTGTCAACTCAAGAACGTATAATTGAAATAGGACAACATGGTTTATGCACTAAGTATCTCATGGAGTCATTTTGCTTAAGCTGCTGGAAGGAAAATACATGAAACAAACTTAAAATATTGCTACATGAAAGTAAACACACAAATCTACTAATGAAAATGTTGCTGACAACTATAACTTCAATCCTATTCTATTATGTCAGCCCAAAAGCATTCACAATGATTATTGTTGCAAGTGATGTAGGAACATGCACAATGTATAGTGCTATAGGAAAGAATATTAAACTCTAGTTGAGTTGTTGTAAATGCTCAATTAACTTAATCTAATCTACTCTAATCCACCTTTCAAGTGGCCCCCCTTGGTCAGCTTCTACTAGCTACCAACACAAAATGGAACTCAAAATGACTTCTTCATTGTATCTTCATAAAACTGATTACATTATCATGAGACAACACACAAAACTGGAAAAGTAACTTTGTTTCAGATTATAGAAATAATACAACCATCTGACTAACTTTCTATCTAACCATCATCTCCCTTTATATAGAGGATCGATGCTTATTTGAGCACACAAGATGATTTCTAATGAATTTTCACCATAAAGGAAGGAAAATACAACAGTCCATGATAGAATAACATAAAGGCTGCATAACCGCTTCAATAGAACATTTATCATAGAGAAGATAAAATGTAAGTGTGTTCCTATATTTCTTGGAATGGTTCTTCCTTCAATTTATTAGGCATGTCCCATGGTACCATAATGACCTCCCACCATCGTGTCTGACTCTTCCTCGTTCTTCATCAATGCTCATTGATCCATTCTTCAGTCATTCCTCTTTGCCTGGGAAGTTCGTTGCATATACCTATCTTCAAGAATTTAACCATTCAACTAATCCAAATATTAGAACACACATTCAAACAAATATATGAAATACTGCAATATATGTATAATATTTGGCAAAGTATATCAAATATTATCTACCCATGAGTTTTGTTGGTTTGACTATACTTATAGCATATTCATAAGCTCAATTACTGAAAAGGCATAAAAAGTGTTTTAGAAATGTTTTAAATAGAGCATAAAAGTATCATAAAATAAATACAAATTATAGACCCATAATTTTCCCCCTACGAGCATAATGCTTGTCGTTAAGCATTTCATTTCTTATTTATTCCTCATAATTCCGCAACTTCAGTCTTTCCTCTTCTCTTTCTCTTGAAAGTATAATAAAATCCTCTAGTCTTCTCCCAGTAATCTACCATGTAATCTTCTTAAAGTTGATCTATCTTAGTAGCATTAACATCATATAGAGGCCATATAAGGATTGGTGGATGAAATGTCAGAGGACACCAGAGCTCACACTAAATCTTTCTCCCCAGTTGTATATACTTGGGTGCCCTGTTTATGGATGCTTCAATATTTAAGGGTCTATGTGGCTCTGATTTCTTGAAAGCCTCTGGAAACCTGCTCCATCTATTTCTAGCACCTTCTAGGGATTTTTGGAGTGTAAAATAGGGAATTCCATGATATTCTTTGTAAACTTTCTCTCTAACAACAAAATTTTTATCCCTAGTTTCTGCTTTTATCTTTCCATAAGTAAGATTTAACTAGTCCCTCAATAAAACATTAGGCTTACTGCTTTCATCCCTTAAGGGTAACTTTTCTGATCTCTCCTTATCTCTCCTTAGTTGTTGATACATTTCCTCATGGTTACTCTGTTGCTGAGGTGGCTCCTCATAATGGCCTATCTGTTTCGTTAGATCAACCTGCCAATGAAACTCATATGGATCATAGGTAGGTACATTTTCCACCAGAGTAGGGAGAGGTTCAGCTTCCCTAATATTTGTAGGCTCTTCTCCTTGGCTAGCTATTTCAACAGTTGGTTCGAAGTGAATATCACTCTCATGGACTGGTTGTTTGACAGGATCATTTTGGGGATGCAAAGTATTGATTTGAACAAATGCATTCCAAGTTAAGGGAGATACATCCCCCAGTGACCTCTCAACAAGAAATTTAATCAAAGCATTATGAGTAATAGAGTTTTTTTTCCCTTTTTGGGTTTCTTTGGCACCAATACTCAGCATATTATAGAGAAAATTTGGAACATTGACTAGAGAATTATGCTTGACATAGCTAAGAAATTTAAAATGATGTGCATACAAATAATAAAACCTTTCTTCACAAGTGAGATACCTTATAATATGTGGTTCTAACTCATCAAATGGGGAAGGAAAGGGAACACACTTTCAACCTTTCTTGTTCACCTCCAATGGAGGGTCTACAGGTAGGGTAAATTGAGCTCGAGATGACCTAGCATCATGTTCACTAGGATAATGCTCACCAGTTCTAGGAAATCCAATTACTTCTACAATGTGTTCCTCTATTGCCAAAAATGTCAAGCCACACACATTTTCTTCTCCTTCTTTGAAGGTATTCATTAATTGGGTGGCAACCTCATCAAATTTTGTCAATTTTAGAAAATATTCAAGCCACCCACAAGCATGAAATATTTGAGCTTCTTCTACATCTATAAGAAAAGTGGTGTGAACCACTAGTTCATGGCGCATTAAATATCCTCCCATTGTTCCAAATTATTTCTCCAAATTCAAAATGCAATTTTTTTAGTTACAATTTTCTCCACTCCTTTTGAAATTTCCCAATTCCCAAATCTCATCTGTAATATCTTGAAATTCAGCTCCTAACTCCACCTTTAACTACGAATTCCCTTACAATCTCTATGTTACATTTTTTAAAATGGTAATAATGGATCTTATAGAAAGGAATTGTAGTTTTAAATGCAATTAGATTTCACATAACTTGATTATATCATCTTAGGGTTACATCAAGTCAGATATCAAAGATAATTTGGAAATTGGTGTATGACACTTGTGTGAAATATAAAGGACTTAATAAAAGAGAATATAAGTATAGATTTGAAAAGATAGGCAATCTCATAAGGAATGATGAGTATGAAAATAGTGCCTTGGAAAATTAATAAACTTCCTTTCCCCCTACATAATTTAAATACAAGTATCCACACTTGTCATACTAAGCATGAGATAGGAAACTGGTGTAATGCCATAATATAAATAAAAGCAGTATTAAATATAATAGACTAAATCTATGAACTAAAAGTGGAAAATATTGAATTATTATAGCTTTTATTATGATTCGACATGCACGAGAGGATGATGAGATTTGGAAACTTCATCAAAGGAGCTAGTACTGAGAATGTCCGCATCAGATGACATGGCAATTATTAAAAGAAAAGAAAATAGAAATGTGATGACATGGATAATGGGTGGATGGAAGGTAGAGAAATGGAGTGAGATGGAAAGAAGAATTTAGAAAATGAATTAAGAAATAAACTTCATTGAAAATAAAGTGTTTATTATGACCATACATGAATGAATTTAGGGTGAAGCTATAGGAAGAAGGTTGGCACCTTCTGCTACAAGAAGTACTATCTTTTGTGATTCTGGAGTATTTTCATGGAATCGCTACAGGAAATGTTCTTTGGCTTGTGTTTGATGGTATATACGAAGTCTATGACCATTTAATAGCAGCTTGAAATGAACAGGATCAATGGTGGATAATTGTAGTGCTCCATTGTCAAAGACATGGTCTATTTCATAGGGATTTCCTGAAACTATGAATCAAATAGTAATGCCCAATCACCTACTAAGAAATGTTTGTTCTTTATCTGTCTATCATGCCACTTCTTTCTCTATTTATGGACTATCTCTATTATATCCAAAGCATATTTTCTCATCTCATCCAAAGAGTTTTGGTGGAGAAGGTAGTTTCATTGTGTTGTAGGAAGATCAATATTGAGCTTCAGGGCAATGCGCAATGTTTTACTTTCAAATTCGATCGGAAACATTGTTGTTTTTCCGTAAAGAATTTCAAAAGGAGTGAATTTTGTTGTTGTCTTCCATGTTGTTTTGTAAGCCCAAACTTCTTCTAGAAGGTGGATGCTCCAATCTTGATGATGTATTTGAACTCTTTTGGTAAGAGTATCTTCAATTTCTCTATTGGTAACTTATGCCTAATCATTTTCTTGAGGATGGTAGGGACTTGACTTTCTGTGTCTGATATTGTACTCATTCATAAATTTTGTTATCAAGGTTGATGTGAATTGTGTCACTTGATCTGTTACTAGCTCTTTGGGCACACCATAGTTGGTAAATATTTCTTCATATAGGAATTAAGCCACTTTGTTGTCATGTGCATGCTTCATTACTTTGACTTCTACCCATTTGGTGATGTAGTCAGTGCAAACTAGAATATAATATTTTCCATTAGATGGTGGATCAATAGGACCAATAAAATCCATGCCCCATTTATCATATGGTGTGACCACTAATTGTGGATTTAAAGACATTTCATCTTTCTTTGTAGGGTGACCCATCCGTTGACATTTATCACATTTCCTGGTGTATTTTGCTATATCCTTATGAAGTGTAGGCTAGTAATAACCAGTTGTCAATATTTTCATAGTTTTCCTTTTACCTACAAAGTGTATGCCACAAGGTTCATCATGACAAGCGTGAATGATGTCATAAGTCTCATCCTCACGTAGACATCTTCACATAACTTGGTCTAGACTAGTATAAAACAATATGTTATAAATCTAGGAAAATTGAAAACTTTTCTCAATGAGCAATTTTCTTTCCTTAGGAAAAAAATGTGTAGGCATCTTGTCAGCTACAAGGAAATTTTCTATATCAGCATACCATGGGCTTTTTACAACAATATGAAACACATGATCATTAGGGAATGTATCATTTATCATATAATTTCTAGTGTCATCATTATGGAGACGTGATAAATAATTAACCACAACATTAGCTTTACCTGGCTTGTCAATGATAGTTAGATCAAATTCCTATAACAAAAAAAGGCATCTTGCTACCCTTCTTGAGATAGCAAGTTTGTTCATAAGATATTTTATGGCTGCATGGTCAGTATGAACAAAGATTGGGTATCCTGTAACATAGTGATGAAATTTATTCAAATCATAGACAAGAACCAATAGTTCTTTTTCAATGACTTTATAATTGAGATCGGGTCCATGTAAACTCTTGATGATATAGTAAATGGCATGTTCAAGGTTATTGGATTTCTGACCTAAGACTACTCCTATTGTATAATCAAAAGCATTAGTATGAATATGGAAAGGTAAAGACCAATTAGGTCCTCTAAGCATTGGTGTTTTTGTAAGAAGGGACTTGAGCTATAGGAAAGATTCCTCATAGGATGGTGTCCATGTGAACTCAGACTCTTTTGTAAGCAATGTGTATAATGGACTGGCTATTTGATTGAAATTTTTAATGAAATGCAGGTATAATATCCAACATGTCCTAAAAAAGATCTAACATCTTTTTACTTTTGAATAGATGTAAAACGGATTCACCTCTATTCAAATGTAAAGGGGGAAATATGAGACCTATTCTCAAACCCAAATTCCCCAGTGAAGAGATCCGATTTGATCAACCTAGAGGTTAATACACAATCGAATCAATTTATGGTTAATATGAAAAAGAAATTAAATATAATATTTCCCTTTTTGTTGAATAGATATTATGTTTGAAATATTGAACAATTGAAATACAAGTACTAACCTCAAAATAGGCAGATCTGGAAAATTTTGAATTCTGATGTTTGTGTGCACTTCCAGGAAAATCTAAAACTTGTCCTAGACTGGAAATGCTGAGACAGAGAAAACCCAGAAATCTTTCCTCAAGATGGCTCAGCTCAGGTTTGACCCTCATAAAAGGTCAAATACCACATTCTTTATTTGAAGTCTGACTCAAATTTTGTTCGTAGATCCTGAAAGATGGCCGAAAAGGGTATCCAAATTCACTCTCAGATCTGAAACTCTGCACCTATACCTGCAAGAAAATGGAGGTTTTTGTTGTGGGGGGTTTGCCTTGGTCAAACCCTAATTTAGGAATTAACCTTGAAATTGAATTGAAATGTATTGTGCATAAACAAAGTAATTGAAACAAATCACCTTGCTTATGTTGAAGTCCTTATAGAGGATTCGAATCCTCAAATCCATAAGTATGAATGCTTCAATGGATGTAGGATGTCTCCAATCAATGGTATTTGATCTTCAACACCAATCTTGACTTGATCTTTGCATATGAAAAGGCTTGAATGAATGGAGAAGGATGGATCATCAAAGGGCGCTCCAAAGAGATTGAATCCTTCAATAGCTAACAATGGATCTCCTTGATGAATGGATGCTTGAACACTTGAATGCTTAAAGACTTTCTTGAATACCTGAATTCACTTGCTTGCACTTGAGAGCTTGCTCATGAAATTGCTTGAGTGTGGATGTGAAAACTTGAGATATGAAAATGAGAGAGGAAGGCCTCCTTTTATAGTGATCTAGGGCACACTCTTCTAGATGGGCCCTCTTGGAGAATTAAATCCCAATTAGGTCCTCACCTTTAGAAAATATACCTAGATTAAATGCAATTAAAGAATTTACCATCCTGAAACCCGAAATGGCCGACCCGGAAGCGAAAAATTAAATCTCCTGAAAGCCCGAAGCTCGGAGATTCTAGAATTTGAAATTTTGGAGAAAGGGGTCAAAGTTGACATTGACCTTGACCTAGTCAGGGTTGACCTAAGACATTGACCTTTTTCTTAGGTTGACTCAAAACTAAATTAGGAGGTCCCAGGGATGCCCAAAAACCTAGAAATGATGCCAGAATAGGAAAGAATGTCAGGAATAGACATAAAATCCCATGATTACTGAAATGAAGGCCAGGAGGATCCATTTCTAAATCCTACCTAGAAAATAGAGCCATGGAAGAGAGAAATTCAGGAGAATCCTTAAGATCCTAACCCTAATTTCACCTAGAATGAAGAAATCAAGTGCGGGGAAGAAGTGGAAAGCGGGGAGAAAAGCCAAATACATGCAAAGACCCAATCAAGGCACTTAACATGACCCCAAACCACCTACTCAGAGGGCTAAATGCTCTTATCATGGAAGTGCTTCCATTTTAAGATGATACAACTTTGTAGGTGTAGGCAATGTAAGAATTACCTCAATTTTTGTAGGGTCCACTTGTATTCTAGCTTCTGAGATGAAATGTGATCCTAGCACAACTCCTTCTTGCATCATCATAAAACATTTTTTTCTTTTCAGGGAAAAATTGTTCTCTTTACATCTGGTCAACAACTATACTTTTGTTGACTGATTCAATAATAAAAAGTTCTTCCTGACTAATCACAAAATCTCATTCCATGCCATGTTTCTTAGTGATGAATCTGAGGAGGTTTCCCAATCATATGTTCACACCATCAGTTTTACCATCAATTTGAGTATGGTAGGCTGATGAGAAAGACAATTGGGTTCAAATTATCTTCCACAATGTTCTCCAAAAAATGTCCCACAAACTTGGAGTCTCTATCAGTCACAATTATGAGTGGTAACCCATGCATTCAGATAAATTTTGTGAATAATAGGCCTACAACATGAGATGCATCATTTGTGAATTTACAAGGCACAAAATGGGCCATTTTACTAACTCCATCAACAATTAGAAAAATAATATCAAATCCTCTAGGTGTTTTTGGAAGACCCAACACAAAGTCCATGCTAACACTTTTCCAAGGTCTGTTGGGGATGGGTAATGGTTGATACCGACCACCATTTGATGTGACTTCCTTTTCTCTTTAATAAATGGAACAACTTGCAACAGAGTTTCTAACATCTTCCTGCATCTTTGGCTAATAATAGTGTCTAGTTAACTTATCTAGGGTCTTATCCAACCAAAAATTACCATACCTAGAGATCCATTGTGCTTCTCCCTTATGTTTTTTTGAGTCATTGAACATTTAGAGACATATAGAAAACAACCCTTGAACAAAATTCCTTCCTACAACATATAATTAGAAAAATCAACATGAAAATTGTTAGAAAGATTTAAACATACATCATAAGAATCCTCTAAATCGGGATCTTTTTTATAGAGCTCCTTAAGGGATTCAATTCCTATGCTATGCAATTGAACCTTTTGTATGGTGAGAACTCTCCTACTCAAAGCATTGACAAACTTATTGTTGACGCACTTTTTGTTCTTAATGGTGAAGGTATATGCTTGTAATTGTTCCATCCACTTGATATGCCTCTAATTTAGTTTCTCCTATCCATTTAATAAAATTAGTGAAGAAGGTAATGTCTCCACTTTTTAAGGGTTTTTACCATATCATAGAGCTCTAGATCATAGGTTGAATACCTTTGTTTTACATCACTCAACATTTCTGAAAAGAAAGCTACTAGATGTCCTTCTTAGCCAAGAACTTCCCCTAAGGAATGCTTGTTGGCATCACATTCCACTATGAAAACATTATTAAAATCAGGGAGCACTAGTGTAGGTAACTTTGTCACCTTCTTCTTCAACACTTGGAAACTTTCATCTTCCTTCTGGGTCCAATAAAACTTTCATTTCACTCCTCCTTTGATGGTATTTATGATAGGGGCACAAATGTGACTAAATCCCCTAGAAAACTTCCTATAGAAGGTTACTAGCCCATGAAAAATCCTAACATCTCCAACCGATTTAGGTGTGGGAAAACTAAGGACTCCTTCTACCTTAGAAGGATCCATTTTTAAACACCCTTTAGAAACAACAAAACCTAGATACACCAATTCATCCCTAGTCCTGCTAAAACAAAGGATATAATGAAGATAAACAACCAAAAATTTGCTAATAAATTCAACCAATACCTCATTCATTAAGTGCATAAATTTTTTTGGAGCATTTATAAGACCAAATAGTATGACTAGCCATTTATAGACACCCTCATTGGTCTTAAATGAAGTATTTCATTCATCCCCCTTATCCTTGATAACCTGATTCCAAATCAAATTTTGAAAAGTAGCATGATCCTTCAAGATAGTTCATGAGATCTTTTGTCATTGGCATTGGGGATGTATACCTTATGGTGATCTTATTTATATCCCTGGAGTCTTTACCTAATCTCCCTTTCCCAGATCCTTTTTTTGGGGGAAGGATAGTTGGGAATGCACAAGGAATGAGATTTTTCCTTTTCAGAACCTTATCTAGGAGTTCTTGGATCTCTCTAGTAATCTCCTCATTTTGGAAGGGTGTCATATTATAGGAAGGTTTGTTAGGAAGGGTGGCTCTAAGAATCAGATCAACTTGATGGGTTATATTCCTCATTGGATGCAAATAATTAGGTGTATCTTCAACCACTATATCCTGATACTTATCTAAAAATTTATGCACCTCTTGTGGAATTGTCTTCTTCTCCTTAGGCTATGAATTAGCACCATCATTTGGCTTCACCACCAAGTAATACCCTTGACAACTCTCCTCTTTCCCAAGGCCTAGAAACTATTTCCCACTAACCATCATCACATTTGACCCACTTTCCTTCTCATGTACTTGTTCTCGCATAGGATCCATCAAATATTTCTTGTCATTCTCTGTATTGAGATAGGTTCTTTTCTCACCATCATGTTGTGCCTTGACATCAAATTTCTATGAAAATCCTAAAAGAATATGACAAGCATTCATATGCAAGATTTCACAAAACACTATTTCCTTATAGGCCCACCAGTTTCAAACTTTACCCAAGCCTTCTCATCTACCATGAAGTTCTCATTCTTATTCAACCAAGAGATCTTGTAGGGATTGTCATGAGCCAACTTATTCAACTTAAGCTTTTCTACCATTTCAATTCAGACCACATTCCTAGTGGAACCAGAGTCTACAATATTTTTTCAAAGTTTACGTTGGGACTTACCTTGATTCTTGAAAAAAGTATTCCTTTGAGGTGGACCTTTCTTCATTGCCAACTTCAACGGGGTCCTTTTGATCACCATATTCTCCCCTTCTAGGATGAGAGAAACACTTCTAATTGGTGAATTAATAATCTAACAATCATTATCCTATACTAATTCATTCCTTATGTCTCCCCCTTGGGAACTTGGAGCCTTCTCTAGACATTGGCTCATTGTGTGTCCAACTTGATTTCAACTATAATATCTTCTAGGGAACACCTATGGTCCTCTTCTTGGCCCTCTATTCATGACCCTTCCATTTGGTCTTCTTCCACCTTTGAATCCATTACTTCTATTCCTTGACTGTTCACTTGATTCTTGTTGACTTGACTCACCATTATTTTTTTTATGATTTTCTGCCTCCAAAGCTTCCTCTGCCCCTAAAGTTCCTTCCACCTCTACCTCTTCTATTCTTCCCTCCTTTTCTCCTTAGGTTCTCTTCTTCCCTTAGGGACAATTGGAAATATTTGGGTACTATCTCAAGTTCTATAGAAATGATCTCATCTTGTATATTGGTACTTAGGTCATTAAGGTATCTAGCCACCTTTTATGCTTCATCTTCTTATCTTTATTTTCACATCATTAGGTATTGACTTCTCACTTGAAATAGAATGACTATAAGCTTGTTGAGTTGAAGAAAGAGCATGAAACTATTGGATATTGCTAATGTATGGGGTAGTGATTGATACATTTAATATGTTTAATCACTACGTTATTGAATGGGCATTCATAATGTTGTCATTTGTGGTTTGTCACTGATGTCAACATATGTTTCTATGAAGAGTACATGTTGATTATGACAGTGTATGGATGTTTCAGAATGTGCGAAGATAGATGAGAGTACAAAAATATGTTGTGATCTTATATCCAAGATCGCATCATTTAATCTTGCTTATTGGATGAATTACAAATATTTTGGTGAAGACTGGTTACTAGACTGTGACAGTGAAAGTTGATAGAGTGAGTCTTTGTGTTTTTGGTATATCTTACAGAAGATATAGATTAGGTGTATGCAGGCTTAAGAGATGAAAGACAAGGCACTAATGGATGCTCATGGGTTAGCACACGGTACAGAATTCTAGGTGATGTCAGCTATGGTGTGTGATCTGGAGAAGACTTATTTGGGATCTGACTTTAGAAGTGTAGCATGCATTTTGTTTGGAAGATGTAAATTAAGGATTTCGGCCCTTAATTGTTGTAATGGAATCATTGTCTACTTTTTTTAGGTACCATGTGTATCTTAGCAAGAGTTTATGTAAATAGGAAAGCCTAATGGGATGACCTGATCATGTAGAATGTAATAGGGTATATATATAAGATCTTTTCTTTAGAAAAGACATGGTGAGAATGTATGTGATGTAAAGAAGATTGTAAGAGTTGTGAGCATGTGTCTATTGGATGTAGAGAAGATATTATTGGTGAACCTCATTGAAATTGATCAAGAAAAGATAGTTGTTGATGGACAGTTCAAAAGATTGTGTATGTCTCCATATACACTTATTGTGAACAGTGATTTCTGAAGGTGGATTTAACCTTCTTTAGGCAGTGAGCCCACCCTTCTTTCTTGACTCCTAACAGGGTCTATCCTCTAACAATGATTGTGTACTATAATGTTTCAATAAGCTCCTAATAGGGCTAAATCTTCTCACAATGATACTATACTCTCAGTGCATTATTTGTGGGTGTTGATTCCTAGCTGGATTTTTACCTTTAATAGGGTGTAATGTGAATAAAAATGATGTGTGTTAATGTGAAGGTAGGGGGGGATAACAAAGTGTAAGAATGTAAATCTATGATGGAAAATTTTATGGAAATTCAAACTAAATAAAATAGGAATACTTATCTTGAAAGGAAGTTGATGCAGAAATCACTATTTTCTAATGTCTGTGCTCACTTTCGAGAGATTGTGCAACCTGCTCCAGCTTGGAAATTTTGAGACAAAGAAAACCCAAAAAAAATTTGACTTTCGCAGTCAAGTCGACCTTGACCTCAGAATCAGGGCACAATCTTACCCCCCACTGAAGGTCAATCTTGACCCCAAACAAATTCGAAGGAAATTTTGTTCGCAGATCGTGAAAGTTCACCGAAAAGGGTATCCAGATCTGAATTGCAATTCGATGTCATATACATGTACCTACAAGAAAAATGGTTTTTTTGTTTGGATGAGGGGTTTTCCTTAGTCAAACCCCAGTTTGGAATCAACCTTAATAATGGAATTGAAATAGAGAATGCTAGCAAGTAGTAGAAGTAGATCTAACAATGAAGCTATGATATTCAATAGATATGCAATTGTATTTAAAATGTAAACAAGTATGTTAATATGAAAGCTTGGACTTAACACTAATCAAATGTAAATCAAAACATCCATGATTGTATGCTTGGAATCCACCTTGAAAGGAGAATGAATGGATCTTGAAGATGAACAAAGGATCTTGAAGGAAGATCACACCACCATGATGATAGATCTACGGTTTGAATGATGAATCTTGAATGCTTGAACCAAATCCCTCCAAAGGCTTGAATGCTTGAATCCTTGATCTTAAATGTATAACTTGAATGCAAGTGCTTGATCTTGCTTGATGAAATGCTTGCTTGAGAGATTATGAGATGGATTTTTCTTGGTGATTGATTTGATGAAAAATGAGAGAGGAAGGCTTCCTTTTGTAGTGATCTAGGGCACAAACTTCTAGAGAGGCCAACATTGGAGAATTAAATCCCAATTAACCTTAACCCATAGAAATGGACCTAGATTTAATGCAATTTAATATTTTACCATTTTGAAATCTGAAACAGCCAACCCGAAAGCGAGAAAATAAAACTTTTTGAAGCTCGATATCCCGAAACCTCCGAAACTTAAAAATTGGACTCAGGGTCTGGGTCGAGGTTGACTCTTCCCTAGGTCAAGGTCAAGGTCGACTCTACTCTAGGTCAAGGTTGAGGTTGACCTTGAACCAGGAGGTCCACCTTGACCCTAAAGTCACAGATCTCAAATTCTCAGGACCAGGTGCCAAAAAAAGGCTGTAAATAGGTGGAGAGAGAAGCAGAATAGGGAGAAAAAGCTAGATCTACGCAAAGACCTATTCAAGGCACTTGACATGACCCTAAACCACTTACTTAGAGGGATAAACATTCTTAACATGTAAGTGCTTCCATTTTAAGATGATACACAGGGTTTCCCCAAGACCAAAATATTGTGTTGTTGTGTTGGCATTCATTGTGTTCATTCGATATGATATTACTTCTATTCAAAGTTCAAAGTTTAATAATCTATCATACAACTGATTCACCCCCCCCCCCCTCTCAATTGTATTGTAGACTATTATTCCTAATTATTGGTATCAGAGCTACTGGTCCTTAGAGAGAAAGCTTAATAACTTGAGGTGATCTTGGAGATGGCGTTGTATAGGAAGGATAGTCTGCAACTTGATCTTGAAAACTTTGACAATTGGAAGATTAGAAGGACTATATGAAGGAGAGAAGTGTACCAAACAAGAAAAGTTATAGAACTAGAAAATAAATATGGAGAAACTACAAATGAATGAGGATGAAAGCATTAGGGCTTATGTCCAAAGAGTTACAAAAGTTGTGGTTGGAATCAAAAACTGTGGAGGCATTTATGATGAAGAAGAAGTTATTGTGAAGATCCTTAGAGCATTGACACCTTCTTAGAATTTTCAAGCTATATCTATTCAAGAGACTATACCTTTGACTCCAAACTTTAGCAGAGAGACATTGATTGCAAAGCTAACTACCTTTGAAGATGATAAATTGGGAGATTCTATACCTAAAGTTGAATCTTCCTTCAAAGCATCTGCACATAAGAAGATCATGTCTACACTTCTGAGCACCGGTAGTGAGAACCTAAAAGAAGAACTTGGTATATATATAGAGGAATGGGAACAAATTGATGCAAGGGAGGATGGGGAGAGGGGTCAAAGGCACAACCTAACCAGAACCACCTTGCAAAGATCACACATAGAAGAATCAAACACAAAAGTGAGAGAGAGAATGCAGATCAACTTCTTATATTTACTTGAATTTGATTCATACATGTCAGGTTGTGAGGCCTTCTCGGTTAGGGCCAGATATTACAATTCAAGTACAGAAGTCCTCCAACATGCGAGGATCTGAAACTATCTTCAATCTTCTAACTTCTACTACTAATGTCATTATTGATGTCTTAAAACTACAAACAAATATCACAATATATACAAGAGGATACCGAACAAGTCAGCGTTCAGATCCACCATCAATGGAAGGAATGACCAGATCTAGGTCCACACACTTCCCAATCATAGATTCGAGAATTAAATCTAGGACCATAATTAATTACACAATTCATCCTCAATAAGGAACTAGAATAAACAACTTGGTAAGAAAGGATAACTGAGCACCAGGAAGAGATAATTGAGTGCCAGGGAATTAACCGACCAACTTGGTTAACAAAGGAAACCAAGCAAATACCGAGCCAACTTGGTTAAAGAAGGAACCAAGAAACACAGCAAAACACAAACTTGTTTTTTGTGACACAGGATTGCCAAGGACCTGAGATTCTCCTGCATTAGACACCTGGGGTTATTTGAAATGATTCTATGAATCATTGAACAGGTAAAACCCAAGCTAAATCCAACTCAAATTGTGAGATCCATGAACTATCTTCAATCGGTCTATTCTTCTATTTTACTAGATATTCCATATACTATTTTCCTCTTGTACTTCTTCCAATTCATTGTTTCAAAATCTACTCAACTTCTTCTATTTATTTCCTAGGATAATATTCGGTATTTTTATTTCTTCATCCGATTCATGGTACTCATACAAATTAGCAATGTTGAATATAGTTGATATATCCATGTCATCAAGTAACGCAATCTCATAAGCATTTCCATTGTCAAATTTTCTCAAAATCTTGCAAGGACCAAACTTCTTCATTTTCAGCTTCCCATATATTCCAACAGGAAATTTGTCTTTCTTCAAATGAACCATTACTTCATCATCGACTGCAAAAGTTTTATGTCTTCTAGATCTATTAGCTTTGTCTTTGTATTTCTGATTACTTTTCTCCAACTTATGTTTCACATCTTCATGCAATGTTTTCATGTACTCAGCAAACTTTACTTGAGCACTTCTCTTTCCCTCATCAACAATATCCCTCAGATCTGATATACCTCTCTGTTGTATGCCATTTACAATCTCAAAAGGTGTTTTTTGAGTACTCCTATTCACTGAATTATTGTATGCAAACTCTACTTGTACCAATACAAAATCTCAATTACTCGGTGTGTCTCTAAGTAAACATCTCAGAAGATTACCCAAGCTTCTATTCACAACTTTTGTTTGTCCATTAGTATGTGGGTGAAATGTAGAATTATATTTCAACTCAGTGCCAAAATTTCTTCAAAGGGTCTTCCAAAAGTATCCAACAAATTTACTATCTCAACCAGAGATGATACTCCTTGGTAATCCATGCAATCTAACAATTTCCTTAAAGAAAAAATCTGCTATATGTACTGCATCTAATGTCTTTCTACATGGTATAAAGTGTGCCATTTTAGAAAATCTATCCACAACAACAAATATAGAATCATTACCTCTCACTATCTTCGGTAAGGCAAGAACAAAATCCATACTGATATTAATCCAAGGTTTCTCAGGAATAGAAATCAGTGTATACAATCTAGTATTCTGACTTACTCCTTTTGTAACTTGAAAAATTCCACAACTTTTCTAAAAATTTTGAACATCCTTATACAACTGCGGCCAAAAGTATTTCTCCTTAAGCAAATTCAATGTCTTGTCAACACCAAAGTGTCTAGCCAAACCACTACTATGTTTCTCCTTTATCAAATTAGTTCGCATTGATCCTATCGGTATACATAACTGAATACCTTTAAACAACATACCTCCTTGAATGAAATATTCTTCCTATTTAGTATTTGGTTGATCTTGAATAGGTTCTCTGTAGTTTCTCCACGGCTCACAAAAATCAAGATCAAATTCATATGAATCTCTCATGTCATCAAAACCAAGAACTTCAATTCTCATCTTAGTCATCAAAGATCTTCTTCTACTCAATGCATCAACAACTCGATTAGTGACTCCACTCTTATGTTTTATCACAAATGTGTAGCTCTGCAAATAGTCGACCCATTTCATATGTTTCTGATTCATTTTATTCTAACTACCCAAATACTGTAAAGCTTTATGATCGGTATACAACACAAATTCACTTGGTATCAAATAATATCTCCATTTCTTCAGGGCTTGAACAATAGCATAGATTTCTTGATCATACACAAAACATTTCATGTTTGCATCATTCAAATTTTCACTAAAGAAAGAAACGGGTTTACCTTCTTGACTCAACACATCTCCTATTGTACTACCACTTGCATCACATTCCACTTGAAGTACCTTATTGAAATAAGACAATGCTAAAATAGGTAATTCAGCAACATTATGTTTCAGAGTCTCAAAACTTTTATCAGCTCCATGTGTCCACTTGAATTCTCTTTTATCTCCTCTCATAGTCTCAGTCATAGCATTACAAATTGAACTAAAATTCCTAATGAAATTTTAGTAAAAACTTGCCAAACCATGAAATGATCTTACCTCACTATCATTCTCAAGTGTAGGCCAATTCAAAATATATTTAACCTTTTCTGGATCCATCTTCAAACCATCGGTTGAAATCACAAATCCCAAATACACAATCTCCTCTTTCATTTATCAGCAACTTTTCTTCTTTCAACCTCTACAATACTTGTTTAACATGTAACAAATGTTCATCTTTGGTCTTACTGAAGATCAGAATATCATATAGGTATACAATCACAACTTTACATAAGAATTCCTTCAAAACTTCATTCATCAATCTCATAAAAGTACTCGGTGCATTAGTTAAACCAAAAGGCATAACCAACCAATCATATAAACCTTCTTTTGTCTTAAAATAAATCTTCCACTCATCACCTTCCCTAATTCTGATATGATGATACCCACTTTTCATATCAATTTTGGTAAAATACTTTGCTCTAGTCAAACTATCCATTATGTCATCCAATCTTGGTATAGGAAACCTATATTTCACTGTTATCTTGTCGATTGCTCTGGAATCAGTACAAATTCTCCATTCTCCATTCTTCTTAGGTGCCAATACAGCTAGTACTATACAAGGACTCAAACTTTCTTGGATGAAATCTTTCTGCAATAATTCTTGAATCTGTCAGTTCAATTCTTGATTCTCGGTAGGTGTCAACTAATGTGGTGCCTTATTCGGTAAACTTTCTCCAGGGCTTAGATCCATGCAATGATCAATTCATCTCTTTGATGGAAAACCATCAGGTTCATTATCAGAAATGATCTCTCTATACTCGGTGAGTAACTTATCAATCTCTCCAGGTATGTTATCTTTTGTTTTCTTACTCAATTTGTTAGGAATCACAACAAAACATACATTATTCTTCTTCAAATCCTTAACAAACTTTCTTCCTTCCATCAAGAAAACTTTCACAGATATACAAACATTACTAACAGATTCTTCAATCAAAGGTAACAAGATTTTTTTTCTCCCATCAACCCAAATAGTATATTTATGCAATCTTCCATCATATACAACATGTCTATCATAGTTCCAAGGTCTAGCCAACAAAATATGACAACAATCCATAGGCATGATATCACATAATACCTTATCATATTACTTTCCAATTTTCAAATTCACATAACATTGTTCACTTACCAAGAGTGTATGCTCATCCTTGATCCATGAAATTTGATAGGGCTTCAGATGTTCCAACCTTTTTAGTTGCAACTTTGTAACCATTTCCTCAGATACCAAGCTCTCCAAGCTTCCACTATCAAATATTACCTTCCAGACTTCATCAGAAACTCTATATATGGTCTTGAACAAACTTTTCCTTACCAGATCTTTCTTGTTACTTTCACTCCAAAGTGCTCTCCTTACCATCAATTTATTTTCCTTCTCAAGTTCATTAGGTGACTCTTCTTGCACCAAAGAATTTCTACTACTACTGAACTTCTTACGTGTATGTGTACACTCAAATTATCTATATCCTTATTCTCCACAATTGTAACAAGTTCCTCAAAAACTACCTCTATTATAACCACCTCAGTAGTTATTGCTTCTTCCTCTAGATGAACTTTCACCTTTCCACTCGGTCTTGCCTGTATCTAGATTTTTCTTTTCCGGATCAGATCTAGTGTTTTCACCATAAGATATACCTCTTCTTCTAGGGAATCTACCACCTCTACCTCTTTGTCTCTTCTCATGTCTTTTGTTCAATTTCTCCTCGGCTTTCAAGGCAAACTAATAGGATTCTTCAATGTTCTGCAATTTAACCAAATTGATTTCTTATTGGATGGAAACACTCAATCCATTCAGGTACCTAGAAATTCTTTCCACCTCATCTTCATCATGTCCAGATCTCATATCCAATCTATATAATTCCTTAGTATAATTTTTTACTAAGCTATATTTATGCCTGAAACTTTGCATTCACCTAACTAGGTTAATCTGATAATCACAAGGTAAAAAATTTCCTTTCAACTTATTTACCATCTTATTCCATACCTTAATTTTGTCTTTTCCTTTCCTCTTTCTATCCAACTGTAGATGTTCCCACCATAAAGATGCATGACTTTTCAACTTTGTGCTTGTGATTTTCACCTTCTTTTCCTCAGGGACATTTTTGTATTCAAAGTACTTTTCCATCTCGATGATCTAGTCCATGAATTCATCCAAATCCAATTTTCCACTATACTCAGGAGGATTAAAGTGTGGTGTAGACTTCATATTTGTCAAAGCCTTCAGCAATCTTTCCTCACCTTGATCCATCACTGGTGTAGATGCTACATCACCTTGTTCTTTCTCAAATTCATCATCACTAACATCTTCAAGATGTCTTCCTCTTCGTTAGGCTATCTCAACAGCTTCTAATCTAGTAGCAAGTTGTCTCAACATGTTTGCCAATCTAGGATCCGCATCTTGCCTCCCATGAACCATCTTGAAACCCTCTGCAATTGTAGGCCAAATCGCAATCTGCTACCCTACAAAAAATTAACTAGGGTTTGACAAGAAGGAACCCTCAAACCTAGATTCACAAACCTAGATCTAGATCTCACCTTAGCTCTAATACCATCTGACGCAAGTGAGGATGGGGAGAGGGGAAAAAGGAACACCCTAACCAAATCCACCTTATGGAGATCACATGCAAAAGTAACAAACACACAAGTGAGAGAGAGAATGCATATCAATTTATTATATTTACTTCAATTTTATTCATACATGTCGAGTTGTAAGGCCTTCATAGTTAGGGCCAGATATTACAATTCAAGTACAAAAGTCCTCCAAGATGTGAGGATCTAAAACTATCTTCAATATTCTAACTTCTACTACTAATGTCCTAATTGATGTCTTAAAACTACAAACAAAGATCATAATATATACAAGAGGCTACCGAACAAGTTGACATTCAGATCCACCATCAATGGAAGGACCAACAAAATCTAGGTCGACACACTTCCCAATGATATATTCCAACATTAAATCTGTGACCATAATTAATTACACAAGTCGGCCTCAACAGGAAACTACAAAAAACAACTCGATAAGCAAGGATAATCGAACGCTAGGGAATTAACCGACCAAATTGTTTAACAAAAGAAATTGAACAACTACCGAGCCAACTCGGTCAAAGAAGGAACAAAGAAACACAAGAAAAAATAAACTTATTTTTGGTGACATAGAATTGCCAAGGACCCGAGATGCTCCTACATCAAAGATACAAGCAGAGGAAAGGAAGATGGATGAACTTGTTGCACTGATTTCTAGAAGAGAAAAGAGAGGTAAGGGTAAATTTGAAGGAAAGTTACCTTTGAAATATTTTTCATGCAACAAGGTAGGTCATTTTTCATCTAGATGTCCTACAAGATTTCCTAAGTACTAACCTCAATTTTTCAAATCTAAGTACTCAAAGGATAAGGGATGCTATTATGCTAGTGAAGGAATTTTTGATGATGATGATTTAGATTATGAGGAAAAGGCTTTAGTATCTCATGTTGATAAGAAATTTGAATGGATTATAGACAACGGTTGTTCACATCATATGAATGAAGATAAAAAAAAAATTGTTAAATTAGTATAGTATGATGGTGGTTTTGTGAGGTTTGGAGATAGTCTTCCTAAACCTATGATAGGAGTAGGATCTAAATTACTCTAGATAGAAAAACTAATACTGATAATGTACTAATTGTTGATGGACTTAAGAATAACTTATTGAGTGTTGCACAGTTGATGGACAAATAATTTTAGTTACAATTCAATGATGGTAAATATTTTATCAAAAGTAAGGCAGGAAATTTGATTGCAACCGGCACTAAATCTAGAGGTAATGTATTTGAATTAAATACATCTGGAGCTTCTTGTTTTGTTGCAAAAGTTGATGATAGTTTGTTGTGGCACATAAGGTTTTTTCATGTTAACTTTGAAAATATTGTGAAGGCAATTTTGACCAATGCAGTAAGAGATCTACCGAGGATTGTGAAACCATCTAACATTGTATGCCGAGAATGTGTTATGGGAAAATAGACTAGAAGAAATTACAAAAGAAAAGAATATAAATCAAAAGAAAATTTGGAGCTAGTATAGACAGACCTATGTGGACCTATAAGGACAAATACATACTATGGTGAAAGGTATTTCATACTTTTTGTTGATGACTTTTCTAGAATGATGTTGGTTACTTACTTGAAAGAAAAAATGTTTAAGATCAGACAACAAAGGTGGAGAGTTTACTTCAAACTTATTCAATTCATACTATGAAGAGCATGAAATACAAAGATAGACATCTGCTCCTAGGACTCCACAACAGAATCAGATAACAGAGCGAAGAAACAAGACTATACTTGATGCTCCTAGGACAATGTTGCTTGAAGGGAATGTATCTCATGTGCATTGGAGAGAGGTTGTTGGGATAATGTTGTACACATTGAACTAAATTTAAATCAGAGAAGGTACAAGTAAGACTCCTTATGAATTATGGTTTAATCATACTCCTATTGTAAAATATTTCAAAATATTTGGTAGTAAATGCTATATCAAGAGAGATGATGAGATAGGGAAGTTTGATGCTAGAAGTGATGAAGGAATTTTCCTTGGTTACTCTACTAAGAGTAAGGCTTACAAATGTTTCAATCTAAGATTAAGAAAAATGATTAAAAGTAACAATGTGAAGATAGATGAAAGGTTTCAGATATAGGAGAGAATGTATGACTGTAATCAGGTTACAGAGATCAAAGAGGTCATTGTTGCAGAAGAAGAAGAAATTGTTGAAACTACATGCGAAAATGAGATTTGTGATAATGACATAGATAAGGCTAATGAGGTTCCTAAAACTCCAAGACATGTAAATAAAAATCATCATTAAAAAAAAAGTATTGGTAATACAAATCAAGGAGTATTGACTAGATCAAAGGTTACAGAAGAAATTTGTTTGATTTCTCAAGTTGAACCAAAGAATACAGATGAAGCTTGTAGAGATGAATCTTGGATAAATGCTATGAGAGAAGAGTTAGATTAGATAAAGAAAAATAATACTTGGGAATTGGTTCCTAGACCTAAGAACAAAAATGTGATAGGAACTAAATGGTTTTTCAAATACAAAATGAATGAAGGAGTTGTAGTAAGAAACAAAGAAAGACTGGTATGTAAAGGCTATTCACAACAAGAAGGCATAGATTTTGAAGATACATTTTCTCCTATTGCTATAATATAAGTTGTAAGATTATTCTTGGATTATGTTGCACATAAGAACTTCATGGTGTATCAGATGGATGTGAAATTTGCATTCCTGAATGGGGATCTTGAAGAAGAAGTGTATATAGAACAACCTAATGGATTTCCTTTATGCGAAGATGGAGACATGGTATGGAAGTTGAAGAAAGCTCTGTATGGGCTGAAGCAAGCTCTAAGGGCTTGGTATGAAAGGCTAGACAAGTACTTACTTCGGCTCGGATTCAAAAAAGGTAATGCTAACAGTAATTTGTATTTAAGAACTATTGAAGATTGGGTTTTGATAATAGAAGTCTTTATTGATGATATTATCTTTGGAGGCAATGATGACCTATGTGAGAAATTTTATAAGGAAATGGAAAATGAATTTGAGATGTCCATGATAGGGGAGATGAAATTATTTCTTGGACTTCAATAAATCAAAGCAAAGATGGCATTTTTATTTCTCAAAATAAATATCTCAAAGAAATTTTGAATTTTTTTGGAATGGAGGACTGTAAACCAGTTGGCACACCCATGGTGATTGGTAATAAACTGATAGTTGATGATGAATCAAAATGTGTTTTTCAAACCAAGTACAAATCAATGGTTGGAGGATTACATAATTTGACCCACACCAGACCAAATATTGCTAATGTTGTTGGGATTGTGGCTAGATATCAGGCAGAACCCAAAGAGACACACCTAGCTATTGTGAAAAGGATTCTAAGATATCTGAAAGGAACAATAGACTATGGCTTATGCTATGATAGAAATGATAGATTTGAACTTGATGCCTATAATGATTTTGATTGGGTAGGAAACATTGATGACAGAAAGAGTACTAGTGATAGTGCATTTTTCATTGGGAAAAAGTTAGCTTCATGGCTAAGTAAGAAGCAAGATTGTATACCTCAATCTACTACAAAATCAGAGTATGTTGTTGCTACTATAAATTGCACTCAAATTTTTTAGATGAAATAAATGTTGAAGGACATTGGAATAACTTTTGATGAGCCTATCCTTATCCATTGTTGATAACACTGGTACAGTGAATATGTCAAAGAATCTTGTGATGCACTCTAAAACTAAACATATTTCTATCAAGTATCACTTCTTGAGAGACAAGGTGGCAGAGAAGGAAATAAAATTAGAGTATATAAGTACATAGGAAAAAATTGTAGACATCTTTATAAAGCCGTTGTCAAAAGATACCTTTGAATATCTCAGAGGTATTCTTGGAGTTCAGGCCCCTCCCAGTCAAAATTAAATGATGCAGGGAAGCATTAGTCGAGAAATTTTCAGAGCCTTATCATATTCTAGACTAGATGTAGGGATATACTCCTTAGGGGGAGTGATCATGGAAGGAAGGTGTTGAATAATAGTTGATGACTCATGGCACCCTTTTCCATTGTTGTCAAGGGGGTATATTGCTATGAGAAAATCCCTACTGTATGGGGAGATTGTATGTAGTATTGGTTGGTTGCAAAGCTTTGGATTGATATAACTTTGGGATGATGGATTTTCCCATATGTTGACATCAATGCCAAAGGGGGAGATTGTTGGATAATGCTAATGCATGGGGTAGTGATTGATACATTTAATATGTTTAATCACTAAATTATTGAATGGGCATTCATACTATTGTCATTTGTGGTTTGTCACTGGTGTCAATATATGTTTCTGTGAAGAGTATAGGCTGATTATGATAGTTTATAGACACTGTACAGATGTTTTAGAATGTGCAAAGATAGATGAGAGTACATGAAGATGTTTTGATCTTATATCCAAGATTGCATCATGTAATGTTTCATATTGGATGAGTTACAAATGTTTTGGTGAAGACTAGTTACTAGACTGTGACAGTGGAAGCTGACAAAAAGAGTCTCTGTGTTTTTGGTATATCTTACAAAAGATATGGATTAAGTGTATGCGAGCTTAAGAGATGAAAGATAAGACATTGATGGATATTTATTGGTTAGTGCAAGGTATAGAATACTAGGTGACGTTAGCATTGGCGTGTGATCTAGAGAAGACTTATTTGGGAGCCAACTTCAAAAGTGTAGAGTGCATTTTGTTTGGAAAATGTAAATTAAGGATGTCAGTCCTTAATTGTTGTAATGGAATCATTGTATACTTTTTTTAGGTACCATGTGTATCTTAGCAAGAGTTTATGTAAATAGGAAAGCCCAATGGGCCAACCTAATCATGTATAATATAATATGGTCTATATGTAAGATCTTTTCTTTGGAAAAGACATGGTGAGAATGTATGTGATGTAAAGGAGATCGTAAGAGCTATGAGCTTGTGTCTGCTAGATGTAGAGAAGAGGATTACTAGTAAACCTCATTAGAACTGATCAAGAAAAGATAGTTGCTGACAAACAGTTGAAAACATTGTTTATGTCTACATATACACTTGTTTCTAACAATGAGTTCTGAAGGTGGATTTAACCTTCTTTAGGCAGTGAGCCCACCCTTCTTTCTTGACTCCTATTAGGGTCTGTCCTCTAACAAGGACTATGTACTATAATGTTTTAATAAGCTCCTAACAAGGCTAAATCTTCTAACATGGATACTATACTCTAAGTACATCATTTGTGGGTGCTAATTCCCACAGTGGTTTTTACCTTTAATAAGGTTTCCCTGAGACCAAAATATTTTGTTATTGTGTTGGCATTCATTGCGTACATTGGATCTAATATTGCTTCTATCCAAAGTTTAAATTTCAATAATCTATCATACAACTGATTCACCCCCCCCCCCCCCTCTCAGTTGTATTGTGCACTATTGTTCCTAACAAAAACTACACAAAGTATACTTTTCAAGAGCTTCTTTTAAAGAAATATTTTCAATCAAACAATCTGCATACTTCTTAGCTAAAGAAATCATATAAAGATTCATTTCATGATTCCTTTTCTATAAATCCCCATCTTTTGTGTTACTTAAAAAAGAAATGTGAGTAATAAAATCAGAAACCTCTACTACAAAAGTTTTTTGAACAGTCTAAATTATTTGATCCCCCTTCCTTTCTTCTCCAATATTGATAATTCGGGGCTTATGATTGGCAGGAGACAAAGACCAAATTTCAGATTTTTTTGACATAGGATCAAATACTGATCCTTTTATAAACTCACCATTTTCATATTAAGACCTAAAAATAGGGCCAGGCTACTTTCTAATATGATCAATGAGAAATCAAAACTACAAATCCCAACTAGTAAGTAAAAGCATACCAATATTCATGATCAATGTTCTGGCCTATTCTACTATTAACTACAAAGAATCTGGATCAAACTCTTGCAATGTAGTTTATATTTTATGTTATGACCTTGTATCTTCTCCATCTAATTCCATCTTCTTTCTTAATTCCATTTTCTTCCATTTCACAAGAAAACCTTTAAATTCCTTAGAATAAATAAAGGCATCATTACTACAAAAACTTTGTTCCATTACTTATCTATCATCAATCATTTTAACCAAAAGAAAATCTTTACCTTCCTCTGATTCTTCTTTTCTTTTACCTTATAGTTTCTTCCTCACTTCTCTGGTATATTTTTCAATCTTGTGAATACCCACATTTTTCACCCTTATATGAACATGCTCATCATTTGCTAAACCAACTCTAACTCTCTTTGTCAGTGGTTCTTGGATAGAAAAGGCTCCAACACTAGAGGCATCATCAGAACAAGAATCACTTTCATCCCTAGAAGACTCATCTTATATAGTAATTGGTTGAACCAAGGCTGCAGGCCACTCTATTAATCTTTCCATGAGAGTATCATATTTTTTTAAAATTTGTTTTACTCTTTCCAAGGAAGACAAATCAAGATAAAAACTAGGTAAGGTGTGATCAATTCATCTCAACCTATCCTCACATCTTATAAAATAATTCCATTTACCTCTATGATTTTGTTCCTCAAATTTCAAGGTAAGATTCCTCACTCCATATTCATCACCAAGTGGTTCATGTGAGGGAATTTACACCCCACTATTTATCTTTTTAAAGGCCATTTGATAAATAAAAAAAATTGGATCACAGAATCTTGTAGGAGCTTTAACCATCCTGTAAATTGTTTAAGGAAATTATTAATCTCTTCAAAATATTTTTTCCCTACTGAAAAATCTAACACATTCCACAATCTAGGAAAGAATGTGCCTCTTTTCTTCTGCTGCAAATATTCTTTTTCAACTAATATTAATTACCACAAAAATTCAATCACAACAATCCTAGAAGGTACAAAAGTTTGGAGGATGTGAGGTGGTGAGGACAAACATAAACTCTGAATATTATTATCTCATCAAAGAAATAAAAATCTGCCCAATTATGGGAAATGGGCTAATTTGGAATAATTCAGGGTCTCAACAATATTCTAACAATGTCATCCAATATTTCCCTCTCTATACCTAGTAAATCCATAATTGGAGAAACAATCCAATTTTTAAAATAGAGAAAGAAAGAAGCATAATTGATGCCCCAAACTCTACCACTAAACTGCACAAATTAGTCTTTGATCCATGGAATCATCATTATAAAAGAGAATAAGATGGAACAAGATAGAATAGAACTTAAGATTTATCACTTTTGGGTTCTTATGTATCTCCACTAATCCCTTATGTAAAACCTTAACCAAATATCCCAAAAAATCATAATCATTGTTAAACTTGGGGTTTTGTATTGCCATGGCCATCATCAAAAGGTCTTTTGGAATCCAAGTATCACAATAAAAACCTAAAATCCTACACAACCCATACACTGTGTAGACCAAATAGTTATGAACACTTTTAATCTTAAACAAATCTGTCACATTCTTGGGTATAGGGATAGTTTTTCTATCAGTTCCTCTAGACATGTATCTAGGAATTACACTTTTCTTCAACACTTCTTTGTGAGCGTGATAATATATTTTTTCCTTGTCAAAATATATATTAGTGCATGTGGCTCCTAAATTATGAAAGGGATCTACCAAACTCCTTTTGTTTATAGAAACTAAGGCCCTTTTATTTGACCTTCTTATTACCCTAGTAAGAAGACAATATGCTTTGGCCATTTCCCTAAGAAATTCAACATCTACACAAACATATGGTACAATGAGCCTAGCTAAATTTAACTCCCAAGGATTTGACATAGGTTTCCCCTAACCCTGTTGTTAAAAAAATAGTTAAACAAAGACCAGCCAAAAGATTACGTTTGAGGGTTTTTACACATACTACATGAATCCTTCAATTCAAATTAATTTATAGAATGACTATTTTTTGACCTAGGTAACAAGTCTACAAATTCCTTCCAATAATACTTATATGGGTCTTTTATAGATGTACCATAACTTGTAGAAACTCTTTGACTTATGATTAAAACAATACAAATAATTATAAGTCCCCGTTTGTTTGCTAGAATTGACCTAGAATTAGAAAATGGGAATTGGTTTCCACACACAAAATTAAATTCCCAATTCCAATTCCATGCCTCAATTCTAATTCCAGGTCCTGAGGTGGATTTGTTGAATGTTTATTTTGGACTAAAATTAGAATTGGCCTATACCAATTCACCAATTCATGTTTTCTAATTCCAAGTCAATTTCAGATCTTCTTCTCCCCATGAGTCTAGGCGTGTTGTATCAGGTGTCAAACTTGACAAAAATGATATAGATGACTTAGGAGTAAGAAGTGTGTTTTGACTTACATCCTTGAACTCACTTTTTAGCTTCACTGGAATATCAACATAAGGCTCTTCTTTAGGTTCATCTTCCTTCTCAATTTCTTGTCCTGTTATGTCTTCAATTTGCACTTCTTCTTGCCACTTAGGTGATTCTTCACCAAAAAGTATTTCAGCTTCTTCAGTACTCACAAAGGCTTCTTCAAACTTATCTAGATCTTTATCTATTGCCACCATGGATATTTCAACATTATCTATCACAATTGTTTCATCCTTAGTTTTAGCCTTGGGCACATAATCCTATGGACCTATCATAGGTGCATTAGGGATCTTTGATTCTTTTACTTGCTCAGAGGGAACTTGGGTTGCAGGCGCAATAGCAGGGTACATGTTTCTATCCAAAAACACTCACTCAAATGCTTTCTCAGTTTTCTTTGAAATCAGATCATAATCTTTGTTCATTATATGAAAGAGTTCTGATTTTTGTTCTTATATGTGGCTTTACCAAATCCAACAGCAATGTCTTCTCTTCTAATGAACAAACAGGGAGGTTGTCATCCAGTGTCTTTTCTCTTATTCTCGTGTCCTCCTCTATAGCTCATCTTTTCAAAGAATCCAATATGTTCCATACATGATTAGGAATGACTATCTTAAGTTTAAAAACTGACCTTTCAAACTTAATCATATGCTTGATAATCATAGAATGAATTTCTGATTTGTCAATCTCATGATATTTGTCATAGAATTTTTCAATATGATCTATCATTCCTTCATCAACAACTCTTGTCCTCAAAACTTCCAAATTTGGTCTAAATCCTACCTCAAGAGGTGCTTGAGTGTTTTTCCCTTTGCTTCTGGTTGTTCTTGAGGATGGGTGGCTTGCACCAGTTTTCTTCTTCCTTATAGACACTTTTCTTGGTTCAGAAGGTGGAGCGGAGTCTATATCAACTGTGATTGTGGGCGCAGAGGTGCTAACATTAGTCTTACTCTTCTTATCCTTTGAATCATCAGATTTTTCTATTTTGACTTCAAATGAGGGTGCGCTCTCAAGTTGCATAGCAATCTTGGCTTCCCTTTCTTTGTCTAAGCCTGCTTGGGTGACACCATGAATTTTTAGAATATTTGAGGTAATCCTTGATGCTTTTCTCTTTGTCGTAGTATTATATAAGACAGAATCAACTTGTCTTGTCTTTTCTTCATAAGTTCCCCATCTAGGTTCATTAGGATCTTTGGGCACAGATAGGTGGACTTGTGCATAACCTTCCAAAATGTGCTCATCAACTTCATACCCAAGTTGATGAATCCACTTTGTCCTAGGCTCAACTGCTTCCATGCATGTAGTATCTATTTCTACCATGAAGCATATGTTGTCCCTGTACTTCTCCACTATCTTCTCAAGTATCCTGTAACTTTTTTGCATTTTGACTCTGAATGTCTTAATCTCTAGTTCCATATAATCTTTTAAAGTGGTCTCTGATGTTGCCTTAAATGAAATTTGAGGCAATGAAGGTATGCTCTTGTCAAGATGGAGATCAAAAACCTTTCCAACTATATGGAAGTACATGTATATGATCAATGAACCAAATCTAAATATTTTTCTTTTATCATGCGTTATGGCTCTTATGTTGTCTAACAGTTGTGCACGCAGGATCTCACATAGGTTAAACTCTCCATTTTCTTTCACTATCCTTATAGCTGCTAGAATTGTAGTTGTGGATACATTGTTCACTCTGTTTGCATGTTGGAACTTGTATCCTAGAATCATAGCCATGCATTTTATATCTTTCTCCTCAATGGACTCAATAGTCATGTCGCGCTTATCACTCCTGGACTTACATCCCTGTTCAACATGTTTCCTGACATCTTTACCTATTGGAAGAATGGCATCGGTCTTAGAAAGTCTAGTCATCTCATGAATGAGATCATTTTTTATGCATACAAAGACTTCTCCAATCCAAAACAAATCATCATGAATTCTTCTTAGTAATATCTTAATCCATTCCGACTCGAATTCATACGCAGTTGCATACTCTATGATAGGTTTATTTATGAAGTGCGTGAATTCATCCTTGAATGTGAAGTCTGGATTAACCAGTGATTCCATGTGCAACCTTATCCTATCTAATCCTACAGGCTCCTTCTTACAAAAGATGTAAGCATGAATATCTTCAACATGCATAACTCCCATCGGAGTTCTAGAAAATGCTCCTTCTAAATCATCTAATACTAACTTGAATGGATGTTTTTTGAATACATATCTCTTGCTTTCTATGAAATCAAAGACTACTAGAGTTTCCATTACTTACTTGCTTCAATGCTTAAGTAGGGTTCCAAAGGGTTTTCTAAAATGACGCGTCTGAGCTAGAGTTACACAATAATTTTAACACTTCTTTGCTGATGAAACAACTTGAATCCTTCAATACTTTCTTCTATGATCTCTTGTGCTCTCCAAGGGCTTGATCTCAAATGCAAAAGTGGAGATACTAGATCTTCAGTGACTAATAAACCAACTTTCTATAATTAATGCTTACCGTGTTAACACCGATTGCTACAGTGAATTCCAATCTTATTTCTTGTTGTCAATCAGGTTGTGCAATCTTTCATACTACATCAACTATCAACTACATAACTAAAACCAAAGGCGCATACTCTGAGGGTGAGTATACCAGTTGTGCAGGGGTCTAGAGTTTATCTAGCTCCCCCTATGACCATGAGGGTCATTTATCCAGAAGTAGAAGGTGTGTCCCTTGCGGATGCATCTACTACTTTGTAACTAACATTATCTTTCTTTACTTCCATCCAGATCTTTCACACATCTTCTATAGCTTTCACAAACTTGACTTCTCTAGATTCATCCAATATCGATCTGTGAGACTTATTAGGTCTTTCCTTTCTTTGCACTTGTGATCTGCAAAACTTTGAGATGTGTCCAACTTTGTTAAAAGAGTAACAAATAACTGGAGGCCTTCAATTCCTAGGCGCATTGATGTGAGTTACCATATTGCATTGTCTAGCTTTGTGACCATTGTAATTGCATATCTGACATGTGATGTTCTGAGGAATTCTAGAGTTTTGTTGTGGTTGATTTCTCTTATTGTGTTGTGTCTGACTTTTTTGATTTCATCTACACTGAATAGCTTTATGACCAAACTTATTACATGAATAACAATAACCATTGAAAGGTCTTCCCTCTTTACAATCTCTTGCTATATGTCTATGCTTGCTATAGGTGTTAGTAATTTTTCTTCCAGGAATCTTAATACACAGCCCTAAGTGCTTAGATAGAACTTTATGATTCCTAAACTCCTGATTCAAATAAGAAAATACTAATTAACAAGGACCAAGTCCTTCTTCACTTTGAGCTCTTGGCTATAGGCGGTTGTACCTATTCAGATCTACTTCTTCAAAGTATTACAACATTAGTTAGTATCCTTGATACAAACATAATCTTATCAACCCTTTCGAACATACATGAAAGTAAATAATCTTTTAAGTTTTTGTGATGATGAAATCCCTACAAATTGAGGATGGACCAGTGCCTTATCCTAGGGTAGACAATCAGAAAGAGAAATATACATCTACATAAATCTTCTAAGTAAAACAAAAACATAACCTAGATGAAATGCTTTACAATTCATCCTCTCTTAAACACATCCAATCATCAGATTCTTGCAAAAGTCTTGAGCTCTCAGAGATTAACCTTAAGATTTTACCATTTCCTTGAAAGGAACTACAGATTAAAATCACATATATCTTATAAATGGTACACTAAAAACTACCTTACAGATTCAGTACACAAAAGCTACAAAATTCAAACAAGAAGACAACCAAAAACATGCAACGAAATTCTATTGTATTCCAGTAGAATTTTACTGTGTCTTTACATTTCAAATTTGACAAACATTCTCAAGAAGTTCAACAATGGAGCCAAAACCTCTCCTTACTGTAAATTTTTCATCATCCCTTACAATGGAGAGAAAAACTAGAGATATATGAAAAGGAGGTCAGTTACATAGAACTGACAGCTGTGCACTTAGCTCCAAAATATCTCCAATCTTCCTGTTAGTGATTTTCCTTGCTGAATCCTGACACACAGCCCTGAGTGCTTAGATAGAACTCTATGATTCCTAAACTCCTGATTCAAACAAGAAAAGACTAATTAACAAGGACCAAATCCTTCTTCACTTTGAGTTCTTGGCTACATGCGAGAGTACCTATCAAATCTACTTCTTCAAAGCATTACAACACTAGTCTATAACCTTGATACAAACCTAATCTTATCAGCCCTTTCAAACATACATGAAAGTAAATAATCTTTTAAGTTTTTGTGATGATGAAATCCCTACAAATTGAGGATAGACCAGTGCCTTATCCTAGGGCAAAGAGTCAGAAAGAGAAACATGCATCTACAGAAATATTCTAAGTGAAACACAAATAGAACCTAGATGAAATGTCTTACAATTCACCCTCTCTTAAACACATCCAATCATCAGATTCTTGCAAAAGTCCTGAGCTCTCATAGATTAACCTTAAGACATTACCCTTTCCTTGAAAGGAACTAGAGATTAAAATCACAGATATCTTGTAAATGGTACACCAAAACTGCCTTACAGACTCAATATACAAAAGCTACAAAATTCAAACAAGAAAACAACCAAAACCATGAAAGGGAATTCCAATGTATTCAAGTAGAATTTTACTGTGTCTTTACATTTAAAATTTTGACAAACATTCCCAAGAAGTTCAATAATGGAGTCAAAACCTCTCCTTACAGTAAAATTTTCATCATCCTTGTAACAATGAAGAAAAACTAAGATATAGGATAATGTGGTCAGTTAGAACCAACTGACAGCTGTCCATTCTTTGCATAAAATATCTCCCAATTTTCTTTCAACTTTGATCTCCATTTGATCTTCTAAACTGATTCTCTCCAACTGATCATGCCTGCAATCATTTCCCAACAAACTTGATTCTGATCTCGAAATGCAAAAGCCCCAACTGCTCTTTCTCACTAAGCTGAAACTGAAAAAAATGATTACCAAAATATTTGTCATTCCTTGCCATTTTCGAAAACATACAACATGTCTATGTCCAGGTAAAAAAATGAACCTCCAGGTATCATTTCCATGGGCACTCAGTCATTTAAATTTTTGGGCTTTTATTTCAAATGTCTGGACTATGCACTTTTAAAATCTCTTGAAATCTCTTAAATCTGGCCTCTTTTCCTCAAACCTCACCAAGATGTGACACTTGTCATGACATGATTGGTTGCTCCGATTAACCCTGGCCTTGACCCCTGATTGGGAGATTGGACGACTACATTGATCTCATAATCTCTAAATGACTTTAGTAACCCTAGGTTTAATCAACGAACTGGCGAATCCTTCATTCTCTGAGTCTTTGAATCAACTCATAACCTCAGGTTAAATCCAGAGAACTGGCGACCAAGCCTATTCTCGTAATCTCTGAAGGGATTGCCTTGACCACCAAGGATTTGGAGATTATGCAACCGCTCATTCTCTTAAGCTCCAGATTTTCCTTGCTAACCAACAAGCATTCGGAGAATGGGCGACCATGGCTAATAGACCTCCATCTCCTAATCTTTGAATTTTTACCTAATTGTCGGTTTGATCTAGCGAATGCATGAACGTCTGCCACATGTCACCTCTATCCAACTATCATCATCACTCCTCTATAAAATTTCCTGTCTCTAGGCCCATCGGCATGCTTCTCAAGGTGGTCTCCAAGCACTCACATGCAGAGCCTCTGGCTCTTTCATCTAACTCCTTATGTGAGTGTTTGGGCTTTTAAACATTTGATATCTCCATTCCATGAGCAATGTGGGACTAAACATTTAGAGTGTTTTAAAGACTTTTCAAAATATTGTGTATAGTTCCAATTGGCACATGCTCCAAGGCAGGCCAAGGCAGGCCCACAAGCATGAGGCAACCACAGCCTCATTCCTTTCTTCACTTTACACTTCATTAGAGTGTTGGTGCATTTAAAAGGTTCTAAAACCTGAAATGGGGTGCATGTGGTATAAACCCACATGCAGCCCCCCTCCACTTATTTATCTTCTACTGGCCATGCGCACTTCCTTTTCTTCATGCCCTTGTCTTATGTTCTTTTGGCCTTCCACACTTTCTTTGGTTTATTTGTTTTTACACTGACTCCATTCAATGTTTGTCATTTATAAACAACCATAGCCCTACAGATAAGACATGTATCGTACAAACTCAAGCACAGCTCAACTTACCTCTCCAAGAACCTACGCGAATCCCTGTGTGAGCAATCCCTGCTGGCTCACACCTCATGCAATCCATAATTACTTGGCTAATATGTGTTTCTATATATGCATCCTCCAAACTGGATGCCCCCTTTCAAAACCCACACACTTCCCTGACTAGCAGCCACTTTGGTTGCGTGAGTTATGCTTTGTGATTGGCCTTTAGAAAAATGTGCAAGCCTCTTCATTAGTTTAAAACATGGTGATCTCCTTGTTAGAAATAGGGAATACTGAGAGGGGGGGTGAATCAGTATTCTACAAACTTTATCTTTTTCCTAATTATGGATATAATAGATTATCTTTATACATGCATAACATAAGAAACTAAACAATATGCATAACAATAAATAACTCATAACACATGATATGTTATCAAGGAAACCCTGGCCAAGGGAAAACCCCGGTGGGGATGGTACCCACAAAGATCCACTAATCAAAATTATCCTGTTAAGGATATTGACCCTGTTAGGAGTCTATTACATATGTATAGTGTATCAGTCCTGGTTAAGGGACTATAGGCCTTGTTAGAAGCCTCAACCCTGTTAGAAGTTGTGGATACAAAATCTAATTACAAGATGAGCCCACTGCCCAAACAAGTAATATACAATGTATACTGATTTCAAAAATGGATTAAGGTACATAACCTTATACTGCTTGCATCAATGTCTTCTTTGCTACTCTTATATTCACATCATATCATATCATCACCATATTACCCTTTTTTTTCATTCTTACAATTACAATTACATATATACAAGTTATTAAGGCTAATAACTTTACATGGTTGGCTTCCATATATTTTTATCTAAGGGTAAACATCTAGGATGTCATCCCTTTATATTGTTGAGTCATTATTTTGGCAAATGGAATAATGCCTTAACTCTTTACCAATTTTGTCTTCTTATTCTGACCTGTTGGCTTAACATTGTATTCAGTAAAACTGCCATAACTAATTCTGTACATTTTGTACTAACTTGCACTCTGAGATTGGTCATTAGTAGCCATCATATCATCTATGTTCAAGTGCACAAGCACTGAACTTGCTCCAGTCAATGTCGCAAACCAAAACTATATCCTGGTACACTGTGAAAACATTGTCTCACACAGATAAATTTGCATTGTGATCTGCCATACTTGCTCTCTGACTTGTGCGCTCTTAATGTGGATCATATGTTTCCATAATGACAACATCTATGTACTCACTTCAGCCAAATTGCCAACAATCTCCCCCTTCGTCATTAGTGGCAACATATGAGAAAATTGGATAAGTGTACAAGTCAAAATCTCAAAATGTATAACAAAATTCTGGCCATAGTATAGAATATGTATACTATCCTTATAACTCCTCAAAATATACTTTCTAATACAAAACTTCATACAATACTCCCCCTAAGAGTATCAATCCTCATATACATAATATTTTTTTGCTCTACTACAATCACTCCCCCTTTGACAACAATGACAAAATAAAGTAGGGAAGATTACAAAATTGTAACCCAAAAAAAAGATTATACCTCCATTTACTTATTGCAAAGCCAATAGGCTTGCAACACAATCTACAAAATTTACTTTCATGGCTTCGATCTCTTTCTCCCATGACTTTCTGATAGAATCTGCCACATTTAGAAGTGTGCTTAATCCATAAGCTGCTATCTAACAAGCTTGAAGGTTCTCAAAATTGAATTTCTGAAATGATGTCTTAGCAGTAAGACATTCTTCTAACTGTTCCTCAATAATGCTCAACTTCATAGACGTGTGCTCTCTCAGAAGTTCAAATCTTCTCAATTTCCTGTTCTTTTCATCTTGCAATGATCTTATTTCATCATAACACTTCCTAACTTTCTTCTCAACATCACTTACTTTTACATTGGGTCCAGAAAGAAGATTAGATTCATTCTGAATCTCAGCTTCCTTCACCTTGATTTTCTGCTCCTCTGCTACTGTCAAAATCTCAGGTTTTGTACACTGTACGTACAAAGCTTTTCCAGTCTCCAAATGTTTCCTCAAGTTCTTGATACAAACATCAAGACTAATAATATCATTTCTGATGTTTTGACTCATACTTAAAAGCATTTCAACTTCATAAGCTACTTGAGCTCTTACTTTAGCAATGTCTGATAAGTTGGTAAACTCATCATCAAAAGTACTTAGTACCTTTTTGGCTCTCTCCAAAGGATCTGCTTCTGAAATATGTGTAGTTACAATACTTTGCAACTTCTCTGTCAATTCCTTCAGACTTCCTTCTAGATTCTTTACTTTCTTATTCTTTCCAATAATCTTATTCAAAGAACTAATCAACTCTAGCTGATCATCATCATCAACTTCTTTACCTAAGTCTTCAAACAAGGTTCCAATTTCTTTCTTCTTTTCCTCAGGAGTGGGTGCATGAATTTCTATCTTTTTAAGTTCATCACTCACCAATTCAGTCTGCACTGCTTCTTCAGTCCTATCTGGTTCATCAAGAGCCGAATTGTCAACAATGTTATCTAAATTCTTAAATACATTATCTTCAGTGTCCAAGGTCACCTTAGTACCTTCAATGTCCATTGTATCATCTTCAATGTTAACAGCTAAAAGAGAGGGAATATCCTCTTGTTCAGCATCAACTTGATGTCCTATTGCAACTGAAGTTTCTCCAACAATTTCTGTCATTACTTTAATTATTGCTTGCTCTGTTTCTGTTCTCACTTGCTCATACTGTACTGCCATGATCTAAATGGTTCTCCTCTTAGTCCTCAAAAGAGTGTCAAGGGGCTTCAAAATCTACTTCAAATGATCATCATTTTTCACTTCACAAATCTTTCTCACAAGATTCTCTCTTATAGTTTTGTCTTCCTCAGATCTCTATGTTTTCTATTAATAAGTTTAGTAAACAATTCATCAGGTATTTGACCTTGTATAGAGTCAAATTTCATAGCTACCAAAATCATATGCTTCACAATAGCATTCTCCAAATTAATTTTATCAGTATAATCATAAAGATCATAATATTTATTCATTCTTGCAAAATCTCCATTCTCAATAATCTGCTCATTTAGCTTTTCAACTTTTGGTTTCCAAGCTTTCTTCTTAGTATCATCTTTAACTTCTACAAACTTTCTTGGTACTGGTTGAACTATAGTCTTCTGTCTCTTTCTTGGTCCAGTAGCAATTTCTTTCTTTCTCTTGCTCGGTGTTACTTGTTCCTTTTTTGGTTCTTCTACTTTCACTTTAACTGGTGTATGCTCTCTTTGTACTGCACTGGATAAAGGTAGTACACTCAATACTTCTCCCTGTCCAACATCTCTCAATGTTGCTACTGTCTGTTTAGCTACCAAAAATTCTCTTTTTGTAATCCCTATGTCTTTCAATATTCTCTTTATGGTACTGTCAACTCTTTTCTTAGACTGTTTTTCTTCAATTTTAGCTTTAACAAAATTAAAGTTGTCTTTATAAGTTCCAAACCTGTTGCATTGGGTGTCCAATTTAATTTTCAGCAATCTTCCAACATACTCTTCTGTCTCAATCTCAGAAATCTCATAGCCAAGAGGGTCTATGAATTCAACTCTAGGTTCTACTACTTCAATGTAAGTAAAGTCAGTGTCAATCATGAAACAAATATCATTCTTATATTTCTCCACAAGTGACTGTGGAATCCTTGATCTGCTAGTTACCAAATTCTGAAATGTCTTCAAAACTAACACAGCACTCTCATTAACTTTATCAATAACATGATTTCTATAAACTTTGTTTATTCTTTCCATCGTAGACTGTCCATCATTCCAATCATTTCCAATTGTGTAAGGAAATCTTCTCAAAAGGTGGAAAAACATATATGTAATCAAAGATGAGAATCTAAATTGTGCATATTTAGACTTCTTAATCTTTTCCAAATTCTCAAACAATTGAATTCTCAAAATCTCACACATATCAATAGAAACTTTGTCTACACACATCAAATAGGCAATGTGAACCATGTCAGCTGCCATGTCATCTTCTCTGGAATTAGCACAAAACTTTGTAGTCAAAATCTTACATACATATCTTACATCATGTTGTCTAATCTTGCTGATAACAATACTTCTACCATTATAGGATGATCCAGTGTTGTCAATGACAATCTTCCTCATGTTTTTCTCATTTAAAGGGATAGCACCAAGTTTGGATAAACTAGTGACTTCATGAATTAGGTCAGCTATGATGTCAATCACTCTGTCTTCTAACCAAAATTTCCCATTGTGAATTCTACTTGCACTCTTCATTATCGAATTCATACTGTAAACCATATGTGACAATTTCATTATTTTTCAAATGTTCATAACCTTGCTTCAATGACATATCCTGGTTATATATATTCTGATACTCACTTGAAAAATCACTGTCATTTACTGTTTCCAATTTACATCCAAGATAACTCTTTACATTTTCCAAATGCAAAACTTCGTCTGGTACGGATGATAAAGCAAACTTAGGGTCTACTTCTAAAGCTTCTACTGGTTCTTTCTTCAATTTAGGTATGTTCTTGTCTCTAATGTTGTGAATCAAAGATGTATCCATGTTTCCTTCCAATTCTTTATACCGATTCAAAGATTTGTCAAGATAAATACCTCAAATTCATGATTCTAGGGTTTGCGAAGATTCGGCGCTTAAATCCTTCACAAAATCTCTACAAAACACTTCCAATCTCTGCTTTTGATCTCCTTGATACTTTAATTCACTTTCACAATCAAATAACATCGATCATAACCTTTTATGACTTCAATCATACTTAATTCTGACATCGCATTCAATTCTTTTGCCGCTTCTTTTCAAAAGTTATTCTTGTTAACCTGCAAAACTCAAAACTTCTTGCGATCTTGAAAAACATAATATTTTCTTTTGCGCTCTTAACCATAGCATTAGTACATCATAATATACCTTCTATTAACTGCGCAAGACTTAGTTCATCATAAATCTACTTCTACACTAAATCTAAGTTCCTAATCTACTGTAATTTACATAAATTAAGTGCTTAAAGATAGGTCAGGTAAGGATTCATTCTTACCACTTAATACTTCACATGTCTGATTACCTTCCATGTTGATTATGCCTTCTTGATCTATTCCTTTAACATACTTCACTTCATCTATATTGCTACAGTAATCTTTCTATCTGTTACTTGTATCTTCATTCCTTCTTGCATTGTTTCTAGGGTTAGGGTTCGGCTGATAAATTCCATTGTTCATTCTGCAAAACCTTGTTGTATGTCCAATCTTGTTGCATATTTGACAAACAATTCCATTGTTCCCATATCTCTATCCTTGCTGATTAATCTATGACCTACAATTTCTAGCAATGTGTCCAACTTTGTTGCATCTATAACACACTACTTCATTTCTTCTGTTCATCTCTTTAGTAAGTTTCTTATCTGCATTCTTAGTATTCCTAAACATTCTATTACCATAATTATTCTCAATAAATTTAGGTCTTCTACATTCAATAGCTCTATGTCCAAAACCATGACAATTATAACAATAATCATTAAGAGGTTTAAATTGTTTACCTGTGCAATCTCTTTTCATATGACCAATAGTATTACAAGCAAAACATCTACCTTTGAATTCTCTTTGCATACCTTTGGGTGATTCCTCTTGCTTTGATGATTCTCCTTCTTCTTTAGGTGCATCTTCAGATTTGTTGATCTCATCAGGCTTCTTCTCATCTATGCTTTTAGATGTCTTCAGATCTGGTTTCTTGCTTTCATCATTTGTTCTGAATATATTAAATCCAAGTCCAGTCTTATCATAGGATGGTTTCCCAAAAGAAACTTATTCATCAATCTTCTCACTATTTGAATATAGCCTTTCAAGTTGTTGTTTGGATTGAGTTAGTTCACCTTTCACAATCTTATTGTACTTCTCAAGTTCTGCATACTGCACATTTACTTTCTCAAATTCAGATGTCACTTTTTCAAGTTTAGATTTTAGTTATTCATTTTCAGTCTTTAGACTTTCATTCTCAGATTTCAGATTTACTTCGTTTTTGCTATTTCCATCTTTCAAACTAAGCTTAAAATTTACTATCTTCAATTCGTGATTAAGGATCTCATTTTCTTTTTCCAAGTTGCTATCACAACCTTCAATAAGAATTTCGGATTCCTTTTTAGATCTTAGATCTTCTATCTTGTTTTTCAAATTCTTAATAAGGTTCTTTGCATCATCATATTTCCTTTCCAGAGTGTTTCTTTCATTAGTAAGCATATCAATCTGCTCAAGAGCTTCATCAAGATTCTTCTATAGTTGATCCATATCCATAGAGATTTTACTCAAGCTGCTAGGCTTTCCTTGAATGATTCTTTTCCAAGTAACTAAGCTCTGATACCAATTGTTAGAAATAGGGAATACTGAGAGGGGGGGGGTGAATCAGTATTCTACAAACTTTATCTTTTGCCCAATTATGGATATAACAGATTATCTTTATCCATGCATAACATAAGAAACTAAACAATATGCATAACAATAAAGAACTCATAACACATGATATGTTCTCGAGGAAACCCTGGCCAAGGGAAAACCCCGGTGGGGATGGTACCCACAAAGATCCACTAATCAAAAGTATCCTATTAAGGACATTGACCCTGTTAGGAGTCTATTACATATGTATAGTGTATCAGTCCTGGTTAAGGGACTATAGGCCTTGTTAGAAGCCTCAACCCTGTTAGGAGTTGTAGATACAAAATCTGATTACAAGATGAGCCCACTGCCTAAACAAGTAATATACAATGTATACTGATTTCAAAAATGGATTAAGGTACATAGCCTAATACTACTTGCATCAATCTCTTCTTCGCTACTCTTATATTCGCATCATATCATATCATCACCATATTACACTTTTTTTCCATTCTTACAATTACAATTACATATATACAAGTTATTAAGGCTAATAACTTTACATGGTCGGCTTCCATATATTTTTATCTAAGGGTAAACATCTAGGATTTCATCCCTTTATATTTTTAAGTCATTATTTTGGTAAACAAAATAATCCCTTAACTCTTTACCAATTCTATCTTCTTATTCTGACCTGTCGACTTAACACTGTCTTCAGTAAAAATGTCATAACTAATTCTGTACATTCTGTACTGACTTGCGCTCTGAGATGGGTCATCAGTAGCCATCATATCATCTATGTTCAAGTGCGCAAGCACTAAACTTGCTCCAGTCAATGTCGCAAACCAAAACTATATCCTAGTACACTATGAAAACATTGTCTCACACTTAGACAAATTTGCATTGCAATCTGCCATACTTGCTCTCTAACCTGTGCGCTCTTAATGTGGATCATATGTTTCCATAATGACAACATCTATGTACTCACTTTAGCTAAATTTCCAACACTCCCACTTATACATTGGCACCCTCAAACATGCCTCACGCACTTTAGTGTGCATTCTCCATTCTACGCAAGGTAGGCAGCTCCATTTAGTTTTCTTGCATCATTTAAAATGCAAGTCCCTTAGAACATGCTTCCCTACGTTGTTTTATGTGTGCCTTGCATTATGCAGCTCACGCCCCTTACAACTGTTCTCCCCTTTCATACCTCACACAACCTGAGGTTTGTGTGTGAGCCTTGGAAATTGTCTTGTCTTTTTGGCGACTTCAAACTCCACACAACCTGCCAACAATGACTGGCAAACCCATTCATCTTGGTGTCACACGTACCCTATTACATACGCATAGTCCTCCATATAATTGGTGCATGGGTCTTGCTACTTGCCATCCTATGTTTGTTGCCTCTTTCATTGTTCTCCTACATCATGCACCTAGCAGCCTCTAAGCCTTTAACACATTCATGCAGGGCTCACTCCAGTAGTTCAAACACATACTTTGTGTTGGCAGCCTACAAGCACACTTATGATTTATTTCAAATGTGTAGCCTTTTGTTCATTCTAATTTGTCTCATCACTCATGTGTAGCCTCTTTTTGACCATCTAGTAGAGAGTGTCTGTACTCATACAAGTTATCAAACTTTCTCTTTGTAACATAATCATTGACATTAATGGCAGGGAAGAGCAAGGTGCCATTATTTTGCATCTGATACAACCAATGAACACTAGTAGTCGTTTCCTTGGATAAGTCAACCACCCTATCCCTCATCTTGTGGTACTAGAGGGGATCCACCTTGAGACCATTCCTCATCAATCCCAAAACAATCTAAAACTCAGGATTTGATGTTGACGCTGGGCTTTTACACTGGTCTTTGTTTAAATGCCAATGCCACTGTGGCCAATGGGAAATCCTCCACGCATTTCCTCCTTCACCTCTTGACTCATTTGAAGTGGGTTTGCAAGTTTCGCATTGATTTCTAACTTAGTCTCTCCTTCAATAATCATAGTGTTATTTAGACTATCAATGCAGTCAAGAGCTTGCTTGTGACTTGTAATATTTACAAATCCAAAATCCCTTCGCTTTGTAGTTGGCAAACCCATTTCAAACTTCACATTCACTCTTTCCATATCCACACATAGCCACTTGGTGAAATGTGACCATGATGCATCAAAGATTAGGCACATCATGCAATTCACTGTACTTCAACAAAATTGATCAATCATACTAACTGGCCACCAAAAAAGGCTTCAAAAATTGATTAAATGACCCAACAGGAAAGTGTCATCCAGAGTACAGGCTCATCTCCAACACATGAGTGTACATGCCAAAGGAGATCACTCAGAAAAACCTGAGCAAAAATATTTTAAAGATCAAACAGGGCCCCTCACAGCACTGATTTTGTCCACGTTGTCAAACTGTACAAATCTCCTTCAGAACTAGCTATGAAAACTCATCAACTAACACCTTCATGAACTGGAATCTTGGATGCTGATTCATTACCGTATAAGATAGATGAATCCATAACTAGCAAGCTCAAAAGATCAAATGATGAATTATCACCAAACATCAAAGTCGGCTTGTTATAAACATTTTGGAGCAAAATAGTGAAATAAGTAGAAATTGGGTTTGAAATTGGTCTAGGAAAATGACCAAATGGATTGGCAGAGACCTAAAATTCTTAAGGTAAGTACAATTCCAGGTCTATAATATGGAACAACATTCAATTGTTCCTAACCATGAACAAGGTACGAACTAGAAAGCCTCAAAGTAGGCCGCTCAAAAAATTGAACAATGCATACTCAGAGACTTTTAACAACTTGCAAATAGAAAGGCTCTCGCAAAGTGACTAAACTGGCACATGGGGAGATGAAAATTTGCATGAACACTCACTCTCATGCCTATAGCATGATGCAATAACCCACATGCTATGAACAATCACTGGGAAAAAGATACAATCATCTGAAGTGGGCTATTTTATACAATTCTGAACAAACACAAAATGCAGAATTTTGAGAACACCTCCAAAAGCCTATTCCCTAAACATGCCAGAACTAAAAATTAAAAGTTCAAACCCACTACATAAGTCAAATGAAAGGAAATGAAGACCCTACCCTAGTGGTTCATCATGAAAAACAATAGGCCCTACTTTCCATGCACCTCAAACTAAGCATCTTTCAAAGATTTTCAAAGAGTTAATCTCATACTCAGAATTTTTAAAATATGAACTCAAAAATATAGATTGAATTTTTGAGCTCCAATAGTGGCTCTGACTGGGGACGTGTGCCCCTTTTGTGCATGCAGAGGATCCAGAATCTTTGGTATAGCAGACCACCCAAAGAGAATCAACTTTCTTTTCACTTTCTCAAAACTCCGAACAGGGAACCCTGAAACCAACTATCGAACAACTAAAATAAAGCAACTTTACAAAATTTACAAATATCTACAAAGGACATCAAACTCTATCAGTTTGAGTCAGCATTTACCTCTATCGAATATGTCATTCTCATTTGCACGAATCCAAGGTAATCTGAAAACATTTGTTTTGTTGACAAGATCCACCACACTGGAACAAATCTTCAGCATACCATAAAAGAAATAACCAATATTTTTACTATCATTCAGCATTTGAAAGTCACTAGAATCCTGAAAATACTACTCATTGTGCAACATGGAAATGTCACGCTCTTCAATGTTTCTAACCAGCTAAGGAGAACAACACTCTGACTCAAACATAAAGCTAGAAATATGTTGGCCTGCTTGAAAATATTCTTGAACATCAAAATAAAATTTTTGAAACTCAACTCCATGTACATCATGTGAATGTTCAAGTAAATCACCTTTAACCACAACTTGTGGCCTCAAATCTAACTCATTCTGAAAAACATTAGCATCCTAAATCAGGAAAACAAAAGACTCAAAATCTGCCTGATAATTTATACATTCTTCTTGATTCTTTCTAGCCTCTTTTAAAAACAAAACATCATCATTCATTTCATCATATTCCTGAAGAAACGAACATACCTTTGGCTGAAACAAAAAATCAATTGTAGAACTTGAGACATCTTCCAACTCTTCATGAAACATCTCAAAATGTGGCATGAATAAATCAACCGGTAGCCCATTGCATATATCCTTATCTTGGAACATGTTTTCCAAGCACAAATCACTGTCATAGGGAACACTGTCAGCATTACTAATCTTTGTTTGACAAGACATTGTCTCAATTCCATTAACAATATCATAACTATCAATGTTTATATCAAAAAGGCTGACCTCCATTTCTGGTGATGAATCACAATCAATGTCAATCTCATAATCATAAGAAATGTTTTCATGGAAACTTTCATAAACTGTTTCAAACAAATCTGAAAGCAAATCAACTTCAACATTTTCAACAAAATTGTCACTTGAACAATTTTCAGTTTCATATTCGGAATTATCCAAATCAATAAAAGAATTTGGAAATGCTGACACTAATTCATTATCATAATCTGAAAGCATCTCAAACTTGACATCATCACTTTCACAAACATCAAATGCCTCTAAATCTGAATTATGAAAACCATTTGAAAAACAAACGTCATGCTACAATTCAAATAGAGAAGGCATCATTATGGGCTCATGAGAATCAACATATTTATCAATTAAGAAATCACAAAGATCACTTGCAAGATCCCTGATGTTATCATTGTTTCCTGCATCAACTTCATCATATTTCTACTCTTGAACTGTCATTGCTGAGAATTCATTTTCCCCCAAATCATTTGACTTATCATTATTCTGAACTTGGGGTAGACTATATTCATTGCAAACAACATCAAGCACAAAATTTGGGCATAATCTTAAAGGCTCAACATAATCTTTGTATTTAAATTACATCAATTGGATCACAACATTCAAAATGATTTTCACTACTAACTAGAAAAAGGGAGTTAGTACCACCATTTGGGAAAGCTACCTCATGAAGTCTTGTATTCTCAACGTCATGAAGCTTTGTAAATCCAAACCTTTTTAGCCTTTCTATATCTAACGCCAGCTAAAAAGCATGATGAATATTTTTTGGTTCCTTGTCTCTCAAAAAGTAATCCATCTTACTGTCAAAAGCAGCCAAATAGATAACCAAAGACAATGCATCATGAGGTCTACAACTCTCAAAGTCTAGAGGTGAATAACATTTTAAAGCTCTTTGATCTCCTCGTTGGGATACCTTTTGGGACATGACCACATTCAGAGATACACAGGGCTGGGAATATTCAGAGAACATTTCTACTTTCTTCCTTTAAGAAACCACACCCTTGCATAAAAACTCAAGCATACACACTATGAAAATTTTATCCATAGTAAAAACTAACATATCCCTTTCCATACAAATTGCATACACCATAAAATATAGCAGTTGAATCTACTCAACATACTTGTATGCAAAGCACCATAATTTTTTCCCTTTTCACTTAGTGATTATAATCACTAAATACAGAAGCATTTTATACTCATATGATTCTCATAAAACTTTGATATGAAAATTAAAATACCTGGAGATGTTGTGGTATCCGAAAAATGTCTATCTAAAGTTTCCTTCAAATCACTTTTCAAAATATTCATAGAGTCACCACCTCTTTGCAGAGGACAAAGTCTAGATCAGCTGAGAACCTTTTCTCAATTCTAAACTTCCTATACCATCAAACACAACCTAACTCATAGGATACAACTGTCTGTTAGGATCATATACATCACAATTTCATTTCAAAACACTGATCAAACAGAGACTCAGAGTCGCCACTCACATTCACTGAGATAATATACAATTTTATGAAAATAACTTGACTCTATGATCACTTAACTAGACTCTGGGATAATTAAGCCAAGCAAGGAAAAATCATCTTAAACTTGTTGTCCTTTATTTCTTTCCCAGTAGAGTTGCCAATTTGTTAGTGATTTTTCTTGATGAATCCTAACACACAGCCCTGAGTGCTTAGATAGAACTCTATGATTCCTAAACTCCTGATTTAAACAAGAAAATACTAATTAACAAGGACCAAGTCCTTCTTCACTTTGAGCTCTTGGCGACAGGCAAGTGTACCTATCAAATCTACTTCTTCAAAGCATTACAACACTAGTCTATATCCTTGATACCAACCTAATCTTATCAGCCCTTTCAAACATACATGAAAGTAAATAATCTTTTAAGTTTTTGTGATGATGAAATCCCTACAAATTGAGGATAGACCACTGCCTTATCCTAGGGTAGAGAGTCAGAAAGAGAAACATGCATCTATAGAAATCTTCTAAGTGAAACACAAACAGAACCTAGATTAAATGTCTTACAATTCATCCTCTCTTAAACACATCCAATCATCAGATTCTTGCAAAAGTCCTAAGCTCTCAGAGATTAACCTTAAGACATTACCCTTTCCTTGAAAGGAACTAGAGATTAAAATCACAAATACCTTGTAAATGGTACACCAAAACTACCTTATAGACTCAATATACAAAAGCTACAAAATTCAAACAAGACAACCAAAAACATGCAAGGGAATTCTAATGTATTCCAGTAGAATTTTACTGTGTCTTTACATTTAAAATTTTGACAAACATTCCCAAGAAGTTCAATAATGGAGTCAAAGCCTCTCCTGACAATAAAATTTTCATCATCCTTGTAACAATAAAGAAAAACTAAGATATAGGAGAATGTGGTCAGTTAGAACAAACTGATAGCTGTCCATTCTTTGCATAAAATATCTATCAGTTTTCTTTCAACTTTGATCTTCATTTGATCTTCTAAACTGATTCTCTCCAACTGATCCTGCATGCAATCATTTCCCAACAAACTTGATTCTGATCTTGGAATGCAAAAGCCCCAACTACTCTTTTCCACTAAGATGAAACTGAAAACAATGATTGCCAAAATATTCATTGTTCCTTGCCATTTCCAAAAACATACAACATGTCTATGTTCGGATAAAAAATGAACCTCCAAGCATCATTTCTATGGGCACTCAGTCATTTAAATTTTTGGGCTTTTATTTCAAATGTCTGGACTATGCACTTTTAAAATTTCTTGAAATCTTTTAAATCTGGCCTCTTTTCCTCAAACCTCACTAGGAGGTGACACTTGTCATGACGCGATTGGTTGCTCAGATTAACCCTAGCCTTGACCCCTGATTGGGAGATTCGGTGACTACATTGATCTCATAATCTCTGAATGGCTTTGGTAACCCTGGGTTTAATCAGCGAACTAGAAAATCCTTCATTCTCTTAGTTTCTGATTCAACTCCTAACCTCAGGATAAATCCGGAGAACTGGCGACCAAGCCTATTCTCGTAATCTTTGAATGGATTGCCTTGACCACCACAGATTTGGAGATTACGTGACCGCACATTCTCTTAATCTCTTGATTTTCCTTGCTAATCATCGGGCATTCGAAGAATGGGCGACCATGGCTAACAAACCTCCATCTCCTAATCTCTGAATTTTTACCTAACTACCAGTTTGATCTAGCAAATGCGTGAATGCCTACCACGTGTCACCTCTATCTAGTTGTCATCGTCACTCCTCTCCAAAAGTTCCTCTATCTCTAGGCTCACTAGCATGCTTCCCAAGACGGTCGCCAAGCGCTCATGTGCAGAGCCTCTGGCTCTTTCGTCCAACTCCTTATGTGAGTGTTTGGGCTTTTAAACATTTGATATCTTCGTTCCATGAGCAATGTGGGACTAAACATTTAGAGTGTTTTAAAGACTTTTCAAAATATTGGGTATAGTGCCAACTGGCACGTGCTCCAAGGTAGTCCAAGGTGGGCCCAAAAGCATGAGGCGACCACAGCATCATTCCTTTCTTCACTTTACACTTCATTGGAGTGTTGGTGCATTTAAAAGGTTCTAAAACTTGAAATGGGATGCATGTGGGATAAACCCACATGCAGCCCCCCTCCACTTATTTATCTTCTACTAGTCGTACGCGCTTCCTTTTATTCATGCCCTTGTCTTATGTTCTTTTGGCCTTCTGCACTTTCTTTGGTTTATTTGTTTTTACACTGACTCCATTTGGTGTTTGTCATTTATAAACAACCATATCCCTGCAGATAAGACATGTATCCTATAAACTCAAGCACAGCTCAACTTACCTCTCCAAGAACCTACGTGACCCCTATGTGAGCAATCCCTGCTGGCTCACACCTCACGCACAATTACTTGGCTAATATGTGTTTCTATATATGCATCCTCCAAACTAGATGCCCCCTTTCAAAACCCACACACTTCCCTGACTGGCAGCCACTTTGGTTGTGTGAGTTATGCTTTGTGACTGGCCTTTAGAAAAATGTGCAGGCCTCTTCATTGGTTTAAAACGTGGTGATCTCCCTCTTATACATTGGCACCCTCAAACATGCCTCATGCACTTTGGTGTGCATTCTCCATTCTACACAAGGCAGGCAGCTCCATTTTGTTTTCTTGCATCATTTAAAACGCAAGTCCCTTAGAACATACTTCCTTACATTGTTTTATGTGTGCCTTTCATTATGCAGCTCACGCCCCTTACAATTGTTCTCCCCTTTCATACCTCACACAACCTAAGGTTTGTGTGTGATCCTTGGCAATTTTCTTATCTTACTGGCGACTTCAAACTCCATGCAACCTACCAACAATGACTGGCAGACCCATTCATCTTGGTGTCACATGCACCCCGTTACATACGCATAGTCCTCCATATGATTGGTGCATGGGTCTTGCTACTTGCCACCCTATGTTCGTTGCCTCTTTCATTGTTCTCCTACATCATGCGCCTAGCAGCCTCTAAGCCTTTAACACATTCACGCAGGGCTCACGCCAGTAGTTCAAACACATACTTTGTGCTGGCAACCTGCCAGCACACTTATGCTTTATTTCAAATGCGTAGCCCTCTATTCATTCTAATTTGTCTTATCACTCATGTGTAGCCTCTTTTTGACCATCTAGTAGAGAGTGTATGTATTCATACAAGCTATCAAACTTACTCTTTGTAACATAATCATTGACATTAATGGCAGGAAAGAGAAAGGTGCCATTATTTTGCATCTGATACAGCTAGTGAACACCGGTAGTCATTTCCTCGGATAATTCAACCACCATATCCCTCATCTTGTGATACTGGAGGGGATCCACCTTGAGACCATTCCTCATCAATCCCAAAACAATCTGAAACTCAGGATTTTATGTCGACGCTGGGCTTTTACACTGGTCTTTGTTCGAATGCCAATGCCAATGTGGCCAATGGGAAATCCTCCACGCATTTTCCCCTTCACCGCTTGACTCATTTGAAGTCGGTTTGCAAGTTTAACATTGATTTCTAACTTATTCTCTCCTTCAATAATCATAGTGTTATTTAGACTATCAATGCAGTCAAGAGCTTGCTTGTGACTTGTAAAATTTACAAATCCAAAATCCCTTCACTTTGCAGTTGGCAAACCCATTTCAAACTTCACATTCACTCTTTCCATATCCACACAGCCACTTGATGAAATTGGACCAAGATGCATCAAAGATTAAGCACATCATTCAATTCACTATACTTCGACAAAATTGATCAATCATACTAACTAGCCACCAGAAAAGGCTTCAAAAATTGATGAAATGGCCCAACAGGAAAGCGCCATCTGAATTACGGGCTCATCTCCAAAACATGAGTGTACATGCCAAAGGAGATCGCTCAGAAAAACCTGAGCTAAAATATTTTAAAGGTCAAATAGGGCCCCTCATAGCATTGATTTTATCCACACTGTCAAACTGCACAAATCTCCTTCAGAAATAGCTCTGAAAACTCATCAATTGACACCTTCATGAACTAGAATCTTATATGTTGATTCATTCCCATACAAGATAGATGAATCCATAACTAACACACCCGGAAGATAAAATGATGAATTATCACCAAACATCAAAGTCAACTAGTTATAAACATTTTGGAGCAAAATAGTGAAATAAGTAGAAATTGGGTTTGGAATTGGTCTAGGAAAACGACCAGATGGATTGGCAGAGACCTAAAATTCTTAAGGTAAGTACACTTCCAGGTCTACATTATGGAAAAACATTCAATTCTTCCTGACCATGAACAAGGTGCGAACTAGGAAGCCTCAAAGTAGGCCACTCAGAAAATTGAACAATGCATACTCAGACTTTTAACAACTTGCAAACAGAAAGGCTCTAGAAAAGTGACTAAACAGGCACATGGGGAGCTGAAATTTTGCATGAACACTCACTCTCATGCCTACAGCATGATGCAATAACCCGCATGATATAAACAATCATTGGGCAAAAGATACAATCAACCGAAGTAGGCTATTTTATACAATTCTGGACAAACACAAAACACAGAATTCTGAGAACACCTCCAAAAGCCTATTCCCTAAACATGCCAGAACTGAAAATTAAAAGTTCAAACCCACTACATAAGTCAAATGAAAGGCAATGAAGACCCTACCCTAGTGGTTCATCATGAAAAACAACAGGCCCTACTTTCCATGCACCTCAAACTAAGCATCTTTCAAAGATTTTCAAAGAGTTAATCTCATACTTAAAGAATTTTCAAAATATGGACTCAAAAACATAAACTGGATTTTTGAGCTCCAACACTTCCTCTACACTTGATCTGCAACTGATTCTTCCACAACTAATCAACATGCATGCAATCATTTTCCAACAAACTTGATTCTGATCTCAGAATTCCAGCCCAAACTGGTCTTTCCCACTTTTTTGTAATTGAAAATAATGATTGTCATCAGATTCTTATGTCTTGCCATTTCTAAAAATATATTATATGCCCATATTTGGTTAAAAAATGAATCTCCAGGCATTAACTCTGTGAGCAAGACCATCATTTAAATTTTTGAATTTATCTCCTAAGTCTGGACTTTGTCACATTTTAAATCTTTTTCATTTTAAATCTACCCCTTTTCCTAAGACTTGACCAGAAAGTGACAAGTGTCGCGACGCAATTGGTTGCTAGGACTAACCCTGGCCTTAACCTCTCGTTGGGAGATTGAGCGAATGCACTTGTTCTCATAATCTCTAAATTCTTCAACTAAACGCGGTTACATCTAGAGAACTAGCGACTTAGCCATTTTCCAAATCTCTAAATCGTGTCTTGACCCTGGGTTAAATTTAGAGAATTGGCGAATGCCCTTATCTCTTAATCTCGGAATGGATTTTCTTAACCGCCAAGAATTGGAAGATTACGCAACCATATATTCTCCTAATCTCCAGATGCTAAGGTTTAACTGCGGACCATCCAGCGATTGGGCGACCATGTTATCTCGTGATCTTTGAATGTCTAGGCCTAATCGTCATCTATCTAGCGAACTGCTGACCGCGGTTAACTGACCTCCACCTCTAAATCACTTGATTTCTCCTTAGTTGTTGGTTACATCTCGCAAATGTGTGAATGCCTACCACATGTCACCTCTGTCCATGTCACCTCGCCGCTCATCTACAAAATATACTTGTCTTTGTCCCACTGGCACAATTTTTGAGGCGACCTCCATGCACACGCTTGCAGAGCCTCCGACTCTTTTATCTAATTCATGTGTGTGGAGTTTCTTTTAAACACTTGACATCTCCATTCCATGAGCAATGTGGGATTAAGTTGGGAGCATTTTTTTAATTTTCCATTAAAATTTTGGTAATGCCCAACTGGCACGCACACCAAGGTGGGCCCACAAGGAAGAGATAGCCTCATAAACCTCTTTCTCTCTTTAACTTACCTCTTATCTGGGTGCCACTATTTATAAACATTATAAAAACCCCAAACAGGGTGCATGTGGGATAAACCCACATGCACACTGTTTGCATTTTGTTTTTATTCCCAGGCTGTGCGTGTAATCCCATTTTTGTTTGCAAGTATCTCCTTCTATGTTTACACACCCACACTTCATTTGTATACAAACAAACAGAGCTCCCCTTTTTTATTTCAAAATCCAGCCATCGTGTCTTCACTTGCGCTGACTGTTCTGAAGCTCACGCACTCCTCTTTTACATTCCATTGGCTGATTGCGTGGGCTGTGCACATTCATTATGTTGCCCTTTCAACTGGCAACCACTACTTCTCCCTTGCTCAATGTGTGATCCTCCAAAACGTGCCTCCATTCATTTATGCGTAGCTGGTAGCCTCCTTTAGACTGGCTTGATTTCCCTAATGGTGTTGGCACTGCCCTGTGGTTTGACTAGCAAGCACCAGCATGTACTCATGTAGCCCCTACTTATTACTCATGCACATCCCCATATTTCTAATGCATTGCATTTATATGTATCTTGTTCTCAAAAATGTGCCACTTGGACGCAAGCAACTCCCCTTTGATATTTGACTAGCGATAATGGGCTCCTCCCATTCACGCTTGCTGCATTCACATTAACGTTGGCCCTCTTTTGGCTTCATGCACTAACTTGCTAAGTTGCATCCTTTTGAAATGTGCACTTCCTTCATTTTTTATTAGCTGAATGTGAGCTTTATGCTTGGTTTATCTTTTCTAACCTTGGCTTTTATAGTAACACCAATTCTCATATAGTAAAAGAAAAATAGTGAGCAATGCACATTGTAACTTGTGCATATGCCTTGACAAACAAAGTACGCACCCTCTTTTGTTTCATCCAATGTCTTCTGCAAGTGTCAACACACACTTGCTCAGTGTTTTCATTAAATGCTTGGTGTGCACACCATACTAAGAGGCATGTTAGCACTTTAAATTAATATGCCACACTCTTCAAAACAAATACACAATTATTTCTCCTTTCGGCATGTTTCACCATGTTAAGACACATGAGTGCGTGCTCTGAAACCTGATGAGGAAATCAACTGGGGCAGACCTTTGAGAAGACAAGCGCCACTTTTAAAAACTCATATTTACCTTTGCTAATCCAAAATCAAACCCCATGATAAGAACAAACCAAAGTGCATCATAAAATTTAACCACATCATTCATTTGTCACATTTTGGCAGTATTGACCAATAACATTAATTGGCCTCCAGAAGTGGTTTTAAAAAACTGATCAAAAGGCCTAACCGAAACAAGCCATCAGAAACTCACATTGACTTCCAACATATAAGCACGCCCGCCAAAGGAGAAATCATGAAAAGACCTAAGCAAAAATATTTTAACGACCAAACATGGCCACTTAGCAAACTAAAACTTTTCGCACTGCCAAAATCACATAAGTCACCTCGGGAACTGGCTTCAAAAACTCACCCTCTAAGATCTTCAGGAACCAACAACTTGGGCATTGATTCACCCCCATACAAGGTACACGGATCCATAATTAACTCGCCCAAAAGATCAAGTGGCCAATGACAATCAAATGCCAAATTCAACACATTAGAAATATTCGGGATGAAAATAATGAAATATGCTTAAACTAGGTTTAGAATAGACCTGGGAAAGTGATCAAATGGATTGACAGAGACCTCAAAATCCTTAGGCAAGTACACTTCCAGGTCTACGGTATAGAACATCATTCAATTATGCTTGATCATGAACAAGATGCAAACTACAAAGCCTCAAAGTAGGCCACTTAGAGAACTGAACAATGCATACTCTGAGATTTTAACAAATTACAAATGAAATGGCTCTGGCAAAGTGATTAAATGGGCACATGGGGGGCTGAAAATTGGCATAGATACTCTCTCTCATGCCTAAAGCATAATGAAAAAACCCACATGCTACGACAGTCAACTAGGCAAAAGATGCACTTCTCCAAAGTAGGCTACTTAGTGAAAATCAGGAAACATGCTTTATGCAGATTTTGGGAACACCCTTAAATGACCACTTCAAGAATATGTCAAAACTGGAAACTGAGACCTAAAACCTATTAAATATTTCAAATGATAGGTGATGAACACCCTATACAAGTGATGCATCATGAAACTCAATAGGTCCATTTATCTATGCACCTGAACTAAGCATCTTTTAATGAATTTCAAAGGCACAATTCTCATACTTAGAGAAAATTTTAGAAATATGGACTCAATATAAACTCAGATGTTTTGAGCTCCAAGAGTGGCTCTGACTGGGGACGCGTGCCCCATGCAGGTATGCAGAGAAACCAGAATCTCTCGATATAGCAAACCAACCAAACCTTTCTTCTCTGACTTTCATCTTCTTCTCAAAAAACTCCAAACAAGGAATCCTTTATTGAAAGCAAAGACACACACAACTGAAAGGAAAGCAACTGTACATGGACTTACAATATTTACAAAAAGGCTCAAAGCTCCAAAACTTCTAATCAGTTTTTACCTCTATCGAACAAATGATTTTCATCTCCATACAACGAAGGCAAACTGAAATTACATGTTTCATTCAGCTAGTCAAAAATATGTTGATCCACTTTCGGCATATCATAGGAAAAATGACCACTATACTCCCCATCATCCGACAAGATCAAGCCATCAGGCTACCATGAATGTTGATCATTGTGTGACATCAAAGCATCACACTCTTCATTCTCACTACCATGCTAAAAAAGGAAAAACTCCAACTCAACATCATGGCTAGAAATATTAGCATTCTGATCATTAATTTGCAAAATAGAATAAACCATTTCTATCTCAACACTTTGCAAACTAAAGTAGAACCTCTCAAAATAAAAGTTTGATTGCAAAAAATTGAAAATAACTTGTTGATCACAAACTACATCAGCATCATTTAGAAGGGAACCAGCTCTATCAGTGAGTGACTCATTAGTCATTTGCAAATCTAAGAATACACATTCAGATTTATCACATTCTTCAGCATCAAAATGTAAACAATAACCACAGACAACAGGCTCTTGAAAATCAGAAAACTCACTAGTACATTCATCATTGTATTCATCAAATATAACATTATCAAAATTATCACAATGAAATGTACTATCCCCTTGCATGTCCTTTAACTCAAATACAGGAGAAGAAAAATCAGTAAACATTTCATACATCATGCCATCACTTGAATCATCTTTGTCAAAACTTATGTCTACCGAGCATGGAATTTTTGAAACAAACTTGGGAGCATACCTCTGAAACTCAGTCTCCAAGAGATCTGAAATTTGCTCACTACTTAGTGAACACTGAACATCACACTCCATCTCTTCGGTCTCACTACTAGTGCTGCAAATACCTTCTCCATCTGAAATAGGGACTAAAATAACTTGTCTTGCATTACCTTGTGTGACGTAGTCATTGCAGGAACTATCATCTGCATTATAATCATATTCTTCATGTTCACACAAAACGTCATCAAACTGAAACAAGGAACCATTGTAATCATGCTGAGAAAAAGAGAAATCTACAAACTCAAGGGAAGCATTGTCAACTGCAAATTCATCTTCTACTCCTTGATAACCATAAATTTCATCATCATCACAATAACCAGCACTATCAACATCGCAAGACTCGGCATCCTCAGCACAACTAGATTCAACATGACTAGATTCAGCATTTACAAAGGAATCTATCCATTCTTTAGTTTTCAAGTGCTTCTTTTTTTAGTGATGCAGTCCAACTGACGTATTCAGGCATACCAAGTTCAAGAAATATTTCAGCATATTGGGATTCTTGAAAATAAAGACCCACAGGAAGTTCACTACATGCAACAAGAAATTTCTTGTAATAAGACAATGTAGACTCCTCTTTCCTTTCTCCTATTGCACATCTTAAAGTCTGAATGCAATTATGTTGGATTCTCTTATTTATTAAATGAAGTTCATCATTATAACTTTCTAAATCTGACTGAAAACTTTCAGATCTAGAAACATCTTCTTGATCTATCATAACTGGGAACTCCATTTTTAACACACTGATGAAATAATAAAGTTTGTTCTCATGAAAATATTTCTATTCAAATTCATGCAACCACTAATTTCATTAAACATCGACATATTTTTTATACTCTTTACAATAACTGAAAACTTCAATCCAGAAATATGACTCCAAATTTAAGATTATTTTCCCTTTTCACTAGTGACTTATTCACCTATTTAAGGATTGTTCTTACTTTGATAAAAGATTACCTGGAAATGTTGTTGCCAGTGCAAAATATTGATCTGAAGTCTCCTTCAAATAACCTTTCAAACCTTTGTAGAGTCGCCACCTCTTTGCAGAGAAAAACTTCTGAATTAGTTGAGAACCTTTTCTCAAATCTGAACCTTCTTTACCAACAAACACAAAACAACATCACAGGATGCACTGTTTGTCAGGATCACAAAACACATTGCAATTTCACTATTACAAAACACTAATCAAATAGAGACTCTGAGTCGCCACTCACATTTAGTGAGATAATATAACAAATTTTGAAAATAATTGACTCTATGATCACTTAACCAAACTCTGAGATAATTCAGCCAAACAAGAAAAAAGCATCTTAAACTTGTTGTCCTTTATTTCTTCCCCAGCAGAGTCGTCAATTTGTTAGTGATTTTTCTTGTAGGAATATTAATACACAACCCTAAGTGCTTAGATAGAACTCTATGATTCTTAAACTCATGATTCAAATAAGAAAAGACTAATTAACAAGGACCAAGTCCTTCTTCACTTTGAGCTCTTGGCTACAGGCGGGTGTACCTATTCAGATATACTTCTTCAAAGTATTACAACATTAGTTAGTATCCTTGATACAAACCTAATCTTATCAGCCCTTTCAAACATACATGAAAGTAAATAATCTTTTAAGTTTTTGTGATGATGAAATCCCTACAAATTGAGGATGGACCAGTGCCTTATCCTAGGGCAGAGAGTTAGAAAGAAAAACATACATCTACGGAAATCTTCTAAGTAAAACACAAACAGAACCCAGATGAAATGTCTTACAATTCATCCTCTCTTAAACACATCCAATCATCAGATTCTTGCAAAAGTCTTGAGCTCTCAGATATTAACCTTAAGATTTTACCCTTTCCTTGAAAGGAACTAGAGATTAAAATCACAGATACCTTGTAAGTGGTACACTAAAAACTACCTTACAAATTTAGTACACAAAAGCTACAAAATTCAAATAAGAAGACAACCAAAAACATGCAAGGGAATTTTATTGTATTCTAGTAGAATTTTACTATGTCTTTACATTTCAAACTTGACAAACATTCCCAAGAAGTTCAACAATGGAGCCAAAACCTCTCCTTACTGTAAATTTTTCATCATCCCTTACAATGGACAGAAAAACCAGATATATAGGAAAAAGAGGTTAGTTACACAGAACTGACAGCTGTCCACTTAGCCCCAAAATATCTCCAATCTTCCTCTATACTTGATCTGCAACAGATTCTTCCTCAACTGATCAACATGCATGCAATCATTTTCTAACAAACTTAATTCTAATCTCTAAATTTCAGCCCAAACTGCTCTTTCTCGTTTCTTTGAAATTGAAAATAATAATTGCCATCAGATTCCTTATGTCTTGTCATTTCTAAAAATATATTATATGCCCATATTTGATTAAAAAATGAATCTCTAGGCATTAAATCTGTGAGCAGGGCCATCATTTAAATTTTTTAATTTATCTCCTAAGTCTAGACTTTGTCACATTTTAAATCTTTTTCATTTTAAATTTTCCCCTTTTCATCAAACCTGACCAGAAAGTGACAAGTGTCGCAACGCGATTGGTTGCTCGGACTAACCCTTGCCTTGACCTCTAGTTGGGAGATTGAGCGAATGCACTTGTTCTCATAATCTCTGAATTCTTCAACTAACCACGGTTACATCTAGAGAACTAGCGACTAAGCCATTCTCCAGATCTTTGAATCATGTCTTGACCCTGGGTTAAATTTGGAGAACTAGCGAATGCCCCTTATCTCTTCATCTCGGAATGGATTTTCTTAACCGCCAAGAATTGGGAGATTACGCAACCATGTATTCTCCTAATCTCCAAATGCTAAGGTTTAACTATGAACCATCCAGCGATTGGGCAACCATGTTATCTTGTGATCTCTGAATGTCTAGGCCTAAGCATCATCTATCTAGCGAACTAGCGACCGTGGTTAACTGACCTCCACCTCTGAATCACTTGATTTCTCCTTAGCCGTCGGTTACATCTCATGAATGTGCGAACACCTACCACATGTCACCTCTGTCCATGTCACCTCACCGCTCGTCTGCAAAATATACTTGTCTTTGTCCCGCTGGCATGATTTTCGAGGCAGCCTCCACACGCGCACCTGCAAAGCCTCCGGCTCTTTTATCTAATTCATATGCATGTGGAGTTTCTTTTAAAAACTTGACATCTCCATTCCATGAGCAATGTTGGATTAAGTTGGGAGGGTTTTCTTAAATTTTTCATTAAAATTTTGGTAATTCCCAACTGGCACACACACCAAGGCAGGCCCACAAGGCAGAGGTAGCCTCATAAGCCTCTTTCTCTCTTTAACTTACCTCCTATCTGGGCGCCAGTGTTTATAAACATTATAAAAACCCCAAATAGGGTGGATGTGGGATAAACCCACATGCACACTGTTTGCATTTTGTTTTTATTCCTAGGTTGTGCATGTAATTTCATTTTTGTTTGGAAGCAGCTCCTCTGTTTACGCACCCATAGTTCATTTGTATACAAACAAAGAGAGCTCCCCTTTTTTTTAATTTCAAAAGCCAGCCATCATGTCTTCACTTGCGCTGGTTGTTCTAAAGCTCACGCACTCCTCTTTTACATCCTACTAGCTACTTGTGTGGGTTGTGCACATTCATTACGCTGCCCTTTCAACTAGTAGCCACTACTTCTCCCTTGCTCAATGCATAAGCCTCCAAAATGTGCCTCCATTCCTTTATGCATAGCTGGCAGCCTCCTTTAGACTGGCTTGATTTCCCTAATGGCATTGGCATTGCCCTGTGGTTTGACTGGAAAGCACTAGCATGTACTCACGCAGCCCCTACTTATTACTCATGCACGTCCCCATATTTCTAATGCATTGCATTGATATGTATCTTGTTCTCAAAAATGTGCCACTTGGACGCAAGCAACTCCTCTTTGATATTTGACTAGCATCATTTATTACTTGCGCTAATGGGCTCCTCCCATTCACGTTAGCTGCATTCACATTAATGCTAGCCCTCTTTTGGCTTCATGCGCTAACTTGGTAAGTTGCATCCTTTTGAAATGTACACTTCCTTCATTTATTATTGGTTGCATGTGAGCTTTCTCCTTGGTTTATATTTTCTAACCTTGGCTTTTATAGTAACACCAATGCTCATATAGTAAAAGAAAAACAGTGAGCAATGCACATTGTAACCAATGCATACTCCTTGACAAACAAAGTACGCACCCTCTTTTGTTTCATCCAATGTCTTATGCAAGTGTCAACACACACTTGCTCGGTGTTTTCATTAAATGCTTGGTGCACACACCATACTAAGAGGCATGCCAGCACTTTAAATTAATATTCCACACTCTTCAAGAAAAATGCACAATCATTTCTCCTTTCGGCATGTTTCAGCATTTAAGACACATGAGTGCATGCTCTGAAACCTGATGAGGAAATCAACTGGGACAGACCTTTGAGAAGACAAGCACTTTTAAAAATGCATATTTACCTTTGCTAATCCAAAATGCAACCCCATGATAAGAACAAACCACAGTGCATCGGAAAATTTGACCACATCATTCATTTGTCACATTTTGGTAGTACTGACCAATAGCATTAACTGGCCTCCAGAAGTGGTTTTAAAAAATTGATCAAAAGGCCTCACCAAAACAAGCCATAAAAAAATCACATTGACTTCCAACATATAAGCACGTCCACCAAAGGAAAAATCATGAAAATAACCGAGCAAAAAGATTTTAACGACCAAACATGGCCACTCAGAAAATTGAAACTTTTCGCACTGCCAAAATCACATAAGTCACCTCGAGAACTGGCTTCAAAAACTCACCCTCTGAGATCTTCAAGAACTGGAAACTTGGGCATTGATTCACCCTCATACAAGGTACATGGATCCACAATTAACTTGCCCAAAAGATCAAGTGGCTGATTACAATCAAACGTCAAAGTTAGCACATTAGAAATATTCAGGACTAAAACAATGAAATATGCTTAAACTGGGTTTAGAATAGGCCTAGGAAAGTGATCAAATGGATTGGCAGAGACCTCAAAATCCTTAATAAAATACACTTCTAGATCTATAGTATAGAACATCATTCAATTATGTCTGACCATGAACAGGATGAAAACTACAAATACTCAAAGTATGCCACTCAGAGAATTGAACAATGCATGCTCAGAGATTTTAACAAATTACAAATGAAATAGCTCTGGAAAAGTGATTAAACGGGCACATGGGGGGTTGAAAATTGGCATGGACACTCTCTCTCATGCTTATAGCATGATGCAACAACCCGCATGCTATGACAGTCAACTGGGAAAAGATGCACTTCTCCAAAGTAGGCTACTTAGTGAAAATCAGGAAACAAGCTTTATGCAAATTTTGGGAACACCCTTAAATGACCACTTCAAGAATATGTCAGACGTGGAAACTAAGACCTAAAACCTATTATATATGTCAAATGATAGGTGATGAACACCCTATACAAGTGATGCATCATGAAACTCAATAGGCCCATTTATCCATGCACTCGAACTAAGCATCTTTTAATGAATTTCAAAGGCACAATTCTCATACTTAGAGAAAAATTTAGAAATATGGACTCAATATAAACTCAGATTTTTTGAGCTCCTACAACAAGCATAACATGTATGATTTTTAGTCTTCTTAGCTTCTGTAGATTCTTCTAGTGCTTTCAATCTTTCTTGCTTTGCATTGATTTGAATTTGTGCTTCATTGAATCCAATACCACTGGAATCTTCTTTTATCCTTTGTGCATATATCTAAGAATCTAATAGATCAATACTTGTGTGCAATTTGTCAATATGATTCTTTTCTTTTGTCAACTCGGATTCCGTCTTTTTCTTGATGTTTTCTAACTCCAAGATTTTCATGTTTTCTTGCATGAGTTCTTCATCCAACTGTTTGTTTTCTTTGATCTGTTCTTCATAAGCTTCCTGATTCTTAGTTAACTTTTCATCCAAATCTTCAATCTGATCCTTCAAAGATGTGTTTTCTTCATTCATCTTTTTGACCATTTTTCCCAAATCATTTGTTGAACAATCTTTCAAACCTTTTCTCAGTTTCTTGATGAATACTTGTGAGCCACTGACCTTCAATTTCAGTTCTTCAATTTCTTTTTCAGCTTTGCCAAGATCTTCAAGAGATACTTCAAGATTTGTCTTCAGATGTTTCACTTATGTTGTATCCATGATCTCCTCAAGTGGTTAAACTTATCTTAGAGGACCATAGCTCTGATACAAATTGTTAAGAATGGGAACACTGAGAGGGGGGATGAATCAGTGTTCTATAATTAATGTTTTTCTGCTTCTTGAAACTTGGCCCAATTACTTAAATACATAAATGAATAGTAAAGAAAATGAAACATTCAACCATAACACATAACACAAGATATGTTTACGAGGAAACCTTGTCTAGAGGAAAACCTCGGTGGGAATTAGTACCCATGAATAGTTGCACTAATCTTATGAACCTGTTAGAGTTCCTTTGCCCTGTTAGGAGCAGTCTTTACAGTGTTGAGTACAATGACTCTATTAGGACAAACCATGTTAGGTGTGGATGGCTCATTGCCAGAGCTCACTGCTCAATGAAGAAGGCTACAACCTCTTGGTTATCAGATACACACTATATCCGAAAGGGTGAACTAATGCTTTGAGACTTATGTCTAACCAGTTCCTTTTGTGCACTATTGCTCTAACTTCCTTTAGAGATTTATATCATACTGACTGAACTTGCATACTTCTGCTCTTCTTTTATCTTCCATACTTTACTTCTATATCTCATCACACTCAAATACAAAAGTGCATGTCATATATATACATGTTGAATGGGTGCAACCAAAACTAAATACTGTGTCGGCCTAAAACCTAACACATACAATGCTTCCAAGTTAATTGGCTTAAGTGTGTTTACATACAATAATAATAACATGTTTAGATCACTATTACAATAGGTGCATAGCCTTTACAAAACAAAATGATATACGCTAATCAAAAAACTTCCTATCAGTTGCATGCTTTGTTCTACTCTATTGCTTAGCTGCCAGTGTCACTTAGACTTATTGTAACTTATCTATACTATCAAATCTGACCATGCGTTCTTAAACTTAGCATACCGGCATACTCAAAAGCTTATATCCAAGGGCGCATACCAAAACTCAGTGATAAACACGTGCGACATTGCTTTGATCATCAGGTGCTTCATTGTCTGCTCTGTCTTCTATACTTAGCCGAATTATGATCTTCCAAGATAGTGCGCTGACTACAAAACTTCATATGACTTTGTTGCCATAATGACAACATAAAACTTAGTCATATATTCTAGTAAATTCAACTTGCCAATAGGTTGGTACCTTAGGGGTTAGGGGTCATTTTCAGCCCATTAAGAGCCTTAAAGCTCATTTATGACACCCCTAAAGTCATGATTTCAAAGTTGTGCGAATTTGAAGAGTTGTGAGGTTTTGGTTAACCTCTCTATTCTTCTTAACTTGCATTCAACTTCATTTATGGAGAAGGAAGGTAAGTGGGAAGAAGGGGATGGAAGTTTCTTCCCCTCTTGTGATAGGTTCCTAGATTTTAGGGATTTAGCCTATTTAGGGAAAGTCTTGGGAAGGGTTTGAGTGTTCACTCACTCTCTAGTTTTAAAAAACATTCACATTGGAAGGAGCTTAGGGAAGGGCTAGCTTCGAAGGATTTTCAACTTTCAGAATTTCAACCCTTGCATGGATTAAGGTAGGCTCTTGTGCTATTTTTGCATTTCTTGCATGTCTGTGAGCTTGGAGCTCCATTAATGGAGTCCATTGCTTTTTATGGTTCATGTTTGAAATTCTCGTCCTATAAACTGTTATCTTTTATATGTAAATTCAATTTGGGATGAGATTCTTCAAGGCCCACTCACCACAAGGAGGGTGGAGTAACCTTGAAAGGGGTAGTAGGAAGAAGACCCAAGATTGTGCAGAGTCTCCCATGTGTGGAGGGATAAACATAGGGTTCCATGATACCCATGATGCCAAGTATAGCTTACGGGCACCTATGGGCATAAGGAGATCTAGACCGCATCTTTTTGAAGATGGCCTTCCAAAGTTCATGTGTGGCTTGGAAAATTTGTATTTATATTGTGGCTTCTCCTCCTAATAGTCCACCTCTACCTTGTTTTCAAGAAGGTCTCTTGGGGACCTTCCTCTTGTTAAACCCTGTTAGGAAAAATCTTTTGAGTGTCTTCATGTTCTAAATGTTTCCTTCATGGTTGGTAAATTTCTATTTGTATCTCGTTCCATATTGGATCCCCTAGCTTGGGGGTGGCCTTGAAAAGGCCTAGGTTGGGAGGTGAGCCTATGTAGTCAACCACATTCTATCAGGTGTACAGCTGAAATCTTGGAGCTGTTAGTTTTGGTAGTTAAAATTTAAATTTGAGTATCTCATAGTTAAACTTGTAATTTCTATACATTTACAATGTAAGGTTTGAAAATAGGCTTTCTTGTAATCACTCTTTCGAAATGTAAATCCTATTTTGAATTTAATGTAGTTAAGGAAATTATAGAATTGATGGATATCAATTTTGACTATGTTATGGAAATGAAGTATGTTGCAAATTTTAAATTCCTTATTTTCATCATGTTGTACATTGATATTATTGAAAAAGAAATAATTAGTTTTGAAGGAATTTTTATGTTCTTGAATCAATTATTTAACTTGATAATTTATTTAGTTAATATGGTAATTATGGAAATATTAATGTTAAACTTGAAATCATTATATAGTCAAATTGGATTGTAAAACTTATTAAATTATTATGCTTGAATCAGGTGTGAAATTTTATTTCAAAAATCAAATTTATACTTAGAAAGTTTGTAAAAATTATTTTGTACTCAGTATTTTTTTAAAATTTCTCAAAAAAAATAAATGCTAAAATTTAATTTCCAATTTGAGCAGATTGTTAAGCCTCCCCTCTAAATTCCAAAATCCTCACACTCTTCAAGTCCTTGGAAGAAATGTGAGCTCCTATTGGTCACTCTTCCCCAACCCTTACACATTACTCAAAATGGGTTCCTAAAATGGTGGCATAAAAAGTGGACAAGATTTTCCCTCCAAATGGAAGGTGGTCTTCCCAAGACCATGCTTCCAAAAGATGATTTTCGGCCATCTTAGAAAATCAACTTTTTGGAGGCTTCCCAAGGTCGGAATAAGGTGTCCTATGGTCAAAAACTCCCTTTACCCATAGGTATATGAAGTAGACTAGTCAAAAATGGGTTTAACTCAACCCTAGGTGACCATATGACCCCTCAAAAACCCCAACTAAATTCACCTACGGGTACCAATGGATTTGACTTCACTTTGGGCTCACAAACCAAGTGATCTTTATAGGGAACATAACTAGATACCAAGTGGGAAAGGTGGGTTCTCAAGATTTCTAAGTGGACATGTCATGTCACATCACTTTCACAACAAGTGTGTCAATTGATACTACATTACACATCACAACACACTTGGCAAGTCCACTTGTTAATAGCACAATTTAATAGATACGATGCAAATAAATTCACACCATACACTATACGAAAGAAAATACATTACAACGAGATTTTGTCTCTTCAGTAGACACAACCTTGGCTTTATAAAATTCACATAGGGGTTAGTCATGATTCTCCAATAAAATTTCATGACCATGATCCTGCACACTCAATTTAAACACCAGTAACCTCAAGAAGTATAATCATCAAAATTCAAAATGTAGAGTAAAGATTTTCATTTAAATTCTCTAACACATGAATAACATCCTTGTAGTCTCTATGATCATTCATCATAAATTTAATTAGTAACTTACAAATGACATACGTAAACTGAATCATAAGAACATGATCACATTAACTCAAATGCCACACTAATCATTCCTAATCTATATTGGTCATAATGTAGTTTTATCCATATTACATAAGCATTAATTTTATCAATTCTAAAATCATCCAAATGGCATATAATCAAGCAACCAAATCGTCAAGTAATACTCATAATAATGTCCTGAAATTCAACAATATATTTCATCACCTAACCTTTAACCTTGAATGAATTTCACATCTCAACATAATTTAAATCCCAATTGTCACCTTCATATCAACATATGTACTCAAATTGTAACATCTCAGTATTCATCTAAATCAATCATCATAATGCAAGTCATATTGTATCATAAGGTCAACATCATGAGTATGGAAAGTGTCATAAAATATAACGTACCATCATTTAATGTAATCAAATCCCTATCAAAAGGGTAAAATCTCCTAATTCATTTAAAACATTAAGCCAATTACTAGGTCTATCATAATGATAAATGGAAAAACTATGATGGGTTTGGAGTGAGGCCTCATTATTTCATATCATTAACCATTTCTAACAAGAGGGGGTCACTTAACTAAGCATCAATAGGGGCTTTAAAACATGCCCAACAAATGATTACGACATCTATCATGCCTTGCCAATAAGAAGACTTGTCACAAATAGATTATGATTAATCATTAGACAAAGCATAGTTCAACTTCAAACTATAAATTTTAAAATTTGATTTTAAACTTAAAGCAATCAAATAAAAAAGAATTACCTAGCTACAACAAATGGAATATTGCAAAAGTACCAAAACTTGCAAATTTGTTTCCGTGCAGCATCATGGACCTCGTTGTTCCAACCCATGCTCTCAAGTGAGGGTTGTGCACCAGGAGTAGTGTGTGGCACAAAATAATTGTCCAACTTTAATTTATGGACTCTAGGGCCAAGGGTAATAATGCCACTAGAAGGACCAGTAGTAGAAGCACTAGCACTAGGAAAAAAGGGAGGCATGGAAGAACCCTCTCCAACACAACCTGCAGATGTGGATGCGGGTGCGGATGAATGGGAGCCAATAGCATTTATCTCTTCTCATTGCCTCTTTTTAGTTTCTTTTTCTTCTGTATGTTTTTCTAATTGAACATAACAGAAACGAATTGCCTCAGGAGTTGCCAATAAACATGGGTCAGCATCATTTTCAGGTATGCCAACAATATGGTATTTAAACCTATTAATGCCACCATAAAAAAAAATTTACAAAACATGCATTTTGTTTATTTATTTTTTCTACTAGGAAACTCTTTAGTATATTTCCAAGATGGACACTTTTGAGGCATTAGGAAGAATTAATGTTTTCAAAACTTGAAGGTTGTTGGAATAAGATAAAATTAGGAACAAAATTAAAAATTTGTGGCATTGCATTTGAGAAAAATCAGCAAACCCTACATTGTTTTTGGAAAAAGTTGTAAATCATGTTTACATTTTTTCTTTAAAAAATCAAGGGTTTGCTATTGTTCTACTTCTCTCATTGAAGTATGCAATTTATATTTTAATAGAAAACATTCAAGGTTTGAAAAGTTAAACTTCAAAGATTTATAAAAAAAATAGAAAACCATAAACATACAAAAAAAAACTAACAAAATCTAAAAAAAATTAACACTTACCTATTTCAAATGAGTTGAGAAGTCTTGGAACAACTATTGTGAGCTCCTTTATGCTCTCAATGAAAACCTATGCTTCCTTGATGTGATTTTGTGGACTCTTTGATGCTCTTCTTCCTTATTGGTTGCAAACCTATGGCCTCTTATTTTTCTTCCTCTCTCTCACTTTTCCTCTCTTCTTCTCATAACAAGCAAATAGAATACCTTTTAAGGAAAATTAGAAATCATATGTAAAAAAATAAAAGTAAAAGTGTTTTTTTGTGTTTTTTATTAACCCAGTTCAGGTCTATCGCGGCGCGGGTCATGGGTCATAGACTCAGTGGGTCATGACATGACCTGTTGGCTCTGCGAACCATGTGGGTCATGACCCATGACCCGTCAGGTCATGCTAGCGGGTCATGAAAACTCTATTAAAAAGTAAAGTCCACCAAGATAAATGAGAGGGGGGGTGAATCAGTTATCTAATTAAAACAACTTATATTAACCTTATTATATCTAAAACATGTGATTAACATAAACAACAACCATAAAAAGATAATCATACACAATGATACCATATTTGTTAACTATGGAACCTCTTGATCAAAGAGTAAACCCTGGTGGGGATGGTACCCACAAAAGATAAACTAATATAAAAATTTCTTATGAGAGGATGGACCATGTTAGGAGTCTATGAAATACATTTAGTACATATTAGTCCTTATTAGGAAACTTTGAATCCATGTTAGGAGTTTGTGGAAGACAGAAGGGCCCACTATCCAAACAGCTTCAAGGGCAAGATCGTTGAACACACTGTCCAACTAATCTTTGTATTATCCAAATAGAATAATACCAAATATAACTGATCTCAACAACTTTTCTTCTCTCCTCTGACCATGCCTATGTCGCACCAAATGCTTTCCAGATCTTAACACCAGATCTGCACACTTTGCATCACATAAAAATCCCTTAGATCGCTTACTCGCATTATTTCACACTTCACAACTTGTTTTTACACATCCTCGCACTTTAATCAAGGAAAGAAAACCTTCCTTTATACCGCACTCAATATTTCATAATTGAGTTGGCCAATTAGGCATCACAAATTACAAAATATAAAACATTACACATTAAATAATATTTCCATAATTACACAACACTGTCAGCTCACAAACTTAATAAATCTTCACACGTGCAACCTCTGACTATGTTGACTTATCCAAGTCGCCTTTGCAATGTCTTCAACCTCTATATAATTCCTCTTGTCCAGATTTTATTCCAGTTAGGAGATATAATCCAATTATCACAAATCACTTCTCGCGAACTCTGTCAGAATACAGTTTCCACTATATCACTTATAACTAACACAAATACTTGAATTTTTGTATGTGCTCTTGACCATGTTTTGGGACACTATAAAAAGCATGTCCTCAACTTCGCATAACCTCATCTATAATTCTTTATGTGCGCTAACTCAAACTTTGTCTGCTACTCTGCTAATCTTCAGTATAAACAGTATGTTGACATCAATGACAAACACAGTCATGAATTCAACATGTGACCGCTCCAATAGTGCTATAATATTCCCCCGTAGGACATATTTAGCATTCATGCTAACAATCTCCCCCTTTGGCATTGATGGCAACATAAATGAAAAACATCCAAGTTCCATGGATACCAAAATATAACTCTACTGCTCTTGTCTTGACTTTTCAAATCCTCTTCATCAATCATAGGAAATGTTTTTTATGTATTCTTCTCCCCCATTGACATCAATGACAAAGGCATCATTATTTCAGAACAATCTTATTGCTCAAAAGTTTTAACCAGCTCAAGTGTCCAAAGACACTATTTGAAAATACCTTTTACCAAGAGTCCTTCATGACTCAACTCAAAAGACAGATACTCCCCCATAGAGGAAGCATCAGCATACAGTCCAGAAAAAAATAGTGTTTTGTACCACTGGAATGATGCAACTTTCCACTTCACTACTCAAAAGTAGGCTGGGGCATAACCCCAAGCATACCTCTCAAATACTCAAATGTATCCTTAGGTAAAGACTTTGTAAAGATATCTGCTATCTGCTCTTTTTTGTTGATATGCTCAAGTTGGACTTCCTTCTCTACAACTTTCTCTCTTACAACATGATACTTTATCTCTGTGTTTTATTTTTTAATGTAACATGGGATTCTTAGACATACTTATTGTACTTTTGTTATCACAATGTATGATAATAGGTTAATTAAACTCAATTCTAATATCTTTCAACATTTGTTTCATCCATATTATCTGATTACAATTGTTTGTTGCTGCTACATACACTGCTTCTATTGTACTCTGTGAGATACAATTTTGTTTCTTGCTCAGCCAAGAAACCAATCTTCCTCCAAGAAAAAATTCTCCACCACTTGTACTCTTTTTATCATCCACATTGTCTCCCCAATTTGCATCTGTATATGCACATAGGGTAAATTCATTTGATTTGTCATACCACAACCCAAAATCAGTTGTACCTTTCAAATATATGAATATCCTCTTTACTGCTACATAATGTGATTCCTTAGGATCAGCTTGAAATCTCACAACAATTCCAACTGCATTTTCTATATCTGGTCTTGTGTGAGTTAGATATTGCAAACCTTCAATCATAGATCTATACTTCCTTTGTTCAACTTCAAGAGTCTCATCTTTGCTAGATAACTTATGACCAATTACCATAGGTGTACCAACAGGTTTACAATTTTCCAAGCCAAATCTCTATAATAAGTCTTTCAGATACTTAGTTTGAGATAAGAAAATACTATCACTGTTCTGCACAATTTGCAAACCCAAGAAAATTTTCATTTCTCCAATCATGCTCATCTCAGATTCCTTCTTCATTTCATCAGCAAATTTATCACTTGCCTCATCTTCTCCTCAAAAAATTATATCATCCACAAAAATAAAAACAATCAATAGACCATTCTCTATTTCTTTTAGATATAAGTTACTATCTGCAATACCTTTAGTAAATCTCAATTTTGTCAAATATTTATCCAACCTTGCATATCAAGTGCTAGGTGCTTGCTTTAGTCCGTATAGTGCTTTGTTCAACTTCCAAACCATATCTCCTGCTTGAGTCAAAAGAAAACCATCAGGCTACTCAATGTAGACTTCTTCTAATTCACCATTCAGAAATGATGACTTCACGTCCATCTGATATACTTTGAATTTTGTATAAGCTACATAAGCCAAAAACATCCTTACTGCTTCAATTCTTGCAACAGGTGAAAATGTTTCTTCATAATCTATACCTTCTTGTTGTGAGTATCCTTTACATACCAATCTTGATTTGTTTCTTACAACTTCACCTTGTTCATTCATCTTGTTTCTAAAAACTCATTTAGTTCCAATAACATTTTTGTCCTTAGATCTACGAACCAATTCTCAAGTGGTATTCTTCTCGATCTGATCCAGTTCTTCCTTCATTGCTTGAATCCAATGATCATCTTTACAAGCTTCATCAGTATTCTTAGGTTCAATCTGAGAAATCAAATACAATTCTTCATGTACTTTATTTATTGTCATAACTCCTTTGTCTTTGTTCCCAATAATCTGATCAACGGGATGATTCCTTATCAAGTTCTTATTAGGTGTTACAGTTTCAACTCTTGCTTCAATTCTAGGTTTAGATCTTGGTTCTTCTCTTTGTTCCTCATCATGAATCTCATTCTACAAATCATTGTTAGTTTCATAAAATAACTCAATATTTTTTTGATTAGTTTTAAGATAGGCTTCTTCATCTGAGTCATAATCAAGTACTCATTCCTAAATTCTGAACTTTTCATCCACTTTAACATTTCTTCTCTCAACAATAGTCTTAGTTCTCTTATTAAAACATCTATAAGCTTTTCTTTTCAATGAATAACCAAGAAACATACCTTCATCACTTCTTGGATCAAACTTACCAATGTCATCATCTCTCTTAATGTAGCACTTACTTCCAAAGATTCTGAAATATTTTACTGATGGTCGATGTCCAAACCATAATTCATAAAGAGTCTTGTCTGTGTTTTTTCTGATCTGCACTCTATTTATTGTATATATTGTTGTGTTTACTTATTCTCTCCAAAATATCTTTGCAACATCATTCTCAAACAACATAGCTCTTGTTGCCTCAATTACTGACCTATTTCTTCTTTTAGCAATACCATTGTGCTCAAGTGTTTTAGGGGTTGAAAGTTGTCTCTTAATGCCATTCACTTCACAAAAAGTATTAAATTCATTTGAAGTAAATTCTCCACCTCTATCAAATATTAAACATTTAATCTTCATTCCTGATTCATTCTCAACTCTATTCTTAAGCAATCTAAACTTTTCAAATGCTTCTGACTTTTCTTTAAGAAATGCTACCCACATCATCCTAGTAAAGTCATCAACAAGAATAATAAAATAGCTTTCACCATAGAATCCTCTTGTTCTTATAGGACCACTCAGATCTGTATGAACAATCTCCAACTTTGTTGTTGTGGTGAACTTCTTGCTGGGAAAAGAACTTTTCTTATGTTTTGCCATAACACATTCCTTGCACACCATGTTAGTAGGTTTCACAATTTTAGGCAAATCTCTTACTACAAATGTAGTTTTTTCTTTCACAATGTTATCAAAATTTATGTGACAAAACCTTTTGTGCCATAACCAACTGTCATCAATCTTAGCAATCAAACATGTCATTTTAGTAGGATTCAATTGAAATACATTACCTCTTATTCTTGTTTCAATTCCAATCATCTTACCATCCTTATCCTTGATCATACAAGTCTTTTCTACAAACCAAACTTGATATCCCTTATCAACTAACTGTCCAACAATTGAAAGATTATATTTTAATCCATCCACAAAGTAAACATCATCAGTGTTAGTCATTCCATCAAGAGTAATAGATCATATTCCTTTTATGCGACAAGGTGCATTATTTCCAACTCTAACAATTCCTCCATCATAGTTGTTAAACTTGATAAACTTATTCATATCACTAGTCATATGATGTGAACAACCACTATCTATGATCCAATCAGTTTTCTTTTCAACTTGTGACACTAAAGCTTTTACTTCTTTGACTTCTATTTCAGAATTTTCTTCTTTTATTGCAATAAATCCTATATCATCACTTTCATTATCACTCTCACTTAAGAATTTTTCCATGCTATCTTCAAATTCTTCATCATTCGCATAGTAACATTCTTTAGATCTTTTAGGCTTAAAGTTCTTGTATTTCTTCACTCTCTTAGGATATTTAGAAGCAAAATGACCCTATTCTTGACAAGTCCAACATTTAAAGATTTTCGTACATTCTAGTTCTCTTTTCACAAGTAGGGCAATTTCTTCTTCAATATTTCTATCTTCTTCATATTTAGATCTACTACTGTTGGCATAATCTCCACTGACACTGGCACTTCTTGACATAGTAGGGAAAACACTAAGTGCGTTGAAGGTAGTCTCAATCCTGGGAAAATCTCCAGATTGTTTCAGACTTATTTCTGCTACTTCCAATCTTCTAAGAAGAGTCTCTCTAGTAAACTTCTCAGTACAAGGTATGACTTTCTCAATCATTTGTGATGTCTGCTTAAATGCTAGAGTCAAGGTTTTCAAGATCTTCCATATGATCTCATCTTCGTCCTTATTTCCTTCACAATCTTTGATACCTGCAACAATCTTTGATATTTTGTCAATATAACTTCTAACAAATTCATCTTCCATCATTTTAGCTTCTTGAAATAAGTATTCCAATTTTGTAATCTGATTCTCTTAACATGTTTATCACCTTCAAAAGTAGATTCCAAAGCTAACCAAATTTCATGAGAAGTCTTTAAATATTTTACCCGATTGTACTCATTCTCAAGAAGATATGACAAAAGTGCTTCTCTAGCAAGTATGTTACACATGAATAGATCTCTTTCTTTTTCAATGCAATCCTCAATCTTTTCTTCTTCAATGATAGTTTTCTCATTCTTTGTGATCAGCCAATATCCTAGCCCTAAGCATAGTAAATGTATCTTCATCTTCTTTTTCCAGCTGTCATAGTTAACTCCACCAAACTTAGGACTTTCTTTTCTGAAATGCTCGCCATGGATCTCCTTAAGCTGTTAAACTTTTCCTTCAAGGACCTAATGCTCTGATACCAATTCTTAGAAAGTAAAGTCCACCAAGATAACTGAGAGGGGGGGTGAATTAGTTAACTGATTAAAACAACTTTTATTAACCTTATTATATCTGAAATGTGTGAGTAACATAAACAACAACCATAAAAAGATAACCATACACAATGACATTAGATTTGTTAACTAGGGAACCTCTTGACCAAAGAGCAAACCTCGATGGGGATGGTACCCACAAAAGATGTACTAATATGAAAATTCTTTGTGAGAGGATGGACCTTGTTAGGATTCTATGAAATAAATTCAGTACATATTAGTCCTTATTAGGAGACTTTGAATCCTTGTTAGGAGATTCCAACCCTGTTAGGAATTTGTGGAAGACAGAAGGACCCACTGTCCAAACAGCTTCAAGGGCAAGATCACCGAACACACTATCCAACTGATCTTTGTATTATCCAAATAGAATAATACTAAATATAACTAATCTTAGCAACTTTTCTTCGCTCCTCTGACCATGCCTATGTCGCACCAAATGTTTTCCAAATCTCAACACTAGATCTACACACTTCACGTCACATAACAATCCCTTAGATCGCTTACTCGCATTATTTCACACTTCACAACTTGTTTTTACACATCCTCACACTTCAATCAAGTAAAACAATCCTTCCTTTATACCGCACTCAATATTTCATAATTGAGTCGGCCAATTAGGCTTCACCACTTACAAAATATAAAACATTATACGTTACATAATATTTTCATAATTACACAACATTGTTGGCTCACAAACTTAATAAATCTTCACACGTGCAACCTCTGACTATGTTAACTTATCCAGGTCACCTTCACAATGTCTTCAACCTTTCTATTATTCCGCTTGGCTAGATTCTATCCCAATTAGGAGATATAATCCAATTATCACTAAGCACTTCTCGCAAACTCTGTCAAAATACAGTTTCCACTAGATCACTTATAACTGACACAAATACTTGAATTTTTGTACACGCTCTTGAACATGTTATTAGGACACTATAAAAAATATGTCCTCAACTTTGCATAACCTCATCTGTAATTCTTTGTGTGCTAACTCAAACTCTGGCTGCTACTCTACTAATCTTTAGTATAAACAGTATGTTGTCATCAATGACAAACATAGTCATGAATGCAACATGTGATCACTCTAATAATGCTAGAATACTCCCCCATAGGACATATTCAACATTCATGCTAACAAACCCGTCCAGTTGTGCTCAGCCCGCAGGTAGTTAAAATTCACACTACCTGCAGCGAGTAATGGAACTCTGGTTTTTATTAAAACATTTAAACTTAGAGCTTATGGAATATTTCTAAAATAATAACTTATCCTTGTTTTCTATTGTGATTTTTCTTTCCAATTGCAACAATTTCCTTTGTATGGATGTCTCTAATTTTTGGTCAAGATATGGGTTTTTGTCCATTCACTTGATAAAAGTTAAGGGTTTCCATCCGTAAAAATTCTCCATGAACCTTGGAGAGGGTTCATCCTCTTTGGTTGTATGATTGACATGGAATATGTCACAATATTTCTTCCCAATTACCTCTTTCCTTCTAGATATAGGTCATTTTTTGAAATGGTTCACAATATATTTAACTTTCTCTTGCCATATGAAACTTGATTAGGGTGCCATAAATTTGGCACGCATTAAAGTCTACACACCACTTATTCATCAATGACAATTAATCCAACAATTTTTAGAAACTCTCTAACTAGTCTAGTTAGAGAATGTAAGAATATTGAAAGTGGACCAAAATGATATAAAACCATTTCAAAAAAGGTAATTGGGAAGAAATATTGTAACATATATCTAGAAGGATTTTTCCCATGTGATGTCCCCTATTAGGATTTTTCTCAAATTGCCCTAAATTTCCCTAATTAGGGTTTGGATGATGTTTGGAAATGTGTATTGCCAAAATTGTAGCTTAATATTGAACCTGCAACCAAGTTAGTATAACAAATATATAAATATGAAATCTAGTAATACATGTAGAGAACTACCACTTCAAGGTATTCCACCCAAACTATTCATCGCCATTATGGAGTACTGTGGGAGATCGTGCAAGGCACCTTTGAGCCTATCTAACAGGCTCAGGGGTCCAGACGTACAACCACTATATTGTCTCTTGCTTAACTCTCTAGAGTTCAGGGGTACAGAAGCACATCCATCCTTTGACCTCCTGCTTAACCTAGATGGACCCTTGGCTACTTGCCCTCCTTGCACATGCCATATCTTCCTCCAAAAAGGGTTGACTTGTTGGGTAGAATCCCAAAAGAAATCACTCATCTATACTATATTGTAGATTTAAGTGTATATAACTTAACATTATATTATGTAATATCATAGTAACATTATATGTAATTTTGAAGTAACGTGATCTTATATGATATCAACAATAATATTAATAGTAATATTGTATTGTACCCACAGTTATAGGTATGATATTTTCAAGTTGCTGGGACAAGTTTTATATCTTGCTTGTAGTTGCGATCCCTTGATCCCTGTTGGTATTTGTATTTATTTCTGCTTATTCCATGATGTCCTCTTATTTGATTATCTCCCTAACATATCCTCCTTCCATCGATGGTTGTGACTCTTCAATCAATAAACAGTTGTGTCTTCATAATAATCGTATCTCTTCACTCAAGACACTAATGCTTCTTAAATTAAGAATAACTAATTAGTTGTTTATTACTAGTGGTGGTGGTTTCCTTCTTCATAGCTTTCCATGATTAGTTTGATGGCTTCCTATTCATATACTTAATGCCATACTTTCCATGAATCCAAATAACTACTCCACATATTACTATTAATCACTCCACACATATTATTGCTCAACATAATAGAATATAAAATATGTCAAATATAGTCATGCGTGTTGCCCAAGGTTCTACACTGACAATATTGAAGAATATTATATAATGGCAGATATATGACTTCTTACTCCCGCTACTGAGTTGATGATTAGGCTTTGGCTTTTATAAGGTTATTACAATATATCATTGTCACTGTTACACAAAAGCAATGAACCTGTGTTATTGTCGATACGAATGTCTCCAATGAGTTGCTTCTTTTACATGATTTATTTATGTAAAGTTGGGGGTCATGACAACCCACCTTGGACAAAACATTTAAAAATAATTAAAAATTATATATTGTCAAGCTGCTAAGCCGACCTAATTGAGGAGGCATGACAGTTGAGTGAAAAGGTGTTTTATGGAAGGTATAAAAAGAAGTTTTTTGGGGGTCATTTGTGCAAAAATTTATTGAAGATCTTTAAGACAATAAGAGCATATTTGTGGAAAAAAAGTCAGACATGTTTTGGAGCAAATATATTGCAGTTTATGAACATTTGTTAAAGATTATGATGCAAATTTGTGCATAGAAATATTTCAGATTCATCAGCACTCATTGAAGATCATATTGCAGATCTAAGTGGAGATGTTTTTGCACATTTAAGAGCAGAGTTTTAAGGGAGATTTTGATGGTGTTGTGAGCAGATATTTGGTGGTGATTTAGGGCCTACTTACTTTTGGGGGGCCCGAGTCATTGAGGAAGATTGTTCATCCCAATTAAGCCCAAGAGTGCACAGCGTGTAACCATGAAAACTCATTGCTTGGCCCACAAGCAGCAGGAACATCCACCTTGATGATTCCATCCCTTGAGGTGGCCTACTTAATTCAAGGGAACCCATGTCTACCACTTCTCCCTATCATATTTACCTCAATTCCCATATGATTTCTCATTTCACTTCCCACAACGAACAATCTTGGGGATTGGAGAGGATAATATAAAGGGTGTCTGAGACCATCTACAACTAAGCCCAAGGGGGCAGAACATCAAACCAAGACACCTCAACCCCTTGGCCTACAAGTGGCAGGAGCATCCAACCAAGAGGTAGGTAGCCGACTTGAGGAGAAACCTGTATCTACTCTCCCAAATGTGTTTATATTCTCACCTGCATAAGATTGGTTTTGGGAGAATAAATTAATTAATTAAGAATCTCTTTTACATCACTAGCTATACCAAATGCATTAAGGTTTTTTATGTTAGATAGTATCTTCATTATGCTTGCCACAATAATTACCATATTCAAATATGGCGGTATTACAGTGCCTCTTGTTTGTTTCGTGTGTGACATCCTTTTGGATGTAGTTTTGGGCAAAGTGTGTGTGGTGGCGCCTTTGTGCAGTAGGGAAGAATTCTTTTGTGATGCCTTGGCTTGGCTCTAGATGCTTTGTGGTGGCTTTATGTGATTGGTTGTGGTCACCTTATGCTTGGATATATATATATATATATATATATATATATATATATATATATATATATATATATATATATATATATATATATATATATATATATATATATATATATATATATATATATATATCATGTTTGACCATGAGGCATTGTTGCCTTCTTGGTGATTTGGATTATGTTGTTACATTGGCAAGATGCTTATTTCCTTATGCTTGGTTGTGAGAATCATTGCGCAATGGCTTTCTACATACTTGATTTGGGATGCTAGACATTTTGAAGCTATTAATATTATTTATGTGGATTTATTGTGCTCTTAGTATCAGATAATTGTGGGTTGATTCTTGTTATTCTCCCCACTTGTTTTGTAGTGCCTTTGTCGTTATATTCTATCCTTGTTTATTTTGGATCTAAGTTAGACTCTTTTATGTGATTTTGTGACTATTTGTATGTTATGGTTTTATATTGGCATTATGAGATGCACCTGCTTATAGTACATGATTTTGTTCATACTGATATCACTACTAAGGTATATGATAGATTACTTATGCTTTCAGTGATGATCATATTTGCATGATATTATATAATGATATCTAGTTTATGTTATATCTAAGGATATTTTGATTACATTTATCTTGATGTGATTTCATGAGATTCACTAATGTATGTGCCAATGGTTATTGAGATGTTATGATTGATTCACTGATGTATGTGTCAATGGTCACTAAGATATTGTGCATTACTATGCTTCTTTATTATCTGGTTTGGAGGTTTATTGTTAATATGAGTTAGAACAACGGAGAGGGGGGGTGAATCAGTTGTTCTCAAGTCCAGATGTATAAAAACAAACTTTAAAACTCTTCAACAAATCAGATCTAATAACCAACAGCTACTCGGTCATTACTGATTGCATAACAGAAACATATAACAGTGCAGTCCACTTATCCAATAGCATCTAACTTGTAAAACACAGAAATGTTCAAACCAAAACATTCACACAAGTATCAACACCAAGATTTATAGTGGAAACCCAATTAGGGAAAAACCACTTTGTAACATGTTACTATTATGTTCACTCTTCTGAAGTGAGCTCCATGAAAAGCCAACCCTATCAAAGGTTACAAACACACTGTCAGGTGTGACTTGGTTAAAGGATTTAAACCACTCTGTTAAAAGTGCGCCTTGTTATAGGACTTACATACACTCCATTAGAATCCAACCTTGTTCAAAAGATTTATACCTATGACTGTTAGGTCAACCTTTGTTAAAAAGATTTTGACTGTTACAATGGTTAAAAAAGCAGCGGTAATATTGATTTGAAAAACATACAACTCACTTTGCAAATATCAGATCCAATTCTGTACACATATGCTGGCTTACTGACTGTGAACCTTTACCATCTTCATCACTGATCTTCTCAGAACTCTCTTCAAGCAATCACAACACTTCTCCTTTAGCCTTCTTTGCTTAGACAGTCAATAACATCAACAATACTTCCAGCGTTCACATCTCTCTTCAACCTCTAGCTTAGGTTTCCTTAATACTTCCTCTATTAGGTCAATACATCTTTTGTCGCTTAATCTCCTTCATAAATCTTAGGGTTAGGTCAGATTCATTGAATCCATCCTACATTATGTTCTTCGGCTATCCTTCTAGAAATATCTCGAATCTCTTAATAGATTTACAATAAAATATTTTACAGTACATTAAATGCTTTCATACAATCAATAAATAAAGTCAACACATTTTACATAATCCAAGAATTCAACGATGTCGACTAGAAATCTGAATTCTTCCTCAAATGCAGAATACTGACGCTCGGTCGATACTGTGTTCAACTTCTCGGTCTTCACTAGAAAGCTCGGTCACCACATAAATTATTTCCTCGGCTAATACTGTCTTCCTCGGCAATTAACTGGTGTTCGGTCAACACTAAATTTACTCGGCATATACTAGCTCGGTCGACACTAACAACACTCAGCTTGGACTAGATTTCTTCACTTTTTCTCGGTTAAGCCTACCAGTTTAGTCTTCATTCTTACTTAGATAAACAATACATTGTCTTATCATTGTGCCACATAATCAAGTATTCATTGAAGTATCAAGATAACTCAACCTTTCCTTAGGTGCTATTGTTACCAACCTTGCCTATCCCCTTAGCAACAATCAAATAGATATAGTACTTTCTTAAATAGCAACAGTCTTACCAAGTAAAGTTTGACATCAATGACAATACAACAATTGCTTCAATTACAGTTTCCAACAATCTCCCTCTTTGGCATTGATGGAAACACCATATGAATATCACATGAATTACCAACCAATCCAAAAACTTATCTATCCATCAGAAGTATTAATAATATCCTTAGCTTCATTTTGATATAGAATCAATTAGCCATGCTTGACCGTCCACTGAATTTCTCCCTCTGCCTTGATCTTCCATGAAAAAATTAATTATGTGTATTCATCTGTGATTATCTCCCTCTTTGACAAAAATGTCAAAGCAGCAACAAAAACATACATTCTGCAAATGTAGATATCATCCTTTTAGTTCAGTAACAGTATTTCTCCCTCTGTCATCTTTGCTTATGACTGATTCTTGGCTTTGTTGTGTTTTTCACAACTCTAAGCTGCTCCTAATGTGTGACCTTTCTCTGCATCAATTTGTTAGATATTCTTTGCAGCACATTGATGCAGTGCTCCTAGCTTGACTAGGCAGCCTCAGTTAGGGGAAGGACCCCTAATTGACTTCTCAGGTATTCATGAGCTTCTTTAGGTAAAGCCTTAGTGAATATGTCTGCTAGTTGTTCCTTTGTATTCACATATTCCATGCGGACCTCTTTATCTTGTACCAATTCTCTCAAGTAATGATACTTGATGGCAATGTGTTTGGTCTTTGTGTGCATTACTGGATTCTTAGAGATGTTGATAGCACTTGTGTTGTCATAGAAAATGACAACTGGTTCAGTGATTTCTTCTTTCATGCCTACCAACAATTATTTTATCTATATCAAATTTGAACAGTTCACAGCTGCAGCCACATACTCAGCTTCAGCAGTAGATTGGGAAATATAATTATGCTTCTTGCTTGTCCAGGAAACTAATCTCTATCCAAGAAAGAAAGCTCCACCACTAGTACTCTTTCTGTCATCTACATTTCCTGCCCAATCAACATCTGTATACACTCTCAGTTCAAACTTGTCATGCTTCTTATAGTACAATCCATAGTCAGTAGTTCCCTTCAAATGTCTCATGATTCTTTAACCGCCATCATGTGAGTTTCCTTAGGATTGGCAGAGAATCTTGCCACATCCCAACAGCTAATGCAATATCTGGTCTGCCATGTACAGCATATTGTAGCTTTCCGATCATAGATCTATACAAAGTCTAGTTAACTTCTACAGCATCATCATTTTTAGACAACTTCTGTCCAGTAGCCATGGGAGTGCTTACTGGCCTTGAATCTTTCATACCAAAGGTTTTCAGTATCTCATGAACATATTTAGACTAGGTGATGAAAATCCCTTTCTCCATCTGATATACTTGTAAACCAACAAAAAGTTTGATCTCCCCAAACATACTCATTTCAAATTCAATTTGCATTGCATTTGAAAATTTCTTACACAAGGCATCTTGTCCACCAAATATAATATCATCTACAAAGATCTTAGCTAACAAGATTCATTTACCTTCTTCATCTTTCATGTACAAATTGCTTGTCATTTGTCCTTGAGAATCCAATCTGTATTAGGTAGTTGTGCAGCCTCTCATACCATGCTCTGGGAGCTTGCTTTAGTCCATACAGTGCTTTATTCAATTTGCAAATCATGTGTCTTCTGTTTGGATCAACAAATCCTTCTGGTTGTTCAATATACACTTCTTCTTCTAATATACCATTGAAAAATGCAGACTTAACATCCATTTGGTATACCTTGAAATCTTTATAAGCAGCATATGCAAGCAGAGTTCTTACTCCTTCCAATCTTGCTACAGGGGCAAATGTCTCCCCATAATGTATTCCTTCTTGTGCGTAGCCTTTGCATACCAGCCTAGCTTTGTTTCTTGTGATATGACCATGCTCATTCAACTTATTACGAAATACCCACTTTGTCCCAATGACATCCTTATTTTATGGTCTCAGCACCAAAGTCCATCGTTCTTCTCTATCTGGTTTATCTCTTCATTCATTGCTTCTATCCAATCTTCATTTTCTAATGCCTCCTTTATTGTCTTAGGCTCAAATTCACATAGTAAACATGTTGGATCTCTTGCCTTGCTTCTGGTCTGAATTATAGTATCTTTATCTCCAATAATTTGTTCAGGTTTGTGATGTCTCCTTACATATTGTGCTAGAACAGGTTCTGCTCTCCTTTCATTTTGTTCATCAGGCTCACCAACAAGATTGCCAGATTCAACTTATGGATGCTTGGCAACCTCTTCCTGATAATCGGCAGCTTCTTCTTGTCGCTTGGCATGTTCTTCTCCTCTCTCGGCATTGTTATCTTGATGCTCAGCATTGCTTACCTGAAACTCAGCATCAGGTGCAGGTCTGTCACTTGCCTCTTCTTCCTCTATATACACAAAAGATCTATAATCTTCTGGTTTTCTTTTACTGTCAGCTTCATTTTTCTCTGCATACTCATCAACTTTGACATTCACACTTTCCACAATTTTGTTAGTGTTAGAATTCAAACACTTATAAGCTTTACTTTTTGTGGAATAGCCTAAGAATAACCCTCATCGCTTTTAGCATCAAATTTTCCATTTCTACTATCCTTTAATATGTAGCACTTAATTCCAAAAATTCTAAAGTACTTTACATTCGGTGCATACCCGTGCCATAATTCATAAGGTGTCAGATTTGTACCTTTTTTAATTTGTACTCGATTATAAGTATAAACAATTGTACTTACAGCTTCTTTTCAATACTTTTGTGCAACATTTTTTTCAATCATTAATGTCCTTGCACAATCCAAAATAGATATGTTCCTTCTCTCTGCTATACCATTTTATGGAGGAGATCTAGGTGCAGACATCTGTCTTTTTATCCCTCTATCATTGCAAAATAGATTAAATTCATTGGATATAAATTCTCCACCTCGGTCAGATCTCAGACACTTCAGGTTCCTACCTGTCTCTTTTTCAACCTTAGCCACATACCACTTAAAATTTTGAAAAGCGTCAGATTTTTCTTTTAAGAACATTACATGCATCATTCTGGTATAATCATCAACAAACAGGATAAAATATCTAGCACCACAATAGCTTTGTACACCCATCGGTCCACAAAGGTCAATATGAACCAAGTCTAAGATATTCTCAGAAGTAAAGGTTTTGCTCTTGAAACTAGACTTTGTCATCTTACCCAACTGACATTCTTTGCACATTACATTCTTAGGTTTCTTCAATCTAGGTAGACCTCTCACTTTCTTTTTCTTACTAATTTCTACCAGATTATCAAAGTTAACATGACATAGCCACTTATGCCATAACCAAATATCATCAATGTGTGCAATCATACATGTTTCTTCAAATAGGTCTAGATAGAACAAATTACCTCTTGTCTGTTCTCCACTTCCAATCAGTTCACCAGTGGCATCAAATATTTTAGCCTTTCTGTGATAAAATTCCACTCAGTAACCAGTGCTATTAAACTGTGCAACACTCAGCGGATTATAGTTAAGACCCTTAATCCAATAAACATTTTCACAAGTGATCTTATCAGTCAGCTTAATCAATCATTTTCCTCTAACAGGACATGGTGCATCATTACCAAATTTCACACTCCTACATTTATAATGATCTAAGGTATCAAACTTACTCTTATCTCCAGTCATATGATGTGAACAACCATTGTCAATAATTCATTTATCATTTTTGTTCACATAAGATATCAATGCAGTTTTCTCATCCTCATCAGATTCATCTTTCATTGCAACATAGACAACCTCAATTTCAAAATCATCACTATCAGTGTCAATCTCTTCTTCGGCAATATAACGGGATTTCTTACCTTTTCCTTTGTAGTCCTTGTATCTTCGGTAACCTCTATCTTCTCTTTTGTCTTTATGATTGATGTCTCTTTCTTCATCCTTATTATCCCTATCAAGACATCTAGCAGCTATATGACCAACTTTATTACATGGAAAACATATAATAGGGAGTTTACCTTTGTACCTTCTTTTTCCCCTTTTCAGTCTTTTAGCCATAAGAGCTTCTAGATCCTCAAGTTCTTCATCAGATGTGTCACTGTCACTTTCACTTTCACTGATGCATCTTTCTTTTTCCTTCTTTAACTTACTCAGAACCATTTGTGACTTAAAAGCCGATTCAATATTACCAACAGTGAAGTTATCATAGTTAGAAAGTTCAAAAGCAGTGAGCTTACCAACCAAACTTTCCAAAGTAAGAGCATTAGTAGAGTTGCATCTAGATTCCTGAATTGCAGAAATTTTGATTGCATAGATAAGATGCAGAGTTCTCAATACTTTTCCTATTACAATTTCATCCTCAATAGTTTCATTTGCTCCTCTAATAGCATTTACAACTTTTTTTATTCTACCACAACATTGTGCAATATTCTCACCTTCTTGCATCTCATTTCATCAAATTTACCTCTTAGGCTCTCAGCTTTTGCTCTCAACACATTTATGTCACCGCCATAAATGTTTGCAAGGGTGTCCCACATTTTCTTTGCATTATTGCAGTCTTTGATGTCTTCAAATTCTGGATAAATTAAGGCAGACGCAATTTCCAACATTATTTGGTTGTGCTCTTGTTAAGCTTTCATTTCCTTGGCAGTCAGAGGTGCAACAGGTGTGACATAGTCATGTTCAATATAATACCTTGCAGAATCACCAATACCAGCCAGATGTAGCTTCATCAGGCATTGCCATGCAGGGAAGTTGTCCTTATTCAGCTTTGGTACCTCCTTCTTATACATCCTAATCATTTGCTTCAAATACCTTCAAACTTGTTCTCTGTAAGCACCAATAGCTTTGATACCAATTGTTAATATGATTTAGAACAATAAAGAGGGGGGTGAATCAATTGTTCTCAGGTCCAGATGTATAAAAACAAACTTTAAAACTCTTCAACAAATCAGATCTAATAACCAACAGCTACTTGGTCATTACTGATTGCATAACAGAAACATATAACAGTGCAGTCCACTTATCCAATAGCATCTAACTTGTAAAACACAGAAATGTTCAAACCAAAACATTCACACAAGTATCAACATCAGGATTTATAGTGGAAACTCAATTAGGGAAAAACCACTTTGTAACATGTTACTATTATGTTCACTCTTCTGAAGTGAGCTCCATGAAAAGCCAACCCTGTCAAAAGTTACAAACACACTATCAGGTGTGACCCGGTTAAAGGATTTAAACCATTCTATTAAAAGTGCACCTTGTTATATGACTTACATACACTCCATTAGAATGCAACCTTATTCAAAAGATTTATACCTATGACTGTTAGGTCAACCTCTGTTAAAAGGATTTTGACTGTTACAATGGTTAGAAAGTAGCAGTAATATTGATCTGAAAAACATACAACTCACTTTACAAATATCAGATCCAATTCCGTACACATATGTTGGCTTACTAACTGTGAACCTTTACCATCTCCATCACTGATCTACTCAGAACTCTCTTCAAGCAATCACAACAGTTCTCCTTCAACCTTCTCTGCTCAGACAGTCAATAACATCAACAATACTTCTAGCATTCACCTCTCTCTTCAACCTCTAGCTTAGGTTTCCTTAATATTTCCTCTATTAGGTCAATACATCTTTTGCCGCTTAATCTACTTCGTAGATCTTAGGGTTAGGTCAGACTCATTGAATCCGTCCTACATTATGTTCTTCGGCTATCCTTCTATAAATATCTCGAATCTCTTAATAGATTTACAATAAAATATTTTACAGTGCATTAAATGCTTTCATACAATCAATAAATAAAGTCAACATGTTTTACATAATCCAAGAATTCAATGATGTCGGCTGGAAATCTGAATTCTTCCTCAAATGCAGAATACTGACGCTCGGTCAATACTGTGTTCAACTTATCGGTCTTCACTAGAAAGCTTGGTCACCACATAAACTGTTTACTCGGCTAATACTGTCTTCCTTGGCAATTAACTGGTGTTCGGTCAACACTGAATTTACTCAGCATATACTAGCTCGGTCGACACTAACAACACTCAACTTGGACTAGATTTCTTCACTTTTTCTCGGTTAAGCCTACCAGTTTAGTCTTCATTCTTACTTAGATAAACAATACATTGTCTTATCATTGTGCCACATAATCAAGTACTCATTGAAGTATCAAGATAACTCAACATTTCCTTAGGTGCTATTGTTACCAACCTTGTCTATCCCCTTAGCAACAATCAAATAGATATAGTACTTTCTTATATAGCAACAGTCTTACCAATTAAGGTTTGACATCAATGACAATACAACAATTGCTTCAATTGCAGTTTCCAACATTTATTTGATATATGTTATTAATGGTCGTAAAATGCTATTTAAATGCTTAGATTGAATGAAATGATTATTTATGTTTTGAATGAGGATTAAATATGAAAGGAATGGTTTCGTAACATTTGAATGCAGAAACCAGATTGTTGGTCCAGGTGCCAAAACCAGATCTAGCACTAAGAAGAAGATGGCATCCCTGCCTAAGGATCTCTCGAGCCTAAAGAATTCAATCCAAAAGATACAGGCCCTGTTGGTGGACTCGGAGGAGTTCCATAGAAATCTGGACTGATTTGCTCTATTGTGTGTATTTTTTGGTGATCGGTTGTTGTGCTAACAGTTTTTTTTCTTTTTTTGTGTTAGAAGTTTGGAACTTATTGTATATCTTGGGGCTTGCCCTTTTTTTGGAATTGTCGCTCCTTTATGGGCAATTGTTGTTTTGTTGATCTTAATGCTTTATCTTTCTTCTAGCTTGTAAAGGGCTTCAGGTACCCTTCAAAACCTGTCGTTACCTCAATCAAAAACATTTGAATACATAAGAATGATTACACCACTAAAACATCCTTTCATTAGTTTCATTTCTAAATATATATATGTGTGCTTCGGCTATTTATCATGTGAGTAGCTACACTTGATGTGCAAGTGTTTTAGTGATGCCAAGTACAAGATATCAACTCCACCTAGTTTCACAGGTCTAAGTGTGTCTTATCCTTGACAGTGGCAAAGGAGATAGTTACATTGGCCATTCTTGACATTTAACCAATATCGTTTCGGTATGGACGATATATCCATGATTGCATTATTATACCTCTGGTTACCACAAGGGTAGATTTTGGATCTATATTGCATATTGTAGTAGACCAATAAATGTATGTGCATTGTAAGTTAACCGCATTTGGTCGCAAATGTGCTTAGTTATTTTAAATGTTGATTGAAATATTCATAAATTAATTATTTATTGCAGGCAAATATGTTGTAAGCATAGTCCATTTAATTGGAATTTAATAAATGGCTTTTGGGAGCTTTGGGAATTTGTTTATTTGGCTTAAGTCATTTTTATTTAATTGATTTTTAAATTTAGCCCTTAGGCCTTTTTGAAAAAATGCTTTATATTTTGAAGTTGAGTTTATTTTACTCACTTTTAAATTTGTGAAATGGAGAATTTGCTAAAACATCTTGTGGAGAATTTGGAAAAAAAAATTGTTGGGAACAACTAGATTGTTGAAACTTTGTGGTTAGCAGCTCATTCAAATCGTGGTGGGATTGCCACGGTTTGCCAAGATTTTTGTACACTTCCATGGTGTTTCTCGGTTTTCTTCACATTTTGGGTTTCTCCTTCACTATTGAGGTAGGGCTCTTCGTAACTCCCTCATTTCTTTGGTTAATTGCTTAAAGTTCATTGCAAATGTTATGTGGGATGTATATATGCCTTGGCCCCACTTGTTTGAATTCTTTTGATGTCTGTTTGGGCTTGTATGTATTTGGTGATTTTGGAGTTAAAGTTTTTACACTGTTAGGCTGCTCGTTTTGTCATATGACATTGGATTGTTAATTGTATTAGATTTTTGGGATGTTGGCCATGTGGGAACCAATGGATTTTCCCAAAATCGTGGGATTCCAAGTTTGATTTTTGCACATTTTTTAGAGGTCCTCAATTTGCATGGCCTCCAAACTAGGTTTTAGCCATGTTTGGCATATCATAAGCTTAGATTGGGGATATTTTCTATGTTTGTGGTTTGTCTATATTTGTAAGGTCTGTATTAATTGAGAACATTCTAGTTACGAACTATTTCTATCCCAACTCTCGGTTTTATGCTTGATTGAGTGTGCTTGTGCATTTTGCCAATTATTGCTGAAAATTGATTTCCTTCGTGAAATTTGACTTTTATGAGCTTTTTCCTTGTCTTTCGTTGCGAGACAATTTGGATCATATAGAGATCCGCGCTCTTGGCCATGATGCCAATTCAGTGTGCATCTTGCACATTTTCCTTGATGCAATTGTTATGACATTTTGTTGAGATGGTAATTTGGGATATGTTGATATTGATTATTTTGCATGATCTTTTTGAGGTCCGCCTTCTTGACACATTGATCAATTGAGTTACAATTATATATCCACTTGTTTGTGTGTGTGAGAATGGTTATTGACTATTGTGAAGCTTGTGATTGATAACCTACAATTGCAATTGATATGGTATTGCATTGCTTGATGATTTAGTATCCACAACCTCGGTGTAGACCAAGTAGGAAAACCTTTAGTATTTGCATCATTGGTGTAGACTAAGTGGATGAACCCTTAGTATTCATGTCCTCGATGTAGACCAAGTGGATGAATCTTGTTGGTCTTATCTCCTTCATTGTGAAGTCGAGCCTTAGGACTAGGTGTTTTGAGTAGATATTGGGAGTAGCTCCTTATGTATAGTTGTCCTACAAGTGGTGCATAGTAAGCAAATCAAGTTCTTAAAAAGTGAAAATATAATAAAATAAATGGATTTAAACACTAATAAGATAAATGGAATCCTTGGATGTCAAGAATAGACTCGTGCAGGTGGTAATGGTACTTTGAATCTTCGAGCATGCCATAATGTCTTGTGTGGGTAGCTTGCCTTATTGAATCCTCTAATGTCAAAATTGACCTGTGTAGATACTGATACTCCCTATGATTGGTACTCTAGCACCTACGTCCAGTAGTATTGAGCAGCACCTTGGGTCTCAGTTGTGGTGCTTGGAATTGCATTTTATTTATGCATCTTCATGTTGAGTGTTCTCCATGTTTTCTCGTGTGGGCCTTGATTTATCTACATTTTGTATGCATTGATTGGAGTGAATGTATAACTACATTCCCTTGTTTCCTTGTTTGGGTCGTGTGACTATCTCCACAAGCACAATGGGGTGGGCTTGAGGGTCCACATAGTCAAGTGGCATGAAACGTCACTATTGGGGACTAGCCTATAGATTGTGGCCAAGATCGAGAGACTCAGTGCGTGCTTGACCACTCTCTACCCCTTTCTCTATTTCATGTTTATGCTCATGCTTGTACTTATTAGATGATGTATACATTTATATGACTTAGATTGAAGCAATTGAGTGAATTTGACCTCAATATTATGTATCTAGTACTCTCCGGTGTGGAGCTAGTTGTATCTTGGCCCTACATTAGTGTCGGCATTATTTCTTATGCATTTTTCCTCTTTTTGGGTATTCCTACGCATTCATCTACAGCCCCTACGTAGTTGACCTTTATTTATGCATATTTGTTCATTGTTCCTACGCATTTAGTCTATTTATGCGCATTCACAACAATTAGGTGTTGGCTTGGGTCTCGGTAAACAACAAGTATATTTTTGGATACCCTTTATCCTCATGATTCCTTTGACCTATTTACAATATATGTATCGTCTTCGTAGGAACACTTTCCAATTAGTGCTTTAGATGAATCTCTATTTGGTTGGTTTTGAGGATTGACTTAGTCTCCTCTATTGGTACTTGTGCGTCATTGATCGGCTTGGTTCCTTGAAGCTTGTTGGATGTCGTCCAAGCTCTTGAGAGGCAACTTGAGGAACGTGAGCATTCCATTCCAATTGCTTGTTTTAGGTTGTTCTAAAACCCTTGGAAGTGTTGAAGACATCCGCTTACGTATGATCGTGTAACAATTGTCGTGTTCATGCTTTTGTTGGTTTCTTTGTAACCCTTTGTTATGCACATGATATGATATTGATTCAAAAAAAAATCATGCATGTTTTACCCTTAGTTCTAAGGGTTCCTTGGAGGGGCATTGCAGGTATGCTAAAGTGTAGATGTCTTCCTTAATACTGAATTCTATTTTTACTTCCTTGATCGATCATTCAATTGGTGTTGAATGATTGATATTCATATGAATGAATGACTGATTGAATTCATTCCCTTGATTTGATGATTTTGAAGAGCACACAAAAAATACTAAGAGGGGGGGTTAATCAATATTTAAAATTTTAAAACTTTTAAATGCATGAAACCATATAAAAACTTAAAGAGAACAATCATCAAGACGCAAACACCAGATTTCTCGTGAAAAACTCTTTCGAGTAAAAAACCATAGTATAAAAATAGCTTTCATTAACAAAAATTGACACAAACCCAGATTACAAAAGTGAGTACCAACTCACAAAGAACACCAACTCAAATATAAAACTTCATAATACTTCTCAAAATGAACATCGCCTCCTTAACAAGCTTGACTCAATGCTATTCCCCTTTCAAAATCTTCAAACAAATTGCTACCTTCAAAACACTATGTAGAAAATTACACAACCCCCATCAGTCTAGCATGGCATCAACAAATCATTATTTAATAGAAAAAGAAATTTGATCCCAAAACAAGCTTCAACAGCTATCAAAAAAGACAACTCACGTGAAACTTAGCAGATTATATAAACACCCAAGTATATGGTTCTAAAAAACTACATAAATCCTAGTCATCACACAACTCTCATATACAAATTCTAGAACAGAGGACTTTTTTGTTGTTACCCACTACCAAAAATCGTCCTTTGGTATATATACTTCACAACACCAATATTGTATATTTCAAATCGTATGTCTCACCAAACCAAAAATGTTCTTTCTATCATCAAAATAAAAAAAAAACCTTATACTTCACCAGCCTAATCCCTTTTAAAAGAGAGTTAACCATATATTTGCCATCCAACATTCAAAATGCATATTTGATTCTATCCACTTTATCATTGCTCAGAAAATATGCAATCAAGAGTATGAAAACGGTATGCATCTAAAATCAGGCATTAACTACACTAATAAGGACGGCAGAAGAAAAGCTTTTTACACATGAACAAACACCTTCAATTTCGTCCTAGTCATACTCAGACCATATTCGCACACTCAAACATAAAATCATAGATATTCAAAGAAAAACTTCAATTAAAAATCACGACCCTATCATCTCTTCATTTCATTAAATCGGACTCCATTTTCTATCCTTCGCACAAACACCCACGTTTCAAGACTTCATAACTTCCTCGATGATACGCACATCCTCCCCAAAAATACACACAACATATTACAAAAACGGCTGCATGAAAATTGAATTCAATTTCATGACTTGCACACCAATCAATGAATCAATTCCTTTAATTTAAGGCGTTATACTTGTTGTCACATTTAACTTCATGCGCTACACAATTAAAAAACCTTCGCCCATGAAGAAGCAATAAATACACCATAAATAAAGACGATTACCCTTTTGAATTCAAACGATGACATGGCACATTAATCTGGCATAGTAGATGAAGAAGACAAGCAAGCAGCTAAGGTAGACAAGCAGATTAAGCAGACACCCAAGTAGCTCAACTAGATAACCAACCAACTCAAGCAGACAACTAGGCAACTCAATCCAATTCTCTATTATTTAGAGCAATCCTTCGGAATTTACATGACTTTAATCATCAACTTTTGACATCAATGACAACATATTCAACAGATTCCACGGATCAGTAAGTTATGATAAAGTAATTGTTGGTTAGATGAATGAAAAGTGATGATATAATGAATGCTAGTTTGGTATATTGGTGGTGGTAATTGAACGAGTGTTTATTTGATAGAGTGATGCTTGATTGCTAAATTGTATGTTTTCTTGATCCCAAGATGAAGTGATGATTGATGTGGATTTGATGATTGTTTGCTTGATATTGTCAATTGATTGCTTGCTTGATCTTTTGAGGGATTAATGATTGACGGATGAAGGATTTGTTTGGATAAATTAATGAGTAATGATTGATTGATAAGTCCTCCTTCCATGCTTGGAATGAAATCTCTTTTATAATTTATTGGTGAAAGGGCCACCATCTTTCATGATAATTGAGTCACCACTTTTCATTGTTGCCTTTGAAATAATATATTATTCCTCAAATTGATTTCCCTTGAATGTCCTCAAATGAAACCTTCTCCTTTTTATATCTTCTAATGTGGGGGAGTCACACCTCTTCAACATGTTATCTTGTGGTGATTGATCAAGGAAGTACTGTACACTTTTCCCCCTGCCCTCGCTGGGGTTCAGAGCCAGATCGGGCCCCGAGTGGGGGTTTGGGGGCGGAGCCCCGAAGAAAAAAAAATTTGGGAGACTATTTTTGGGTCGACATGTTGTAACCGATTCTAACCCTAAAACGGAAAAATAAGCTTGTATAAATGGCTTAGGGTTAGGGATTTCATTATGATATATGTTTTAGTAGCTTCTTGCGACGGTATTGGTTGTAAGGGATTGCGGATGATAATCAAGTTGTAATTACTGGATAATAATAATATTGGACTCACTATTGGTGGACGTAGCCCAAGGATTGGGTGAACCACGTTAAATCTTTGTGTCTTGTGTTCTCTTTTGTGTGGTTTATTATTTTCTGATATTGGTTATTTTTGCATGTAACTTTTAATTTTTGTCTTGTTAATCCTAACAAGTAGTATCAAAGCGAGATTGTTTTTCAATTATCCTCTGCAGGAAGATCTCACGGTTTAGTGGGAGTCTCACAGTTGGGTGGGAGCAATGGCAGATGAGGGTAAGCTGAAGGTTGAGAAGTTTAATGGGTAGAACTTTCAGTAATGGAAAATAAAAATGGAGGACCATCTCTATCAGAAGGATCTATGGTGGCCATTGGAAGGACAATCCAAGAAACCGTCAATAATGTATGATGAGGGCTAGGATATTCTTGACAGAAAAGCACTTGCAAGTATTCGATTTTGCCTGACACAATCAATGGCATTTAATATTACGAAAGCGAAGACAATTAAAGAGTTGATGGAAACCGTAGCAAAGTTGTACAAAAAGCCCTCCACTCCAAGGGTGGTCCCACAATAGTGTCCCATTTTTTGGCCAACTTTGACATAAAAATCAACATTCTGAAAAAAAACTTCACTTTCGAACACCTGTTGCCGCAAAATTATTAGGAATTTGAAGATGATGTAAACTAGAGTCTTTTAGAATTTTCTTTCTAGTTTCTAAATATATTTTTCTAAAAAAAAGTTTAAATTTATTTTTCCTTCTCCTTCGAAAAGTGGTTTGTGTGAAAAACTATGTTTTTAAGGAGTTACTATCACTTGGATCAACATAATTTTTTTTAAAATATGATAACAATGTAATTCTTTCAAAATTATATTCGTAACTTCAATATCTAAAGGATGCAATTGGTTTCATTCATTTTGGATCAATATTTCATAGTTTATTAAGTTCTAAAGTGACAGTAACTATAATTTAGACATAAGGTCATTTGGATCGCTCTAACTTGATCTATGTAGATTGAAATTCTTCTCTTTTTTTTTTATAGAAAGGTAACACAAATACTCTTTTCCTACATATTTTTCATTAAAAAAATTTGTAATTTACTATTTTTCCCAAAATCTTAAAAAGACAGGTTGTTGAATGATCAAATAACCTATGTTTAGTTAAAGTGATAATGAACTCAATATGTATTAAAATTATATTCATTAGAAAGATTGTTTCGAATAGCATCATACTACATAGATAGGTTTTTCAAATGGATTCATTTGATCTGCCAAAACATAAAGTTAAAATGATTTTTTGTCAGCATTTTAATAAGGGCGAAGGAGACTCCATTGTAGGTATGAATGAGGAGTATAGATGTTATATCATTTTTTTTTAATCTAAGAAGCTTTGAGCTAACCATTTGTAATTAATTCTTTCAAATGGAACCTCTCAAGGCTTAAATCATCATATTTTATTAAAAATATGTTATTTCAACAAAAATCAGCATGTCTAAAAAAGTGGGACACACTATTGTGGGACCATCCTCAAAACAAGGTATTTCTCATGAAACGTTTGATTAATATGAAGATGGCAGAAGGTGGATTTGTTACTAATCATTTGAATGAGTTTAATATGGTTACCAGTCAATTATCTTCTATAAGTGTTACTTTTGATGAAGAAATTAGGGCTCTCTTGATTTTGTGTTCTTTGCCTGAAAGTTAGAATGGCTTAGTAATGGTTGTTAGTAACTCTGTTTCTGGTTCTCATACCCTAAAATTTGATGATGTTATCGGTGTAATTCTGAGTGATAGGAAAAGTTTAGGTGGATCTACATCTGGAAGTGTCTTGAACACACAAAGCAGAGGCGGAATGAATGAGAGAGGAAACAATTCTGGAAATCGTGAGAAATCAAAAGGAAAATTAAAGGGAAAGAGGTCTGAATCCAAAGGACCAAATGATTGTCGGTACTGTGGAAAACTATGACATAAGAAGAAAGATTGCTAGTCTTGAAAGAATAAAGGAGACAAGCAAGAAGGTAACAAGGAGGCAAATGTGATAAGTAATAAATCTAAAGAGGAAGCTTTGCTTCTTTCTCTTTCTTTAGAAAGTGTTGATGATTCATGGGTTTTAGATTATGGGGCTTCATTTCATGCTACACCTCATAAAGGTTATTTTCTTGATTATGTCCAAGGGGATTTTGGGCTAATTTATTTGGGAGATAATGAATCCTACCAAATTGTTGGAAAGAGAAAAATTAAGATTAAATTGTAGAATGTGAATCATTGGCTACTACAAGAGGTAAGACATGTTCCAAGGCTGAGCAGGAATTTAATTTTAGCAGGGCAACTAGGTGATGAGGGTTGCACAATTACTTTTAATGATAGAAATTAGAAGGTTTCAAAAGATTCCTTAGTAGTAGCAAAAGGTGTGAAAGTAGGCATATTATATCTTTGTACAGGTCATATTGTTCCCTCTACTTTAATTGTTTCAGAGGAAAATGAATATTCAAGAACAGTTGTTGCAGTTGAGCAGGAAGAACATCAAATAGTTGTTGTAGATTCTAACACAACACTTTGGCACAACAGACTTGGGAACATGAGTGAAAAAGGTATAAAATTACTTCATTCATCTGAAATGTATCAATATGGATTTCTATGGAAGTTTTGTGTATGAAAAATAAAAAAGAGTTAGTTTTGTGAAGAGTGGGAAGGAAAAGAAAAATGAGAAATTAGAGCTTGTGCATACAGATGTATGGGGACCAACTCAGGTATCTTCCCTCGGTGGCTCTTTGTATTATGTTACATTTATAGATGATGCAACAAAAAAGTATGGATTTATTTCCTTAGGCAAAAATCTGATGTATTTCAAACTTTTAAAAAATGAAAATGCTTAGTTGAGAATGAGACTGGGAAAATGTTAAAATGTCTCAGATTTGATAATGGTGGTGAGTATTGCAGCACAGAATTTGAAGATTATTGTTCCTCTAATGGTATTCGTAGGCAAAAAACTATACCAAGAACTCCACAAGAAAGTGGAGTGGTCGAACGCATGAACATGACAATAATGGAGTGTGCAAGGAGCATAAGGTTGCATGTTGTTCTGCCCTTAAACATGTGGGTGGAGGCTGTTAATACAGCAATATATTTAATCAATAGAGATCCATCTACTCTTTTGGGTTGTGGTATTTCAGAAGAAGCATGGACTAGTAAGAAGGTGAGTTATTATTTTCTCAAAACCTTTGGTTGTGAAGCATTTGCACATATAGATTCTAAAAATAGAACTAAACTAGAAGTTAAGTCAAAGAAATGTGTATTTGTTGGATATGGTATTGATGAATTCGGTTATAGGCTTTTGGATTTTGAAAATCATAAAATTGTACAAGAAGTGGGGACGTCATATTCGATGAGAAAGTGTTGTACAAAGATCTGTTGCAGCAACATGAGAAGAAAGAAAATGATTATGTAGTATTGGATGATACTCCAAAAGATGATGTTCCAGTAGTTCCTTACGCTCCGCAACAACAGCAACAACAAATACCACAAACCCCAATGAATGTTAGACAATCAACAAGGCTAAGTAGACCTCTAGAAAGATTTTCTCCCTCTTTGTATTCTATTTTATTAACAGATGTTGGTGAACCTAAATGTTTTAATGAAGTTGTGCAGGTGGATACAAAGCTTCAGTGGGAGTCTGCCATGACAGAAGAAATGGACTCCTTGTTGAAAAATCAAACTTGGGATTTATGTAAGTTACCTGTAGGTAAAAGGGTTTTATAGAATAAATGGGTATACAGATTGAAAGAAGAGGATGGAGGTAGAAAAATATTTAAAGCCAGATTAGTCGTAAAAGGATTTGCACAGAAAAAAAGTATTGATTTTGATGAGATATTTTCTTCAGTCGTTAGAATGACTTCTATTCGTACTGTTTTAAGTATTGTGGCTACTAAAGACTTGCATTTAGAGCAGCTTGATGTTAAAATAGCTTTTCTTCATGATGATTTGGATGAAGAAATATATATAGTACAGCCACAAGGATTTGGTATCATTCTGACCATTGCGTTTATTTTAAAAGGTTGGATAATGATAGCTACATTATTTTATGTTTATATGTTGATGATATGCTTGTAGTTGGGTCTAACATGGATCACATTAAGGGGTTGAAACAACAGTTAGCACATTCATTTGCTATGAAGGATTTGGGGGCAGCAAAACAAATCCTTGGTATGAAAATTTACAAAGATAGGAAAAATAAAAAATTGACTTTATCTCAAGTTGATTATATTGAGAAAGTGTTGCAACGTTTCTCTATGGAGAACACCAAAGCTGTCAGCAAATCTTTACCTAGTCATTTGAAATTGACTAAGGCAGTGTGTCTAAAGACACCAAAAGAGGAGGCTAAAATGTCCAAGGTACCTTATGCTTCAGCGATAGGGAGCTTAATGTATGCTATGATATGTACTAGGCCAAATATTGCACATGGAGTGGGAGACGTTAACAAGTATGTGAGTCACCCTAGGATTGAGCATTGAAATGGAGTCAAATGGATTCTTAAATATTTGAGAGGTACATGCACTAAGTGTTTACACTTTGGGGGATCTACTACTACTGTACTAGGTTATGTTTTGAGTAATGGTGAAAATAAGTTTTGAAGGGACCCCAAACCCTGTACAAAAAAAAAAGCTTAAGATGGAGCATTAATAGGTTAGCCATAACAAAAGGCCACCATCCCCAAGAAACCACCCAAAAAAACACCCACACCGCTGCATAAGATAAAACATTGAAAATCCGCAGCAAAAGATAAACTACATATCTTTTTGTCTCCTTCACATGAAATCGCAAGGTCATGTCAAAAGACGGGGAGGATTTCTTACAATTTTTGCCTTCAACTGTAATCCAGCCTTCTTCAACACTAGCGGCCTTATCCTGCTAGCACAATGATTCCAGAGATGGAGATCCAGCCCCCAAAAGTGGGGTTGAGTCACCCAGAGAAATATCCAACGCAGGGCCGCCATTAGATCCAACCAAAGGGCGATCAAGATATGGAGTTGTAAGGTCAGATCTAGCACCTAATAAAATACCATCATTTCCAGCAAAGCCAACACACACCGAATCAGCATAAAATCTGGTATCAACCAGCCTAGAAAGAGAAGGTTTGGGTCCAGCAACCGAGATAGGGACAGAGCCAGGAGCCCCAACAAACTCTTCAGGAACATTAATATCAAGACATAAACGAACCTTCTCACTAGTAAGCAGATAAGATAAGATAAGATAAATTTATTAATGTCCAACAAGAGACCACAAGGGTCTATGGCACTGAAGAGTGTACAAAATAAAAGATCGCCAACAACAATAGCACCAAGTGGTGCCAAGGAAAGAAAGCAAACAGGGAAAACAAGAGATACAAGAAGAAGCATGGAGCACAACAGCAAGGCAAGGACTAAGGGTCCTTCCTCGGTAAAAAAAAAGAGAGAAGAGAGAAGGAGAGGATTGCCAGTATCAGGAGCAACCTCCATCTCAAGGTGGGAGGAGCTTTTCAAGACAATGTAATGTTGGGTAGAAGCACCCTTCCACCAAGAAGGAAAAGATTTCTTCTTGGAAATGTAGCCACTGGGATGATATATGACCAGTCTTAAAACATTTACCCTGAGAGGAGCTTTTCAAGACAATGTAATGTTGGGTAGAAGCACCCTTCCACCAAGAAGGAAAAGATTTCTTCTTGGAAATGTAGCCACTGGGATGATATATGACCAGTCTTAAAACATTTACAACATCTACAAAGAATGTCTTTGAAGTCAATTTGTTGGATCCAAGGTCCCAAAGATGATTCAATTTTAATTTCAACTAGGAGGCCCTTCGAGGTATCAATTTCTACTAAGATACGAGCAAAAGTAGAATGATACATATTATCAAACTCATTATCAAGCAACAAGAATTCCCCCAAAGCCCCACCCACTTCCTCAAGGACGGGATCATGCCACAGATGAAAGGGCAGATTAGGGAGCCTAACCCATATAGGGATAGAACTAAAGACTTCAATGGAAGGATTGAAATCAGGGTGCCACGGCTTTACCATGAGCATAAATTTATCATCCTCCCAACAAAAGAAATAATCACATAGGATCGTAGCTCTATCCACAACATTATCAAATTTTGCAATGAAAAAGTATTTTGCCATTGGATAGATGTTAACAGTACCTAATAATTTTGCTTCTCATCTTCGAGATACCCAATCATGTAGTTGGGGAAGGCTAGGCCAAAAACCTTGAAACTGGCAAATCAGTCCATGGGATTTAAAAATTTCATTACTATTCATCAAATCTCTATCAGCAGCAGAGGACAGCTTGACAAATAAAGACCCACAAACAGGAATCGGGGCAATGGAAGCCCCATTGTCAATGGAAACCATGCATCCCTTTGCAGCCACAGTCATCTTGGAAACAACGTCAACAAAAGACCCTGTCAACCCCACAAAAGGCAAAGCACTAGCAGACAATGAAGTACCAACTATCGGCGACGCACCAAAAGACAGCGAAACATCAGCAGTCGGCAAAACCCTAGAAGCTCCAGCACCTGGCAACACACCATCAAACAATGAAGCTCCAGCAACCAACAACACACCAGCAGACAACGAAACTCCAGCAGCCAACGAGACCCAAGAAGCTCTAACATCCAGCAAGGTTTGCAACTTCCCAGCCGATTGCAAAACTCCAACAGAAGGAGAAACCCTAGCCGAAGCTCCAGCAGCCAGCGAGACCCTAGAAGCTCCTACATCCAATGAAGTTTGCAACTTCCCAACTGACTGCAAAGCTCCAGCAGAAGGCAAAACCCTAGCCAAAGCTCCAACATCCAACGAAGTTCTAGCTGTGTACTAGGCTATGTTGACTCACTAGGCTATTGTTGAATCAGATTTGGTAGGAGATATAGATAGCAAGTGGAGTACTACATGCTATGTATTTAATGTTGGTGGGATAGAAGTGAGTTGGATTTCTCGGTTACAAAAGGAGAATGTTTTATCCACTACAAAAGCAGAGTATGTTGTTGCTACTGAGGCAGCCAAGGAGATGATATGGCTTTAATTCTTCATGGAAAAATTGGGACATCCACAGACAGATAATTATCTATATATAGATAGCCAGAGTGTCATTCATCTTGCGAAGAATTCTGTTTTGCACTCAAAGACAACTCATACATTTGCAATACCATTTCATTCGGTCAATTTTGGATGATGGGTAGTAACAAGGGGGAAGTTGAACTCTTGTTCAACTTCGGTTGGTCTACTAGACTGAACAGAATAAAGGAACAACAAAGTCCAAGGTGGTTGGATCCAGTGGGAGCTTCACAGGGTAGCGGTTTAGCTACAGGATTAGTCTCCAAGTGGGAGATTGTTGCTTTGTGTGGAGCTTAATCAATCCCCAAGTGGGAGATTGTTATCTTGTAGTGATTGACCAAGGAAGTACTATACACTTTTCCCCCTGTTCTTACCGAGGTTCGGGGGCAATAGCCCATAACTGTCTGGGGGTTCAGGGGCGAAGCCTCCACGAAAAAAAAATTTGGGGAGCTATTTTTCGGCTATTTATGGGTCGACATGTTGTAACCGATTATAACCCTAAAGCGGAAAAATAAGCTTGTATAAAATGGCTTAGGGTTAGGGATTTCATTATGATGTATGTTTTAGTAGCTTCTTGCGGCGGTATTGAGCTGTAAGGGATGGCAAATTTTAATCAGGTTGTAATCACTGGATAATAATAATATTGGACTCGTTGGTGGACATAGCCCAAGGATTGGGTGAGTCACGTTAAATCTTTGTGTCTTGTGTTCTCTTCTATGTGATTTATTATTTTCTGATATTGGTTATTTTTGCATGTAACTGTTATTTTTGTCATGTTAATCCTAACACAACGATCATAACCTTTCACAATTACCACCCTTTTGAAGAGTCACAACCCTTCATCATTTTTGTCCTTTGAAAGTCTCACAACCTTTCATAATTGTCACTCTTTGGAAGTCACAACCCTTCATCATTATTGTCCTTTAAGAGAGTCGCAAGATTTCAATAGTACTACCCTTTGGAAGAGTCACAACCCTTCATCATTTATGCCCTTTGATAGAGTTACAACCTTTCATAATTACCACCATTTGGAAGAGTTGCAACCCTTCATCATTTTTGCCTTTTAAAAGAGTCACAAGTCCAAGGTTACCTCAAGTTTTTGGGACAGCAAAAAATGTTGCCAATTTTAGGGACGACAAATGGGGCAACTATATAAAAATAGTGGAAATTAAAATACGCCTACTATCTATAGGCGATAGGATTGAGGGAAATCTGAAACTGCCCTTTGAAAGAGTCACAAGTCTAGGGTTACCTCGAGTTTCAGAGACAACTTTTTTATGCCAATTTTGGGGATGGCTAGGGGAAGGCAAAGGGGGTGGCTATATAAAAATACAAAAAACTAAAATATGTAGGGAAATTTAAAATATTCATATAACATGGATAAAGCATGCACTTTTACATTATAGAACCTTAAAATAAAAGAATTAGCATAATTCTTATGCCAAATTTGTGTTATCTTGAGAGTCAAAATCAAATTTCCTCTAGAATTCAAAGTCAAAATCCCCCTAAGTGTCCCCTATCCCCAAGACATCCCCAAGGTGAAGACACTTGAAAAAACCCAAGGACACATCCCCGTGTAACGTAGGTCACAACCTTTCATGATTGCCACTGTTTGAAAGAGTCAGAACCCTTCATAACTTTTGCTTTTTGAAGGACTCACTTCCTTTCTTCTCTTTCATTATTTTTTTCTTGATTCACACCTCCCCTTTTTTCTTCCTTCCTCTCTCCCCCCTTTCAAATGAAGTTCTCTTCTCCCTTTTAGATCTCATGTCTAAGGGAGTCACAACTTTTCATTTAATGCCCTTTGAACATTCATTAAACTTAACTAATTTTTTTTTTAATCGGTGATAATAATTTTTTATTAATTATAAAAAAGAGTCTTAACAGAGTAATAATATAGCATAAAAACCTTTGTTGTCCATGACCAGACACCCAAAGTCTAAAACCCTTGCTGCAAAATCCATACTGACTGGTCTAAACACCATCTACTAAATACAAACCTGAGAATTGTACTATTGATGCCTTTTCATTAACAAAATTGGGCATACACAATTACAAACACTATACATATTACATTATAATAGCAAAAATCTTAGCCATACTGGTACCCAAAATCACATTTTCCTAACCTTGCCCTTAGCATCGAAAGCCCTAGAGTCGACATGGATAAAAACCCCTCCTCTAGTGTCCATCTTTGCCTTCTTGGCCTATTGAATCTCACGTTACTTTTGCTTCTCCGTTTCCAATTGCAGCAAATGTTTTTTCAAAAGCTCTCATCTATCCCTAGCTTTGTCCTTCCTCTCTTTTAACTAAGCGTTGCACTCCAAACAAGGAATAGTTTGAAACTCTTCAACGTGCCTTCTACCTCCTGCCAATTCTCATCCTCAACTATGAAACTGACCCGTGGTTCTACCACAACAATCATTAAGATCATGCCCCCCGTCCACTCTGGCTTCACGCACGAGCACATCACCCAAAGCACCTCCTCTTTGGTTCTAATTACAGTGCCCACACAAACACTGTCAAGGCTATATCAATGTTAGACCGGTAGTGATGGTTTGTTCACATGAACTCCTCCCCAAGCAACAAGTCCATAATTTGACAAAAATAAGGGTTGTCGATCTAAAATATGCCCTTCATCCTCTTATTGGTTATTTCCCCTAGGAATGTCTATTGTTGTCTAACCGTCCGAAGAGAGAAATTTGTTTCCATCTCTCTACCCTAATTTTGAAGCTTTGACCTACACAAAATACTTGGAGAGAATACAATCCCATTTAATGTCTCCTAATTTACATTTGTTCCTTCACCACCTTCACACAAGCCATTCAATGGCTTGATCTAAACTCTTCTATTTGATTAGTACCAAGGTATTTTGGTCCTCCACATTGGCCTTAGAGTGTGTAGTATTAATTGCAATCTGCTCCAAGTAATAATGGTGTTGTGTATACAATCCCCCTTGCTTAAATCATTAATCCAAATGTGATAAAAGCCCATCGATCCCATTATTCTACCTTTAATGGCTAGTGTGGATAAGAGGGAAAGCAAAGAATTATATTTTTAAAATTTAAAACTTCTCCAATTGTTTCTAACTTGAAATAAGCCTAACTCCTGACTTTTTCTATGGCTTTATCTGCAATGTCCAATAATCTTTCAGCATTTGGTTGTGTTTTTGCAACTATGGAACAAAGTCCAAATCCTTCCCGTCAATATTCTAAAATTCCTCTGTTCCTTGATCTTTCAAAGTTACTCCAACTTTAGACATGATGTCTACTACTTCATTCCCTTCTCGTTTGACATGGATTATTTTAAAGTCTTCAAAGGTTCCGATTAAAGAAATGACCCTTTTGATGTATTTATTCAGATACCACACTCCTAGATGCCCTTTGATTATGGCATTGACAATGATCAATGAATCCCCTTCTAAATGAAGTTTATCAATATTAAGAGATTTAGCCACCTTGATTGTTGTGAAGGCCACCTGCACTTTTGCCTCGTTATGCATCCCTTTCACCAATCTCTTTGCCCCAATCACAAGAATATTACTTGTCTAATCTCGTGACACAAACCCAACTCTTAAGAGGCCCAAGTTGCCCTTTGATGTTCCATCAAAGTTTATTTTTATCCATCCTTTATCTGAAGACTCCCAGCCTGATAAATCGAATTAACCCAATTTTGCCCTTTAACAGATCTAAACTTAACTAAGTTTTAATTATATAATATTTAATTATATTCTTTTATATTTTTTATTAAAAAAAATTTTATTCTTTTATATTTAAATTTTATTATTATTATTTATTATATCCTATTTCAAAAAGAGGGCATTACATACAGGTTGTGAGGCATCTGTCATAGGCCTAATTTCAGATATGAGAGATGTCATTTTCAACATATAATCGTAAATCTCATTCATTGGATTCTATTGATCTGCATTCTCAAATTCAAGTAAATGAACACAGATTAGCTCTACAAATTGGTATTGGTCCCCGAATAGTCCAGTCCGCTAGTAATTGTTTGTTTGCCAGCTTCCATGTCAGACCTGTAAAGAATTAAGACCTTTAATCAGCACAGCTGTAACCCCACGGTTGGCTTGCAAGATGAAGTGAGGATTTGTGTCCTACCCCAAACTAGCCAATTGAAGGGTTTCATCCTCAATAACTAGTCGCTGGAAATGCTAGTTACACTATAGGAAAAATGACGGCTGATGCCAAAATTGAGAAATGGAACTTGCTATTATACCTTCCACATTTTTAGGACCATGGGTTCTATTCTTAGCATCTATTTTAAAATTAGAAAAATAATTTAAATTAATATAATTCTATTTTAAATAAATATTAATTATTTTATATATATATATTAGTGCTGTGTTAAGAAACACCTTTGTTTGAGAATGCACCAGAAGCCAATTCAAAAAGGGAAATGACAATATAGTTGAATAGTCAAATGAAATGAACTAAAGTAGTTAAACATTTGACTATTGTTGTGAGATTTTTCTGGGTAGATTGTGTAAGAATTTTTTCATCAACGTTTTGGATCACACTCTGAGATCCATCATCAGGATGATACAAGAAAACACAAAGAGAAAAAAAAGTGAGTTGCAAACCCAAAACTAATCTAATAAAGGTGACAGACAGAGATTAGCACGAAGAACAAGGAGACAAAAATTAAAATAAAAAGCAAAAAAACAGAGGCAAGGGGGTACACCCAAGAGAACAGAATAACAAAAAAACTAAAAAGAAAATATTGAAAGGAAATATGAATCACAAAATGTTATGTAAAACGTTGATGAAAAAATTCTTACACAATCTACCCAGAAAAATCTCACAATAATCTTGATGGATTGTGGAAATCTGATATCATTTCTGGACTATTAGTTCTTAAGCATGTCAAAGACCAAGAGGAAAAATTACTTAACCCAAGATAGTAGTTTTTAAAAGGTGCATTTCAATCCCATTGCCAATCTCTCCAGCCAACAAGTGGTTCCACGTTCAACTGGAAAAGCATACCAGCATAACATCAAAAATGAGGTAAAGTTAGTAAAGCATTAGAATTGAAGACATGATAGAGTATTGAAATTGGGTAAGCTTGTAATTACTCAAGTAGAATGAGTTAAATAGTCAAATAGTCAGATGCAAAGAACCAAAGTGCTAAAGCATCGTGATGTTAAATCTCTAAGAGACATGATACAATATAGAAATTGGAGAAACCAAATCAATGTGCAGGATGAGAAAAATTCAAATGTGAGTTTCTGATGCATGAGGGTACCCCCTCTGCTGTTGAACACAAACAGAAAAAAAACAGAGACTCCATGTTTTCAATACTTACACTGCAATAAGAAATAAAACTACATTCTCATCAAATCTGTAACACACTATTTACAAGTATGGTCTTCAATTGGCCTCTTACTCAATCCCTCTGCTCAGTGACACACTGTGCCGATCTCAGCCCTACACCTTCATATATGCAATGACCCCTCATAATGTCTTAGTAGGCTCGGCACTGCCCTGTACTTTCCAAATTGAATCCACTCTCCCTATTACATCGATTCTAATGAATTCCCTTTCCTGGCAATTTCGTATTCCAGCCCTCTCTATGTTCTCTATGGCTGAGATCCCAATGTGCTATTCTCTTTTGGGCCAACGCCAGCCCTTACTCTATTGGATTGAACCCCACACATCCTCTGTCAATCTGCTCAACCTATCTATACAGAAATCAGCATGCCCTCCCTTCTTTCACCTAGGATCAACGCTTCTCACCAGTCGGGCCGCCTTCCCTAATGAATGTCCTCTCTTGCTCACTCCTCTTAAGCTGACACCTATTCACTATTCTCTGCAGCCTTAACCTTCTTTCATGAGCGCTGATTTTGTTTTGTCTAGGCACTTAAAACTGTCATGCCCCTGCCCTGAGACCACCTCAAACTGATATATATATATATATATATATATATATATATATATATATATCTGATTAGAAAATTGTCTTATTTATAGGACATCACAATTTTCTTATTTTTAGCCGACATCCTTGAGTTTGATGAAAATAAGTAAAAAGAAAAGCTCGCAGACCCACATAGGAATAAAAACAAAGGAGATAAACATGGCTTAGGGCTGAACTAGCCTTAAGAAGGCAAAGTACTTGAAAGCAAGAGATAGTCAATAAGATAAGGGCCAACTGATATGCTGACCATACCCAAAACAAACGCATATATATAAGGCCGATGCACAGAACTATTGGAAGACAAGAGACAAGATACAAAAAGGCATATTTAATTATTGCAGAGCAGCAATTCCTAAATCTGCACTAGTATACGGCGATCATAATTTTAATACACAGCGATTAGCATTAAGACAGCGCTTGGTTATGAAAGGGCAGCGATCAAGTCATGAAGGGAAGCATCAATTAGAGTTGTATACCTTGAAGAATGGCGACTCTTCATATAATCTTGAGAAGATATACATAGTGGATCACTTCATTGGAGGAGGACATTAACTAAAACTGAACAGGTAAAAATATCAGCAATCTCATACATCAATCAAAGAAGAAGTTCTAATCAGAAAAGAGGCAATCCTACATACAGCAAAACAATCTATTTATAATCTCATAAATTGTTGTGGTATGAAAGAATAGTTATGCATATGCATTTATATCAATTATATATAGATGTGAATATAAATATTTATACCTGATTATATGTAGACAATGAATGCTTGAATCTAAATATCTACGCATTTATTAATATGAATTTCTGTATGCAATAATCGATCATCTTGAGCAAGGGAGGGAGTGCAAGGAGGGGGAACAGCGGAGGAAACCTCACTGGGTACACCACTTCATGAAGATGGTTAAGGACCACATGAAAACAAAAGGGGACAAGGTCCTATTCTTGGGCCTTGGGCTGAAGATCATTTTAGGGGCACCGTATTGCAGTCTCCCCTACCAACCCCATATTGATCAATTGTTGAAGAGGATCATTTTAGGGGCACCGTACTGCAGTCTCCCCTACCAACCCCATATTGATCAATTGTTGAAGTGCACTAGAGAGGATCCCCAATAATGAGAGGAAAAGTGGATGGCGTGGCATGATGGAGGAGAATGGCATACAGGCCTCACTAGGTACACTACCTCATAAGAATGGTTAAGGACCACATGAGGCCAAGGGGGACAAAGTTTTTGCCCTTGGGCCTAAGGTAAAGGATATTTGGGGCACCTCATCATGTCTTCCATCTCAAGCCTCGTTATGGTTGAACTCCCACATAATCATTTAGATTTTTTTTGTAAATTTAGATATTTCTTAACCCTAGAATTGGATGTATTTCATGAGTTCTATCTACATTCTTATCTAACTTGGTTGCAGGGTGCCTAAATAGACTTATCTAATCTTATTCTTAAGGATTATATCTCTAACTATATTATGCTCTTTATTTTGTTTGGGTCTATGAATTTAGGGCAAAGTATAAGGTGATCAAAGAAAGGGACATTACAGTACGATTTACGGGCTCCCCAGAACTAAGTATGCCACCCCAAGGGATGGAGTTGGTCATAGTTGGAAATTCCTACTGCTAGTGGGATACCCAAAGGGATGGAATTGGTCACAGTTGGAAGTTCTTGCCACTTGTGGGATAAGGGGCAACTTGCCATGATGTGAATTTGCATGCTCTCGAGCATAGTTGGGCTGGGCAATTTATTGGCACCCTTTTGAGTTTCCTACTAAGACTAGCTTATGATTGGTTATGAGATGGTAAACCCCAATTTGGGGACATTACAAAGGAGCTCCATCAATATGATTAGTTATATCATATCATAGTTCCCAGACTCAGACTCGGCCCGGACTCCGCAAGGCCGACTCGACTCGTGACTCGGCTATGACTCGGCAACGACTCGGCAAAATGAAAAACCCCTTGAAATTTAGAGATTTTTAACGATTTAAAACTTGTTTCATGCACTCATTATTGAATAAAGCTTAAAGACACTATAATATCATCAAATAGAAGCTAATTTGATCACATACATAATGTCATAAACTATTAAACATACATGCTGACTACTATTAAAAAAAATCAGTCTCATCTCCAACTTTAAGGCTAGATTATTAGTCATAATAAAGAAACAGAAAGAAAGAATTTCGTCGAGATGGATACATAAATAGAAAGAAGGTACATACTGGATTTTGGCACCAGAATTTGGAGTTGCCTATGTTGGAGAGAGGTGTTGGGTGTTGTATTCCTACAACGGAAAGTGCAAAGGATTGAATTGGAGAATGGAAATGGATTGAGGAGGCTTTTTGGCAACCACCCTTCAAATCTCAAGCAAAACTAGCAAGACACAAGCATTGGGCACTAGATTTAAGGTTTTGCTCTGAATTTTGGTTGATGATCATTGTCACAATCAGCTTTGTCCATTTGTATCCCCCGATAACTATCAATCTTCATATTTGAACCTACACAAGCACAAAGATAAGGAAAGATGGTTGTGGTTACATAGGAGCTTACCTTAATCAAGCCCCCCACTTAACTATTCCTACCTCCACAAATAGCCAAGTTGATAAATAGTAAACAATGTGTGCTCTGAATCTTAAGTGTGTCTAAGATTGTAGCAAGCAATGACATACAAATAAACAAACATGAAACCCTGCTCAAGTGTGTTAGAGTGGATTCCATATTGCCTCAACAAGATAATTGATAATCAACCCAAGAAACAATGATATGCTCAAAAGCAACAGATTGTGATGAATCGGATTAGGAGATCAAAACTCAGAATATGAGAACTAATCAAGAACCATACTAAACCACCATGGAGACATACAAATTGATTATTAGTCATTTATATCAATTGTTTTTCAAAATTCAAAGAGTTTTGATCATAACAATAAACAACAATTGAATTTGTATACAGATCACGAGTGCTTTCAAAACTGTAGAGATGAGTATTTGTTTCAGCAAGGCTTCACCATGGAATTCAAATCATAAGTTGTTTTCAAATGTCTAATGCTCATTCTTATATAGGTGGTACAAGGCTAATTTCAAGTATAGGCTGACGCATAATGATAAAATGTTGAAATTGAAAGCACATCAAACAAAGATACAAAACTAGGACTCGTGAGCTATCCAGCTCAGACTCGCAAGTTTTGCCATGACTCGCATGACTCAGCGAGTCATGCAAGTCATGTGCAAAACTCACGAGTCCAAGCTGGTAAGTCAGCACAACTCGCCAAGGCTACCTCGGCTCGCTGACTTGCATGACTCGCAGCGAGTTTGGATTCTTTGTATCATATGATTGAGTTAAAGTTCTCAACCCTAGTAGGAAAGATGTGTTTTGTGAATTATATTGGAATTGTAATTTTAGGGTAAAAACTGGGGCATTGGAAAAGAGCACATTACAAAAACTCCGTCCTTCTTGGGTCAATTCTACTCTACCATGCCCTCCTCTCTCTTTTCTTCCTACTAGACCTCAATCCCCCTTCTATGCAGGCCCACACAATACCCACCTTGCCTATTTTTATTCTGTTTGCTTACTTAAGCATTCAAGTCTGCAAGACAGTTTCATTATTTCATTTCCTCTTCTTGAGCCAACTATGGCTTAGCTGGCCGATGCCTCTTCCGCGTCATATTTGCCCATTCAAACCTTTAATCAATCCTCTTATCTCCTTGTTATATTGACTGGAAGCTGAAACATTGTTATTAAAACAGAGGTCTCTAGTTAGTTGACCCTATGTACACCTGTTTTATTGCCCGAAATGGCTTACGGGATTTGAAATGGGCATATATGTCTGCCATCGCTTGCCTTTATATGCATCCACATTTACCTTAATGCTTTGATGGATATCCATAATCGATTTAAAATTCTAACAGGCTCCAGGTTTGTTCAAAGGTTGATTGCATTTGTAAAAGTTTCTCTATCATGGCGACCATGAGACATCCTGTTTTGTGAGGCATTTCAACATCGTTTTTTGTACATATCTTGTAGGCATTGAATTCCATGAAACCGCATTGTCCACAAGCATTTACATTTTGACCTTAATCTATATTTTAAACTTTTCCCTTTCGCCCTTTATAGTCATAGAACTATTGAACATGGAGAAAATGAAACCCTGCAAACTTGATCCGAACCGAACTGAACCAAAAACTCAAAAGCAAACCCAAAAATGTTTTTGGCTGGTACCGATTGCCGACTCGCCCAAGTGTTCCTGCACCAGTTTCAATCAAATTCCGTTTTTGTATGAATTAATATTAACTTTGTAATTTGCAGTGCAATCGAATAGTTGGAAGGAATGAGCTAAAGTAGTTACACATAAGGCATTCAAATCCACAAGAAACATGACAGCGTATTGAAATTAGATAATTCATATCAATGTGGACGGTGAATTGAACTCATTGTATGCAGCATAGCCCAACTGATGAGACTAGATGCAAGTTATAGAGCACCCAACTCACGAGATCTCGCATACCCCAATGCACAAGAACTGGTAACCATAAAAACATAATGAAGTGATGAAATTCGATAAATTGCCGCATCCAAGCCAGCCAGTGCAGCATCTCCACAGTTTTACAACAGACGGGGAATTTCTCAAATAAGTAAATAATTGATAAATATATAAACTCTCTACAAGGATACATATTCTAATTTTACTAAATTAAAAACTTTGTTAAAACTCTAAAACTTCGGCAGTCCAAACTCCCCCTCGGACCAATTATTTGAAAAATTTATTTAAAAAACCCTGAATTTAGACCTTAAAAGAGATTGCAATCTAAACATTCAGAATGTAAAAAGAAGAGTGAAAATAGTGTACAAGCATTTACACACTGTGTATGAACCAGACCAATTCTACAATTTCCCCTCGCCATTTCTTTGAGAAAAGCCCTAAATTTAAACCCTAATAGGAATAGGCAAGGTAAAATTTCATAATGCCAATTGTAGCCCAAGAAACTTGTGTAGAGTTACTGCACTTACGCATTCAAATTGAGGATACTGGCAATTATCTTTGGCCGATTTCGTTGAGATATGCTATTCAGTTTGATGGGCACCTATACAAAGCTCGAGTCTGATCTGAGCTTCCTTGCATTGTTTTTGTTTGAGGATAGTACCGGCACTGGAGCAGTAGTTTTGAACTGCATCCGCCTCGGAAGGACATGCTGTGGATATGAGGCACACTCCCAGCGCATGATTTATGTGTTTGCAGAACATTTGTCTCTCAGATCCTGAGAACCTGGCATGACAATCCTTAAGAGCCTTGATTTTGGACCTGCATTTGCTTTGCTCCTTTCCCATCTCCTCCACTTTCATTACAGTACAAGGAGAAACAAAGTTAAAGGGCTACAAACTGAATTTTCCAGGAAAGAAGGCTTTCCACCTTAAGAGATGGTTGAGCTGTAAGGTCCACTGAAATTTTTCAAACCTGAATCCACTCATTATACCTCTAACTAAGAACCACCACTAGCACCGTCAGAAATGCAATGACCTTTTTTCATCTCACGGAGTAATCAAGGTTTACTCGGCCAGGTTATTCAGCGAGTCCCATGACTTCACTCGCTGCACCAACGAGGCGTCACAAACTCGGAATAAAATGTGGGTTGAACATTCCAAAAACTCTTCTTTTTTCCTTGGGTATTTATTAGTTTACATCTTTACAATTTACAATCATTCATTCAGTTCATATATGAACTTTCTTCTAGGCAAAAATAGTTATTAAAGTAAATTAAATATAACTAAATATAGTTTTTTTCTTTTGCTTCTCCTAGTGTCACTTCTCCTTTGCGCCCGGTGATGGTTTTGTCAAGTTTTGAAAGGTTTTGGAGGGCTTTTTTGTTTTGGGCTGCTCACTTTTTTTTGTTTTGGGCTGTTCACTCGATTGAAGGAGTTTTGTTTCAGATTTCTTATATAGCATTTTGTCTATAATTCTTTTTATACAGTCTTTGGGCCTATTTTGTAATCATCTACTATAAACATGAGTGGGTTTAGTCTCTAGGTTTTTTGGGTTTCTTTTGTAAAGTTCGATCTTGTAAATTTTGTCTAAATTGTAATATCTAGAGTTGGATGATTGTCTAGGCAAGTCCCTTCTTTCTCTTCTAGTTTGATATAGGGTTGTGGACGGAGTTTTTCTTTCTTTCTCCAAGAGTTCAATTTGAACTAGTGTAAAAATATCGATTATATTAATAAAAATATATTAAGTGGATATACCACCTTATTCAAAAATAAAAAAAGTATTTTGTATTTACGTATTTTAATGCATTAATAATGTATTGTATATTATACAAATAATAAATACATGAAACTTTAAAAAGTATTAAAAATAATTAAAACATTAAATAGAACAATTGTTAGATAAACTATATCTAAAGTAGATAGGTAATTTCACAATTACATAATGTCTAAGATTTTTTTTAATTGTATATGTAACTAGATAGACATGAATGTTAAAGTCAACAATGTGCATTTAGTAAGATGTATATAATATTGTATATGTCATTCAAGTCATTTATTGAGGTGAAATTTTTATTTTTTTTTAAGATATAGAATAATTTGATTTTTGCAATGACTATTCCCAACATGAATCAATAAAGAGCACGATTGCTAAAAAAAATTGAATCAATAAATAAAAAGGTAATTGCAGACTATAGAATAGTCACCACAAAAATTTAGTTCTTCACCCACTACTAGTTTTGGGTGGGAAGGAGATATAACCAAAGAATAGTATACTTTTGGGACCCTTGTGGGTGGGAGGAGGAGATGCAAAGGGCCTAAGGGTGAGAGGGAATCAAACGAGGGAATGGGTGGGATATGGTCATTACTTTAGGCTCTGTGTGGGAGGGATTTATTGTTTAATTCTTTATTTTGTTGCTATCAGATTATTGAACCAATGTTGCTTACTACAAGAGGGAGAAAAGTTCAACTTGATTGAGAATAGTTAGATTTGCATTGTCTTCCTCACTATTGTTGGCAAGATTGTCGATTTGATCAAGACCCTATGTGGGTGGATTATAGATTTATATTATATTTAAAAATAGTCTAATATACAAAACTAATAAAAATATGCTTATACTAATAAATTATGTTGAGAGGCACAACCTACACTAGCAACATGGGGTGGAGTGTAATGAGTGTGAGCATGTTAAAAAATTGTAAAATAAATAAATAAAAAGTTAACAAATTTATTTATTTTTCAAAGTAATTAGATGACATGTCTTTTCAAACCAATAAAGTAAATTATCATAACGTTTCAAACCAAAATAATTAAATAAATAGCAAGTGCAAAAATAAGGTAAATATTTAGCTTTGGAAAAAATTATGGAGGAGAAAAAATTAAGAGAAGAAAATAAATAATATTCAAAAGCACAAGTCATATCTATTTTTCTTGAAAACTTTATAATTTTTATGTTGAGTTTTAAATGAGCAGAGAAAACATATAAATAACACAAAACAATAGAAAGAAAATTAGAGACAAATGAAGATAACACATAACATAGAAAATTACATGGTTTGCCATAAAAGGTTGCATCGATAAGAAAGCAAGGAACTATCTTATATTAATCGATATACAAATATGCATGGTCTATATGTATCCATTTATACAAGCATACAACTAGCAAATGAAGAGACCATAGAAGTCAAAAGGTCATGTGACTATTAGACTTCACATTCTCAACAATCCCTCACTTGAACTCCAACCTGTACAGCCACTAACAGTGACATCCCATACATTTCCACTTTTAATTTTGCATTGTAACCAGACCCATCAAAGATTTTAACTTCACCAAAGACTGTTCAAGGATACTATGAATTAATCTTCTCCAAATTCTGTCAGACTTAATAAAATCTAACACTTGAACACTTTCTCTTACAAATTTCCCAGACACAAATTCACCCGTCAATCTAAAATCAAGAACACCACTTTCTACAGGTTCAAAATATGCTCATTCTTCATCTATAGAAGAATTCTTGGACACATACACAATATAGTGACTTACTCATATGCTCTCATTCCTTGCAACCCTAAACAGGACATCTAGAAGTCCCATGTCTTCTTTAGATACTGCATTACTTGTATATACACCATCAGGGAAGTAGGGATGCAAAATTGACACAGATTTGGTTCCTATTTCCATAAAAACTTCTTCACTATAGTCAATAATGTGTGGTAGAACCAACTCATTTATATTTTCTCTAACCCAAACTTCCATCCATTTTGGACCCTCTACACCATCCAATGCACACCCTTCCACATTTCCCCTTGCTGGAAAAAAGGTATAATATGCACCTCTAGACCTAGAGACCATAATGTCTTGGTCAATGCCCATCTTGAGAGGCAAAATCTAGAACTATATAATGCCAAACTTGGTGTTATCAATTCAGGTGGACGCACCAGTCATGTGCCTTGCATTCTTATCAAACACCAGACCCTTAACCATGTCCTTTGCCAAACTTGGCATTATCAATCCTGGTGGACCCACCAGTTGTATGACTTTCCCTTTATCAACCATCAAACCCTTAACCATCTCCTTCACTTTCTCCTTAAAATCCTTAGCATCCTCAGACTCTTGGAAAATAGAGAAAGAAGAAGATGACTCGACCTAATCATTACTATAATTTGTGTTATCCATGTCAATCTTTGAGACTAAATTCTTAGCTAATGCCAAGATGTCAATGGTTTTATACTAGATAGTGTTGTCAAGCTCGTTGATGACCTGACCAACACTCTCTAGTGACTCTTGCACTACTGACTCACCTACTTCCAAAGAATTAGGAAGATCTTTCAACGCTCATCTTGCAACCTCATAGGTCAACTCTATTTCTTTCTTTACTTATTTTCTCTAATTTTTAAGTGAGGACCTTCACTAGCCCTTCAAACTTCCAAATTACCCCACTTCTCTCTTCTTTAGCTAGAATTGCATCGCACACACTTGGTTCTACATCACGTCTATCAATTTTTGTCCTAAAAATCTCCTCATTTCTCATGGAGCATGATAATCTTCAAAGTCTCACCACATTGTCATCTAACATTGCTTCCAACAACTCATCCTAAGTGTGTACATCCTCATCTTCTTATGTTTGTTCTTCCTTTAAACATTTATCTTCTACGTCTAGATCTTATGTGATCATCAATATTTCCTCATCACATGAGAATTTGTAATCAATCCATAGATCACTTTTAGATCTTTCCTTCTCTTTCAAAATAGATAATGAAGAATATGTGTCACTCTCTAGTGTCACGAGTTCATGGTTGCCCAAACCATTTATACATGCCATAGTTGCATCAAGAGTTGAGAAAGAAATAAACCCAACATCCTCATTTTTAGTTGAATCCTCCTCATTTTCCCAACTATCCATTGCATCCTTGTATGCATTCTCTTCATTTTGCAGTGGTGAAGATTCCTTGTCATCTCTCCACCAATCTTGTTGAACACAAATATTCTCACTTTCTTTATCCCACCAATATAGATGTCCAATTGTTTCAACTTCCATTGAGGTGGACAAATAGTCCATATCACAACCAAAAATTATTGGGCTTTTATCAAATTCGAACATGCCAAGAATTATTTAATGACTAAATTAGCTTCATCATCTTATTGATCCACATTATTCTTTTAAATAGTCAAGGCTTCACACAATGATGAATTTGAAGTAGGATGAGAAACTCTCACTTCATTTTGATTCTTAAATACATAAAAGCATAAATATTTAGGATCCAACACCCAAACATCTTATGTCTCTTCTCCTCGGCCCTAACCAATCTCTAATACCAATTGTTGAGTTTAAAACGAGCATGGAAAACATATAAATAACACAAAACACCATAAATAAAATTAGAGACAAATGAAGATAACACATAACATAGTGAATTACATGGTTCAACATAAAAGGCCAAATCCACGGGAAAGTAGGGAACTATCTTGTATTAATCCATATTTGATACATGGCATGTACTCATTCATTTATATAAACATACAACTAGAAAATGAAGAGATCGAAGGAGACGAAAGGTCATGTGACCATTGGACTTCACATCCTCGATAATTTAAAATATCTAATATTATGATTTTATAATAAGTAAGTGCATACTGGTACGGGGGTAGCTCCCTTTCATTAAACATAAGAAGTATTACATCATTTGTAGTTGTGCAGGAAATAATAAATTCATGCACTAGAGTCCTATATGTGTGACATCTCTTCATTAGACAATAAATCAAATTTAGATATCTGAAACACATAAACAGGAGCAAAATCATTATATTTCACACAATGCTTGAAGATACACCAAGCATTCTACATCTCCCCTTTCTTTCCTTTATGGTTCAGATAAAATATTTTTCCTAGGAAGAAAATAACATCTTCAATATGCATTTCATCTAGAGAAATGGATACAGTAGGCTAGTTGTTATCTGCAACCAACTTGCCTCCTATCTCTCTTTCTCATTCCTTTGAGCCAATAATTTGGATCGATGGAGTAAAGAAATGTTTGTACACTAAACTATCATGGAGAACAAGATGCATGACACTTCCTTAGAATCATCAAAATGGCTTGTCTTAATTCATTATCTTCACACTTAAAGAACCTCTTGCACTATTCTTTAGGGATTTCTTCACCGCGAATGCAGCTTGCTCCAAAAGTAAATGACATGTTTATAACCGACACCTATGCTCATTGATATTTCCTTCTTAATGTTGTATTAATGCAAATGTTTTATCTATTTATGTTTTTAAAGTACCCTTAAATTGCATGTTCCATCATAGATGCACTTAATGTTACTAATCTTATCTTGATTGTATTGATATACTACCACTTCTTTTGATAGCATTTCTCTATTAATTCAACTATATTGCATTGGATACTAATCTACCCCTTCTCACATGGTTCCATTTATCATGACTAATGCTATTATGCTTGACACATATCTCTTAATCCATCCCAACTATTGGGGTATGAACTATATATAACCTACTCTTGTTGAATTACATCATAATTTTCCAAATTATCATTTGTTCTATTTATTTCCTTGTATATGTGTGTTATGGTGAAATCACACATCTCTTCCAATAATTCCCATGCCATTTCTATCTTTCCTTTGATCTTCCAATCGTGAGAATTTGTCTTGATCAATGCCTGAATACATATTTATGAGTAGCCTTCAATATCTATGTTTTTTTTAATCTTTTTCATCTTGCATAGTTTCAAACCACATATAAGAGTTTCTATCTATACCTCATTGTTAGTAGCCACACCTAAGTTTTTTGAGATGACCCAAACACATCTAGTACAACTATCCCAAATGATACTTCCAACACTTGCTCTAGTCAAATTTCCTTTAGCTGCTTCATCAAACTTTAGTTTCCATTTTTCTTTATTTGGGTTAATCTATTTGGCCTCTACTCTTTTTAGGTTCTTAGGAAATGATAATATCGGTGGAAGCTTGATCTCATTCCATTTCTTTTGCATTTTTTCATCCCATGTACCAAATTTGGCATTAGATCTATATTTTAGACATGACGTTTCCAACTTTTGTAATACAATATTTGATAATTTGAATTAGCTCTCCAACATTCTTTTCCTTTTCCTTAAAGATCCTTCTATTCCTCTATTTTTAAATTCTCAAAACTAGAATTGATGGTGTAATGATCCATAAATCAAACTATAAAGCTTTTCTTTTAACCTTTTGCCAACTACTTATAAATTATTTGATATCTTCAAGTTGAGGGTTGCTCCATCCAATTTCTTTTAGGGTCCAATCCCAATACTACGTTGTATACAAATAGTTTAATAGTAAATGGTTACTTGATTCTTCATCTTTTAGGTATAGAGGGCATGTAGTAGGCTCCTGGAAACCAATTTTATGAAGATGATTATCCTCTAAGAATTTTTTATGTAGTATTATGTAATACTATCCAAAGAAATGCTCTCATTTTAAGTCAAATTAGAGTTCATTCCAAAGTAATGTTGTTTCCACCCATTAGAGGAAGATCTCAGAGAAAGGGATTCTCACGTGAAAAGAACCATTGCAATGACCGCTCTCCAAATGGTTAAGAACAAGTCTATTTACAATTATAATTTGGATAAATGGGTCTAAAACAATCTCCTGGAACTAAAGAACAGGTGTATTAGGTTGGAAACAACGAATGTCACACTTGAGGAAACTATTGACAACCTTAGGAAGGAGGTTGTTTCTAATAAAGTTAATTTGGATGTTTTTGATAATGGTTCGAACTACTCCACCAAGATGGAGGAAAAAATTAACAAAGCTTTGGAGATAGCAATGATCCCCATAAATGACAAGATCAGCAAGAATGAAGCCATGCTAAAGAATCTGCTCACCATGTCCAATGCTGGTATGAAAGCTACCCTGAATAATCTGAAGACATTGAGCAGTGTGCTAGAAGGCAACAAAGAAGGCACTATGATACATAAAATTGACTTGACTAATTTCAACTAGCAAATGGGTTCGGGCACCAGAACAAGATCTAACACTAGGAAGAAGATCAAGCCAGAGGACTAGGAAATTATGAAACAAAAAAAATCAATTAAGACTATGCAAAGTCATTTGGAGGACTCAGAGTGCTTCTTGAAGACTCTAATCTGACTTTGTTGCTGAAGGACTTTTTGGCCCTATCTAGCTGAGGTTTTTTCATTGTTTTGTCATGTTTCTAGTGTTTTTGTGTTTGGTTTTCTTGAATATCCAGGAAGTGTCCCTTTTGGTGATTGTCCCTTAGCGGGATAGTCTGTTGTCATTTTAGTTCTTCATGAATATCTTTTCAAATCTTTATTAAAGGGTTTTGGGGCCCCTTCAAAACTTGTTGTTACTGTAATAAAAAACATAGTAGGTAATGCCATTTCTAATTTGTTTTTATCACTATTTATATTGCATATCTTATTCTTGTCGTGCATTCCCTTATTTTAGAAGCACACCAAATGATTTCATCTATTTTCTACAATGCTAATTACAAATTATATGGAATTGGTAAAGTCACTATATCTATCCATTTGTGGGATATGCCAATATCTTCAATATTTGTTTCTAGATAATCAATTACTTTGAAACTTTTTAGTTGTCTCAATTTTTCAACATGATCTACAATTTTGATGATGTTAATGACTGGATTGTGTCCATTCTAGGAATCAAGCCAAATTTCTACTTTATATCCATCACATATCCTCCATGTTAGGCTATTTGTAATAAGATCTTTGCTTTTCCATAGAAGTTTCCAAACAACAGAGCCCTTGCAAGAATTACCAATTATTAATATTTGACTTGGTTAAGAGGAATCTAAATATTTTCTTTCAAATATTTTACACCACATTATACGTGGTTCTTTATAGATCCTCCATGATAATCTTCCACCTAATGCTAGATTTTGTGCCTTCATTCTTCTCAGACCTTCCCCCAACTTCTCTTTGTAGATATGAACCTTCCTAGATAATTAGTGGAACTTTCCTACCATCTCTTGCACTTTCTCAAAGAAACTTTTTTATTAAACTTTCCAATTTTCTTGTGCTTTGTGTGTTATCTAATAGAATGGAATTATATATATTGATACCATTAAAATGAATAATGTAATCATGGTAACCCTTCCAACTAGAGAAATCCATTCATTTGTCCATGAAACTACATTGCTTCTACATCTCTCCACTACTTCCTCCCAATGAAGAGTTTTGCAAGTACCTATGATTATAGAAGATCGAAGATGTTAACTGGGCATTGTGGCTATGGTAAAATCCAACAACTTTGCAATAGGTTTTTGTATTATTATTTTGATTAATGATGAAATAAATTAAATATTTGTATTTGTTCATACTTTTCTTTGACACAGTAGCGTATTCATCCAATCTTTCCTTAATTATTATTACTTCTATGATACTTGCTTCCCCAAATAGCATCTGCAAACTTCTCATGAGTAATTTCATCAATGTCACTGACCATTTTTATCCCTTTCTATAGATCATAATCATGTGTTTGTTTAATTTTTCTCTATATTGCCTTTGCCATTATGGAAAACAAGAATAGAGATATTGGATCTCCTTGTCTTATGCCACTAGATGCACTAAAGAAGCCACATAAAGCACTATTGATTGCAATAGAATATCTCACTAATTAAATGTAATATTAAATCATCTCTAACCAATGATTATCATATCCAAAAAAAATCATAATTGCTAATAAAAATTTGCATTTTACCCTATCTTTTTCCTTTCTTACATCTAAATTTGATCATCATCCCCATTATCTTGTATGTGATCATAGTATGAATCGTCTCTCCTGCAACAATAATGCTATCAATTATCCCTCTACTAGGTGTGAATTGATTTTGTTATAGGGATATGATGATTCCAATACTTTTTAGAGCCTATTAGTCAAAACTTTTAAAAAAAAATTGTAATAGTGTTGCATAGAGATATTCATCTATAGTCATCACACACATTATTCTTCAGAATTAGAGCAACGAGTTGTGTTGTTGATGTCCTTGAAAATTTTATTTTTTTCTTCGGAACTCCCCCACCTGTTTCCAAACATCCTCTCATATAAATGTCTAGCATTTTTTATAGAATTTGGTCGGAAACCCATCTGGACTAGGGGATTTGTCTAGGATAAATTAAAAGACTATTGATTTGGATTCTTCAATTATGATGGGTTCACACAATATTTAATTATCTTGTTTTGATATAAACTTTAATGTAGTCTAACTCAAATCTATTATTGTTGTACATGCACTTACTTCTCAATAATTTTTTAAAGTGTTCAATGGTTATTGTTTTCATCCCTATGGTTCCATGTATTATCATTCCATATTATCTTTTAATTGCTTCAATCTTGTTATTAGATTGTCTTGCATTTAAATAAGCATGGAAAAAATTAGAGTTATTTTCTCTTGATTTTAGCCATATTTCTCTAGACTTGTCTCTCCAAAATTCTTCTTCCCTTGCTAGTACTTCCTTTAGGTGTTTTTGTAATATTTTTTGTCTATCATAATCATCTCTTAACTTGCATATGCAATGATTTTCTTATTTAGTTCTTCCAATTATTGCTCATTTTTTATTTTCTCTTGAAATATATTCTTTAAGATATATCTTTGTTTCATTCTTTAAGTCTTGATTTCAAATGTTGCAATATTTTTGTGAACTGATAACGTATGCCTCGTTTGATTTTTTTTTTTCACCATGTATATAGAATACCAACTAGTTTGTCATCTCTCTACCACATACTTTCGAACTTGAAGGATGTTTTGATAATTTGTTCATCTTTCTTTGTTTTCTAGTTGACAAGAAAGTGGTTTGAAATAGATAAAGGAAGAATTGTGTATCAATCAATTGAGAATCATTAAGCCAACTAGATGATATAATAAATCTATCTAGGCACTCTAAGATATTAGTGAGTTCTCTTATTTTTTCCATCCATGTATCCCATTAGAAGCAATAGAATCTACTAATTATATTTCTTCCATAAAGTCTCTTAAATCCTAAATGCATTTGTTGATTCTATTCATTCCCACACTCTTTTCACTTAGATCCAAATGGTGTTGAAGTATCCTCCAATTATTAATGAAGGCTTTCTTTTGTTCTCTAAAAATTTCTTTAGATAGTTCCAAAGACTTACTTTTTGTTTTGTTTTAATTGCTCCATACACATTGATTAATAGAAAGTGACTATTCAATCTAGCATGATACATTGAACCTATCATATAGTTTATTATTTTATCTATCAAGTTATTGTGAGAGAATTATGTTCCACATTATACCCAAATCTCTTGTGCAATTTCATCAACATCTTGAAAGATCCCTAACCATGATTAGTAATAGCTCAATTTGTTTTGCTTCTTCTCTCTAATTTTTGTTTCTTGTAAAAAAAATAGTCTCTACTGCTAACTTCTAGTTGTGACACTTCATTAAGTGTCTCTTGTTAGGGAATTGAAACCCATAACATTCAACATCATGATCTTCATTTTTTTCCAAGGGAATCTTCCACTCCCTTGGTACTTGTGAAAAAATTTCTAATACTGGGATATCCCCTTTCCACTGCTTCATCTTCTCTCTTTTGTTTTTCTATTTTTCTTCCTCTATCTTTATTTGGTTTAGATTTTTCCAATAATTTTGTAGCTAATTATGAAACACATCTTTGATATATAATATCTAATTCTTCACATTTTGTATTAGACAATTTATTTATTTCCTCCCTTTCATCATCAATTTCAACTCTATCTGCATTGGTGACAAATGGATTTATGTTGGCCATAATGCTACTATTCTTTATAGCATATGCTAGTGTCTAATCACTTCTTAGAGAATCCTTTGCTCCTTATCCCGTTGATTATTTTTCTACACTATTTCCTTTAGGAATTTTTTATGTTGGGATTGAATTGATACAACTTTATCATCTACTTTTGGATCATGATCTTGTTGTCAATCAAAATTGCACCGCCCAAAATGCTAAGTATGAAACTCAAAAATCCTTTTGAAACGTGAAAAACACTCTCAATGGTGGGTTATCTACAATGAGAATGAATCTCCAGATCATAGGCTAACTTCCTCTTTGTGATCACCTAAAACTAAGTCTTGATGGGAAACAAGATAAGAAGGATAACTTGAAAATGTAAAGAAAACTCTTAAAAGGTGATACACTAGAAATTTCTAATCTTCAAAACCCTCACAACATGATGAATCCTCTATAAATTTAAAATAAAATTAACTCTCACAAACCCACATGTAATAATAGGTTTTAAGAAGGCTTGTACATTTCAATAACCTTAAAAGGGAAAATATTTCCACAAATTAGCTTATTAAAGACACTAAAACACAATTTGAATAATCTGCCAACACAAGATAGGAAGGAAAACTTTGCATCTCTATATCAAATGCAAGGAACAATCTCTACTATAATCATTAAAATCAATGTGTGCTCAATACAATAATGCTTGATTTCTACAAGGTGCAAAAAACCAACAAAAAGAAAGAACCTTGAATAATGAGGCCAAACAATAAGATATAGACCAAAAAAACCTAGAAGGGTCTGATAGATGAGGAAAACAAGGAGAAAGAGGGTCAAACTAATGAAAACATGCAGTTGATCACCTTAAAACTTCCCAAAACTCATCATGCATGCATGTGGCCCTCTAAACTGCTCAAAACTGCCTAAAAAACATGCAAACCTTAAGGGTTGAATGCATAAAGAAATCCCTCCAAAATAGGAACATAACTAGAAGTAACATGAAGATAATTGCCGTAGAAGGCCCTCTCAATTGATCTATCACTGAAAAAGAGCTCAAAAGGACTTAAGAGCACTCTAAAACACATCAAAATTGAGGAGACACCCCCATTTTCAACTCTCAATTCTTCAGAAAACAAGAACTCCTCTCTCTATAAGCACACATGAGATAATATAAATTTGTGCATCTTACATTTTATTTTAATAGCTACTAAATGATTTATAACAATATCCTATTAAATTACATTTTGAGCCTCCATGCAAAGAATATATATAGATGTATACATATATATATATATATATATATATATATATATATATATATATGTATATATATTTACAATATATGTATATATTATGTATATATACATATATGTATATATTACATATATATGTATATATACATATATATGTATATATACATATATATGTATATATACATATATATATATATATATACATATAATATCTATATATATATATACATATATATATACTCTATATACATATATATATATGTATATACATTATATAATATATATATATATATATACTACAATATATATAATATATACATATATATATATTATATCTATATATACTATATATATATATGTTATAATATAGTATATATATATGTTATATATATATATATGTATATATATATATACATATTATATATATATATATGTTTATATATATATATATATATATACACACACACACACACAATATATATACATATATATAAATATATGTATGTATGTATGTATATATGTAGGTATGTATGTATGTATGTATGTA
>BSBK01005519.1:1322500-1370225 GCA_027943335.1 Chamaecyparis obtusa | reverse complement strand
AGAGAGATAAGGGGGAGAGAGAGAGGATGGAGAGAGGGAGACTGAGAGAGAAGGTGAGAGAGAGAGTGAGAGATAAAGGGGGGGAGAGAGAGAGAGAGAGAGAGAGAGAGAGATTTGGGTTAGAGCTAAACTAAGTCTGTCGTAGAGATGGGGTTAAAACCAAGTGATTTGTGATAAAAATAAGTTAAAACCCTTTGGGGAATCTTTTTTGCCAACTTCAGTTTGACCTTAGAAATCCATGATGGATTGTGGGAGGTAACCCTGCTGAAGGCTTGCTGAATCCTGAAATTTGGCTAAGTCTGGAATTTTTCAAATTTAGAATCTGCATGTTAACTCCTAGGAAGTTGGAACCTATCCCAAACATCCTGAAAGCATTATATTTTATAATTTATACAAATATAACTTAAAGTATAAGAAAATTAAAATGATCAAACTTATACTTAAATGTTATATTTGTATAGAATTACCCCCCTCTCTTTGTATAAATTACCCCCCCCTCTCTCTCTCACTATATAAATCTATATCTTACATAGGGTGCACAACCCTATGTAAATTTATGATTTTCATAGGCATGAGCACGCTATGAAAATCATAAATTTTACATAGTGCGCACGCCCTATAGGGCGTGCGTGCTTTGTAAAGGATTTGAATTTACCAATCCTAAGGTTTGGATTTGCCTTGGAGATCCAACCCAAAGGCTTGGACGATTGAAATAGGCCCGAGACATGTTTTCCAGCAGACATACAAAAAAATGACATCTTTTTTTGTGTGCTCCTCGTCAGGTTTACTCGTGGCTCAAGAACGTAAAAATCAGACAACGTGATATTGCAGATCTCTCTGTTAGCTATCTACGCATATAATTTATTTTGAATTCTGATTATGTTAAGTTTTTCAACTCTAATTTCTTTTGTGTGTATGTCCATTTTTTCGTAAAAAACCAACATGCAGTATTTTGGACATAAATTTTGGCTCGTTCATCAAATTTTGCAATAAGTTACATTTTTAGAAACTAGACTCCATTCTGCACACTTTAAAAAAAAAGAAAATTTAATTTTTGATTAGTTTTAAATGATTTCTAGGGGGAGCACACAAAAATTTCATGTTTTCAGGATGTGTGCACTTTGTAAATTCATAAAAAATTATACGTTCATAAAAAAATTACCAAAAAATCTGGGGATAAAACTACGTGGTGTTAGCTAACATCTCACTGGAGCGATTAAAAAAATTCAAAAAAAAAAAAAAACATTTTAGGGGGAGCACACCAGACGCTATGTTATGTTTTTGGACAAAAAATAGGACCACTTTTTGTGCTCCCCCTTTTTGAGGGCCTTAATCTGCACCATTTTCAAAATAAGTTAGTAGTTTAGGAACTAGATTCAGAGTATTACAACTCTTGTTTTTGTCGCATCTTAAAATTTTGAGTCTAACTATCTTCAATTTCTTGTTGAAGTTCAGAGTTTGCTGATTTCAAGAAAAAAGTGGCATCTTATACCCCCTTTTTGGTCCCCCATCTTTGTGCACTTACCCTATACCATTTTTATTAATAAGTTTTTTTTGCTAAGTCTATTGCTTTCAGTTCGCTGAAGTTTTTATATTTAATCTTTGTCATAGGATGATATGGATCCCGCACATGATAGAGGCCATGAGGATGCTCCTCCCACCCATTCTTCAGCAAGGGTAAACCTTATTGAAATTGTACAAATTAGATAGTTGAAAAATGTTATATTATTACGTATTTTATTTACTATTTTGGAGTTTTTATGATAGTTTTATTGATATTCCTGTCACAATTTGATGTTCAAGATAGGGAAAAGCACCTCCAATAACAGAGGCAATAGCTACCCCTTCTGATGATGATATTGTAGAAACGCCTAATGTAACAATTATGTTGAGGAAAAAACTAAAAAAAATCAATTTAGAAATAATGAGAATTTTGGATGAAGCATTCCAACCGAGGAGATGCTGAAGAGGCTATCTGAATTGAAAGCACAAGCACATCATTATGAAGTAAGCAGTAATGAATCTTTAGTTATAACAAAAGTTCAATAAAGGTTTATATTTTATACTCTTTTATGTTGTGAAGTAAAATATGTAATATGTGTTCTTGTTACAGGATTTTTTGGAAACTGATCTAGAACCTGGTCAAGGACAACGCGATGAGGCCGGTACTAGCAGAGCTCTGATCGCCTCTGGTAAAATAATCCTTTAGTTGACATGTTACAAGGAATTTTTTCTTTGGAACATTCAAAAACTTCTTAAGTTAACTCTTACTTTTATTATTTCAGAATGTCTTTGCTAACAATGTATTATTCAGGTCATCAAGTGTAGGAGACTCCTCCTAGGAGGTCGACAGACGTCCATCTGAGATTGCCGAGTGCAATGTCAGCAACAAGGGGCATGCAAACATCGACGCCTTCACGGTCTATGCCTGGTAAATCCTTATTTTGCTATATTTGGTTTTGTGTTAATTATGATTTGATAATTTGTACTTTAATCTTGGGTGCATCACATAGTGGATTAATTTTGTGGAGTAGGAGATACATCGGTGGCACCGTCTGCTACGCCAGATACAGATCAGAGTATATGTATTGGTGATAATACACCATCATTTCCTAGATCTACCCATGTTTCTAGCACGGGAGTTATGCAGACGTCATTGTTGATTGACGATAATGAATCGATGCCTTTAAAATGTCCTAAGCTTCCAGGTACTTTAAAATTATTATTTTTTATATTGTAATATGCATTTACCTATTCATAACAAGTTTTGGATTGATTATCCCATGACATATTTTGTAGGAAATGATTCATTTTATAGGACGCTTTATGACCTCACACTGCAGATATTCGGGCCCACCATACGTATAAGGTGGAACATCATAAGTGAACTAACCTTATCCCACTGGTTTTTTTTCATATCATTAATTGGTACAGTATTTTTCCTTTCATTCGGGTCTTTTATTTTACTATATTCAAGGTACACAACTTTAGTTAATTTTTCTATCCAACAATTTTGTGTTTTTTCTTAAAAGGTGGAACTCGCAAGACAAAAAATTAAAAGATCGGCTCATTAAAGATTTAGAGCATGAGTTTGGTAGTAATATTTTTGACGCGAAGAAAATTTTAGAAAGAGCTTGCAAACATCTTAAGATTGTGAGGGACTCATATAGAAAGAGTCTCATCCAGAACCCAAAGTACGAGTGTCCTCCCTTTATTCTAGTGAGGGATTGGAATGAGTTCATTTTGGATGCAAAGGAGAAAGGGGATGCTCAAAGAGGAAGTACACCAGCAAATGAGAGAAGGTATGCAATAGTATTAACTACTAGTACAATGTAGTAATGCACTAAGTAGTGATCTTTATATCTATATCATCTAACATATTTCAAACTTTTCATAGGTTTCAGGACACATCAAAGGCAACAAAGGCTAGGCTGCAAAAGATTGGGCAGCACAGACTTGGCTCTGGTGGATATTCCAAAATTAAAGCACGAATTGTAAGTAGCAGTAAATGAATTATAGAGAAAAATTATTTATAAAATGCAAATAATTTTGTTTAATAAAAAAATGCAGGGCTCTGAATTTAATTTAGAGGCCACGACAGAACACAAAAAAATTGCCTTCAAGGAAGGCTATCAAGCTGTGGCTGAACGCCTACAACAAGCTTCCACTAGCCCAATCGAAGAGTCTCCTGCATCATGTGCACAGGTAAATATGCCAAAAAATATATTAGAAATTGAATACTTGAGCAACAATCTATTTGATAATAATGTGCATGACATTGCAATGTAGCCTCTTAAACGTGACACATATCATACGCCACATGATGAAGCCCCTGATGTGCATCGTATTGTCGATGGAAGTGCTCATTTTCTATTTAAAACTAATTATGTAATTATTAATACAATTTAACATCTTAAATTGAACTTGGTGTAACCTTTTTGTGTATATTTTAGAGGATACAAAATCATGTCATGCTGAACGAGTGCCGGAGGATGTTCAGACTGATCACCATGTAGATCATGTGGTACATTCAGGTAAAGAAAATCTATGTTTTGTTCTTTTAAATTAATTTTTTGATTTATAGTTCTTTTACTTAATTAAATACTTGTAATTCACTAATATAAAATGGTGTGAATTTAACTCATGAAGTAGTTGTTATTGCAGCGGACCCCCCTTTGGTGCAGTGGCCTTGTGTTCTTGAACAGATGAGGAGGAGACATGCGTTGAAATTAGAATCAGTAGAGGAGGGGAATGACGAGGACATTGATCTTCCTCTTAGAAATTACATGATTAAAAAAAACAACAAGAAACCCAAAAAGAAATTATTATAATTAACATTTTTTGCTAATGAAAGAACGCTATCTTAATGGATGTAATTTTGTACTAGTAATGTTGATGAATGATGTGTTAATGAATTCTTCATGAATGTTGTGTGTTAATGAATTTTATGTGTTAATGAATTATTCATGAATGTTGTGTGTTAATGAATTTTACGTGTTAATGAATGTTATCATGTGATTATAATGATTGAATGTTATATTTCAAAAATAGATGAATGAATGTTATTAAATGTTAATAGGGAATTTAGAGTGATGTTAGGGGGGGGGGGGGAGGGTCCAAATGAGCTTCCACCTTCATGTGGTTGGCCTTGTTAAGTGGAGAATATTAAACTATTCTCGAAACCAAGTGAAGCTCAAACTTTAAAGATAAGCTTAGAGTTAATAGTGACAACCAATTAGCAAGTCGAAATGAAGTTCTTCGTTATAGGTACCTTTTTAGTTTTTAAAGCACAATGTCATGTTTTAATATTGTGTAGTTTTTTTCTTATGTCAAAGTATTCTTTTACTATAAGAACATAATTTATGACCATTTTAGTAACTATTCTAACATCGCTATATGCTTGTGATTTGTTTATCTTGTTTCTTTGCAGTCCTTGGTGCACTTGGGGAAAAGTATGATGGGGCAATGAGAAGAAATGATGTGAGGGAAATTGTTGTTAACATACCTCAATTGGTGATGGAGAAGGTGGAGAAGCAATTTGAGGTGTGGAGCAGTATGTCATACCTCTTTACTATCTATTTGTAAGAATGACCTATGGAAGAAAATACAAAAGACATTTAACAGAGATACTTTATACAACAATATAAGGAAATGATAATAAATCAATATACCATCATACATATACTTCATGAAAAAAATGAAATAAATACATGTGATGTCTTATCTAAAATACCAAAAGCTTTTCAATGGCCTGATAAGAACTTATCTTGCTTTTCTTTTTGTACTTTCCTGAAGTGTGATTTGTCTCTTATGTTTTTGATTGGCTTTTCAGCTTATATTTTCTATTCTATACCTCAAAATTAGAGAGCGTATGATTGTTTTCTTTTCTTTCATCATTATATTTGTATTTATTCAATATTCAAACTAAAATGGTGCTTTTGTTTTCAGGGATGGATCCTCTATGAGATTGTCAGATATGCTCTTGTGCATAACTAGACTGTGTATGAAGAGGCCTTGAAGACAAATCTTGTTTTGGCAAAGATGGTGATAAGTGGTGCTATCTATTCCTTGAGAGATTGGATTGCACAAGTCTGTATCTCAAAATCATTTGCATGTGGCAGAAATGCATACTTACAACCATTTCATTCTACATTTAAAAACATTTATGACACTCTAGACACAAAATAATGCTCATGCTGTTGACTTGACAGTGCTATGAAGGCAAACCAATTTTTGAATTCGATCGAACCCAGATGTTCAGATCTAGTCTCCTTGGATTTAGTCTTCATGGTTCTTTGTCTCATTATTACTATCATCTTAGTGAGGTAACACCTTTGCCTTCTTTCTTAGTCTCTTACAGTTCATACTTGTTTAATTTGAATAATTTTTGAGTTCCTTGCAAAAAGGGTATGACAAACAAATATGGGTATACAGGCTCTATTTCCTTTCTAGGATTGGTGGGTGATGCCTGCAAAAGTGGCCTTTGATCAAACTATCAAAATTAATGCCATATGTTGCTTACATTTGATTGATTTTCCATATTAATTACTCTCTTCAGTTGTATTAGAAACTTTTGCCTTAAGCATGTGTGATGCAAACCTGTAACACCTCTTTTTTCCATATGTAATCATGATGCTCTATTTCTTGGTAGTTGTGGCTCTCAATGATTAAACCATCTCTTGATCATGTTATTGCACTTGATGTATGACTATTTCATGTAGGTGCCTTGGTTGATCTATTATCTCTAGTTGAACATACTATAATTATTTATTATCCTTGTATGCATGTCATGGTTTGATCTATGTTCCCTCTTAAGATGGTCTCTTTGTATGTGATTGCCCTACTAGCATTGTTTCTTCATCACTGTGATGTGCACTATCCACATCTATTTGCATGATTAAACTATTTAATTTACTGGATACCCAATCAGCATTATCATTTTCTTCTTTTATTCATTCATTTGGAGTTGTATTTAGAGGTAGATATTTGATGCTGATTTCATGTTTATCTATTATGTATGCTATTTACTGCATAAAAATAGAATCATCCATGAATTTAGAAAGAAAGAAGAAGATTCACTAACTAATTCTGAGGATTAATAAAAACAAATTTCTATAACAAGGCTTCAAAATACAAATAAATACCTGTGATGTCTTATCTAAAATACCAAAAGCTTTTCAATGGCCTGATAAGAACTTATCTTGCTTTTCTTTTTGTACTTTCCTGAAGTGTGATTTGTCTCTTATGTTTTTGATTGGCTTTTCAGCTTATATTTGCTATTCTATACCTCAAAATTAGAGAGCGTATGATTGTTTTCTTTTCTTTCATCATTATATTTGTATATATTCAATATTCAAACTGAAATGGTGCTTTTATTTTCAGGGATGGACCCTCTATGAGATTGTCAGATATTCTCCTGTGCATAACTGGATTGCATATGAAGAGGCCTTGAAGACAAATCCTATTTTGGCAAAGATGGCGATAAGTGGTACTGTCTATTCCTTGGGAGATTGGATTGCACAGGTCTGTATCTCAAAATCATTTGTCTGTATCCTTGTATGCATGTCATGGTCTGATCTATGTTCCCTCTTAATTGCTAATGTCATTGTGTGATGGTTAAATTGCGGTAGTGTGATTCTTTCCATCATGTTCAAACCCCCACTCCTTGATCTTGACTTTTGGCTTGACTTCTCTTTGCAACATGAACACATGCTTCTGTTTGTTGGCCATCAACAACTTCCTCTTCCTATTTTGAACCTCTACTTTTGCATACATCTAAAACTTCAATAAATCTACTTTCCAAAGACACTCCTCTTCCTTGACACCATCAACATACCATGCCTCCTTGCTTGGAGAGTAAACAATCTCTTGAGCCATTTCATGGTCCATCATCATAGCTAACTCATCCTTAGTCTCTTCCCTTGAGACCAACTCAACCCTCACCAACTGATCCTTACTCTCATCTCATTCCTCTTGGCATACCAAACAATCATCAACCTCCATGGCCACATCATTACCCTCACTATGTGATGTCATAGGAGTAACTTTCATACTACTCTTATCTTCCTCCAAAGGAAACAACATAGTGCCTACCACAACTGACTCATCACTCTCAAGCCCTTCAAGACTTGCTTCTTTTCTATCTTCACTAGCATCTTACATCTCTGAATCAACATCAAGAACATTTTCATTGCTTGATTCCTTGTCTTTCTCATCCACCAACTTTCCTCTTTCTATTAGCCTTTGCACAGACCATTGCACCTTCTTCTTGACACTCAAATGCCAACTTTTCACTACCTTCAATGTCCTTTCTCTCAAGTGCCTACATTTTTATGCAAACCTATTAGTATTCCTCCTATCCTTCTCCATGAGTTCTTTCAAATTCCTTTGCCTTTCTATACTTTCCTATAATGCTTTCCTTAAGCTTCTTATCTCCTCTTGTCTCCTTTCCTATTCTCTTTTCTCATCTTTATCTCTTTTCTTTGTTCCATTCTTTAGGTGCTTTTTCAACACCTTTACCATGTCTGTCTCTGTCTTTTTCAATTTCATCTTCACCTTTTCTAAGATTCTTCTCAATATTTAACTTGCAAATATCTAGTCCCTTTCTCTGATACCACTATGATGCAGAGGCATAGTGGGCCCAAACACATATCCACTCTTTAATGAAAAATATCATAAACTGTGATGCCCCCATTCTGATTAGTATTTAATAGAATTTCTAATTACAATAAACAACAGTAGCAAGACGGTATAGGAAGGCCCGATAAAGTAAGACAAGCAACGTTAAAATATAATTTGTCTAAACATATAATCAATTATATTATAAATAGCTATTGCTGACCTTAGATATATGACAACGACCATGAAATTTGTTCAATCACCATCACATTTTTTTAAAACCAAAAATTAGTCTTGGTCAATTTTTTGACCTTTAAATATTACTAGGTTCGACGAGAATGCTATGCATTCGACGTCAATTTTGACAAACTTTGGTCGAAAAAGCGACACACTGTTGGTCTCAATTTTGACCTTTACATATTAGTAGGTTCAACGAGAATGCTATGCATTCGACGTCAATTTTGACCAAAGTTGGTCTCAATTTTGACGACAATGCCGACCAAAGTTGGTCTCAATTCTTCCAGTTTCAAGCGATTACTTCAACGACGATTCGGTCGATAATTCGACCACTTGGTATGTCAAAATTTTGATGATGGTTTTTCTTGTAGAATAATCGACGAAATTTTTTTGACAATAGTTTTAGTCGCATGTTCGACTAATTGGTATCGAAAATTCGACTAATCCTCGTCGAAAAATAGGGTAAAATTTATTAGTGTGGATTTATAAACATCTATTTTATACTTCTGTTTGACCCCTTTTGGGTTCATTTTAATGGATGCATTTAACTTTTATTGTTATGCTCTATATGTCCCTCCAAAAATAAAAATCCTCCCACATCTGTATCCCTTGGGGTTTTGATGTCATAAAAATCTTCATAATAAGTCTGGATTGCAAGTTATAGTGAACAAGAGCTTATCAAATATGTAGATCATTTCACCTAAAATGCTTTTGTTGTAGTAATCTATCAGAAAATACTCATCTATTTGATGTGTCCTATATGATATTTTGTGATAATGATGGTTGTGGATTAATTTTAGTATTTTCATACTATTTTTGGTCTTATTCACCTTGTTGACCTTGTCAGTTGTACAAAACTAAACATTTGCAGTACACATAGTCTCATTGAATGCATATTGGTATTCATTTTATTTCTTTACTCCATTTCTAGAGATTATGCAATCTATTGTTTGGAGTCTTAATTTTTATGCATCGTACTGACCATGAATTGGTCCTTGAGTCATTTAAAGTAGATTATCTAGAAACAATCTCCCCTAAAAACTTTGGTGTGTGAACACCAAGGTAAACAACTCTCCATTGTTGACATGGTGGAGAGTTGCCACGTGAGGTTTGAAACTTGGTTGTTGGCTCTATGGGCAAGAAGCCCCATCGTTTCACAAAAGAGTATCCCATAATTTTTTTGTGTGAACACCAATGTAAGAAATTATCCATTGTTGACATGGTGGAGAGTTATCCTGTGAGGTTTGAACCTTCATTGTTGGCTCTATAGGCAAGAAGCCCCACCGTTTCACAGAAGGGTCTCCCCTTAAATAATTATGTTGTTGATATCATTGATGGTGTTTGAATAAAAAAATAAAATCACTATTGAAATGAATCTGAGATACAAATTGATCTATTCTAATATAATTAAAAAAATAAATAAATCTTATCTAATTGATGCTAAATTCACGGTTATAGTTAAAAAAAATGTCATAGAACTGAACAAAATAAAAGATAGCTCTTCTATTCTATTTGTTATTCCAATTTACCTCACCAAAGTGAACTATTTTAATAATTTGAAAGGAAATAATATGTATTCTAATTCAACCTTTCCAACAAAAACTATTTTAATAGTTTAAAAGGTAATAATGGAAACTTCACACCTATAATCTATTAAAAATCCAAGTTATTGACGAGATGCTTGTGGAATGTATGCATTAGATTCAAATTTTGTAATCTTATCTCCTCTACAACTTGGGCTTATCCACTTGATGGAAGAAGCAAGGAAGATGAGAAACTAAACAACTAGATAAATGGTAGAGTCTTGTAGATGTTGCACAAAAAGCTTTTAAGCTACAAGATAACTATGGAGAAAATATAAAGGTTGTGTAGAGAATGGAAGTTGTTAGAAGACATTGGATTTTGAATTAGATAATTCAAGATCTAACCTTGTCACTTTCTAACCTTCTTAAACAACTATGAAAGAGAGACAACAAAATTAAAATTCCTACATAAGGTGACCAATAAGTAATGACAAACTTTTATAATTCTAAATGGGATATATAATTAGGCTTGGAATCTCCATTAAATTGACAATTGAAGACAAGCTCAATATATGAAATAAGTAGATAAAGTGTGAAGTCAAATAGGCTTAAGATGATAAAAAAAACTTGAATTCAAAATTCACATATATCTATTTTGAGGTTGCCCTTTTACTAATCAGATTCACCCCTATTGCTAGGATAGACCACTTGAGTAACCTTGTTGATGCTCAAGTCACCCCATCATTTGTAAATTTAAATTGTAATTTTGGAAGATCCATAAGGTAAGGTTAGGGACAATTGGACAAGAGCTAGTGTGGGTCTTAGATGATGAGCATCAAAATTAGAAATGTTGAGAGGATATATTTATTCCATATAGGAGAAGATCATTAGTTACCATCCATGTTCAAATTACAGTTCACTCTTTGCTCACCTAACTCCACATTACCGATTTAAAAGAAACCATAAAAATATTAACTAAAAGCCCATTAATAAATATATCGTGTACCAATGGTTAACACATAATCTCGGAAGAGCGTGCTAGTAGTCGATATCATTTTTAGAATTTTAAAACTTTAATTGGAGGAGTTGTGCATAAGTATTGACGTTTTTTTAATGAGACATTTGTACATAAGTATTAGTAATATTTGAGTGGTTGTAATGCATGGTTATTGGAACATCTTTAAGTGGGTATCAAGCAACACTTTGAAATGACCACTTTTTGACCCTTTTGCCCATAATAGATTCCCCGTGTGTGTACTACCAAGAAGCTTGAATAATAGCTAAAAGCAGTTAAAAATATACAAACACAACAACAAAAAAAATCATAGAAACTTGAATCTGTGAATGCACAGATCTGTGAGTCTATAAAATTAACCAATAATAATTACTATTACACTCCCCCTACATTATATCTTTATATCTTAAATAATAAGTTTTTAATAAATACTGTTATTGCCCAAGATAGGTATTGCGTTATCAGATTGTAGAGTGGCTATTACGTTATCAGAAAAATATTGATAGTCCTTCCATGCGCGTTGGGCAACTTTTGTTTTAAGCGCTCACATGCCTTGTATGGCCTTTTTCCATTGCTTCACGCATTCTAACTATAATCTATTGCTTATAAACCTTTTGTATTTACACCTGCAAATGACGCTTGCCTTAACTCAGAGCATTCAAAGGCAAATATTGGAGAGAATAGTGTTGTAGCCAACACAATTTACAGGTACTTCAAAACCATACTGGACCAAATTTCCTGCTTGTATATATTTTCCAGAGTTGTCTGTGTCAAAAAACAATGAACTTTCATAAGGATGCCCATTGTTCATTCTTCGGACTTGGGGAAGTTATGATTCTCAGAACTTTGTTTGAAAATATTTGCACAAAAAATCAATTGTGAAACACAGTTTGGAACCCTAATATGTCATTTTTCATGCTATCTGTAAATATGCAATGTGTGGTATTGAGTTTGAAAAAAATTATAGAATAGAAGATTTTAATATCTGTGAGGTCACAAATAGTCTACTAGATAGCAAACTCTCTGAAATGTAGAATGAGCTCTTCTCTTCTCTCTGTCTAATCATCATTGAATAAGCTTTAAAAATAAATTGTTAAATCGTTTTTTAATCTAATTTTGATGTCATTGTGCAGTCTAAATTAAAGTGTTTATTAGTTTCATTATGCACAAGATATAAATTTTCTTTTTTCATTTCTTTTTGATCTTTTTTATTTTCAAGATGTAAGATTTTTATTAATGCAAAAACAAGTTTTGAAAGGACCCCAAACCCTTTAGAATATGAAAAAAATATAAGTTAATCCTCAACTGTACAAACCTTTGTTCCCAAACTTCTTTCTATTTTTAAAATTTACACTAAAAAATATTGAATTAATATAACATTTTTTAAGTCTGTCACCTTATCTTAAAATCAGTGATAAAATTTGAACCACTTAACATTCTCCTAGCCTATCCTGCAAGGGTAATGTTTTTCCAATTACACTACCACAAGGCACACATAAAATAGTTTAAGATTTAGATTTTTTTAAAGTAGCAGCAAAATTTTTAATGAGGATGGTACATCATCTAAAATTTTGTTTGTAATTTCTGTTTTCTATATATATAAACTATTGGAGATGATTGTATATTGTATATCTGGATGTCTCAAGTTTTATTCAGAACGTTGGAGAAGGATTTAGGTGTTATAATGAATGTTACTAAGTGTGACTGTTTTGGTGAATAGTCTGTCAAATTGTGTTCAGCATTCTGGTCTACATCGTGACACACTGATTCATATCTTCTTGCACTTGGAATATGATGTTGATAGATGTAAAAGAATGTTAGATCTCACATATCCGATTCCCATTTGGTCCAAAGCTAAGTTTATGTTTCTTTGAGTTTCAGCATGCCAGAGACAATGTTTCAGCTTGCAAGAATACTTTGCATTCCTCTGCCTTCTGCTGTTCAGGTGTTGCAATTCTCTGATATTGGTATGTTGGCCTCAGGTAATGCTATGTTGAGCATCCATAGTTGTTGTGGAGGTCTACCCTATATTTTGGGTATGTTTGGTTAGCGTACATTAATAGTGTTATCTTTTGGAGCCAACCTAAGTTATTTTGGTCCATGTGGTAATGTGGTAGTGTGCAGTGTTGAAAGTATTGATTAGGGATTGAAATGAAGGTTTGATGACATGGTGCGATGTCTCATATGTCTTGTTTTCCTTCAACGTGGAGAATGATCTAGGGGCCAATGTTTTAAGTTTTGCACATTACATCTATTTAGGCCAGCCTAATTGATGTTGCTTCGTGTTGTCGAAGATATATAAAGGCAAATATCTTTCAGAGATCGATGTAAGTTGAGAATGTGATTTGGTATGGTGTTTTGTGGAGTACAAAGGTATGAATGAGTAGACAAGTAGTGATGAAGTCAATTTTAGATGTATAAAATAGTGAACAACATTAATTTATTGTAATCGTTCCTATTGTATGTTTTCTTGAAGAAGTGATCTTTAGTGCTTTTCAAGTCTTTATGTCTTGCCTTATGGTTGTGCATCTTAGCATGAAAGTCCACACACATACATATGATATAATGTGAATGATGATCTTGTGGACAAAGTGATTATATTGTACATTGGTCAACATTCATGAATTTTAGATGGGCGTTGGCTTAGTTAATGGAACAATTTGTCATGTAAAAAATATATATTCTATCGTCAAGGTAATTGATTGCTAGAGTCATCATTTTGTGTGATTGTAGAATTTGATAATTATCTCATTTTATTATAGGGCATTAGTTAAAAAAGATTTGTCCATATTATACATGTTACAAGAGGCAATCATACAATAATCCTCATTATGCCATATACAAGTAGAAAGAGTGAATATTAAAAAGCTTGTCACAATAGATGCACATGATGGAGAGAGGGTTAGTTTGACATAAGTATTGTCTATCAATTAAGCCTCTCCAACTCATTGATATTATCATCACTATTCTCATTTGAACAAAATCTAAGATAAACAATGAAAATCATGTTAATAATAGAAAAAAAAAAATGTAAAATTCTAGTTGTAGTCCTTGTCTCTAAGCCAAAGAATAAGGGGAACATCTAATATATAACTGTTTTGCTTGTGACTGGTTGTGATAAATTAATATGATATTAGTAACATGATGTGACAGTCTTTGTACTTCCAATTAAATCTTTCTTTCAATTGTTTCATGTTATTGTAACTATGCAAAACATATTATTAATATAGTGTTTTTTGTTTATATAATAATAATAATAATTTGATTTCTCAAAATGGTCTACTCTATGGTATGATCATGTGGTCCAAGTATTTTATGTTGTTAGAAAATATGTTATGGTTTGTTATTTGAACAGCTTGATCAATTTTTATGGATCCATGTTTATATTTTATACAATGTTCATTTTAAAATTCTATAAAAGTAAACCATGATAATAAGAAATCATTAAACACTTATGTATACACATTTAAGAAGCGACTATGCATCTAACAATGTGTATATCACATAGAATAGACAAGTCTGCTTTATAATAATTTTTTTAATTAATATATTTTCAAATAGCTTATTATATAATGTATCTTAAAACTAGTGTTATAGAAAATATACGTGTTTGAAAAAGAAATTTATGAATTAATCATTGTTATGGTCAATACTTATTATATCATTTTTATGTTTCTTTAAAAATGACTATTTATATTCATTAATTAATTGCAATAAATTTTAAGTTGATTCATTCTTATAGAATCATTTATAATCTTTTAAATTTATACTCATGAAATTCTTAGAAATTGATAAGTAGGAGTTTCCACAAGTCAAAAGGTCTGATGTAATGAGTGCTAAGTGTTCTATTTATTCTCATAAGAAATAGGTTCTTGTATTCCACTACTCATGAAACATGGATCAATGAATCTAATCTACATAGTTCTTAAAAATTAATAATAACACTTTAAGAATACAATCAAATAGTTGATATGCACAAATATTTGTAATCTTATTGATGACAAAACAAACAAACAAACAAACAAAACAAAACAAAAAAATCTATATGAAATAACCCTACTAAAATTAAAACGTATAATACTTAACCACATAACAATAAAAATTTATTATTTTTATAAAAGACTGTTACATCTATTAGAAACCAATGTTCCAAACAAATAAGCCCTCCATTGCACCAGTATACAGAGAAACATTTTCCAATGTTCCAAACAAAGAATCCTGAAGCACTTCCAAATGTTTGTACAAACTATTGTACACAGCAAGTATAACTCCAAACAATTGATGAATGATTCTAAAGCAGCAAGCATTATCTTTCCATAGCCAAATCCTCTTCGTCATGGCCAATCACCAAATCAATAGAGCTCTGTGAATGCCTCCCCTGCTCTTCACCCATCTCAATCACCTTCTTGCCAACTCCATTAACAGGCTTATAAATACCATTTTCACCGTAGAATCTCAACACTATAATATACATGCCCATTGTGAACAAAATCAGGAATGCCAAATACCAACTGAACTGCAAATTAGCCAGAGCTTTAGCCCTGAGGGTGGCCTTGTCATCCAAACAGAAGACAGCACCATAACCCAAATTCCAACCATGCTGCATTTCACAGCCCTGTGGAATACAGGCAGGAATCCAGAGCATAAAAGCCATGTGCAAGAGCCACAGTCCCTGAAACAGAATTGACATAGACCTCACCATGGCAGCCACAAAACTGTAGCAGAGCTGAAGCTCTAAAACAAGAGACAACAGACCCACCATAACAATAAGCTGTAGAAGCCAGTGATAGTGGCCCTCTAGTCCCATATGATCAGTGGAGTGCTGGTGGAATATGAACAATTCCTGGCTGAAGACCAGGGCACCTATGACATGGAGCATTCCCTCTGCCATCTGTAACTTGTGGGTTTCCATGTACAGAGCCACACTGGCATAGAGGATAAAAAACAATGAAATGGTGGAGTGCTCAAAGTTCTTAAGGTGTCCTGCAGGGATGGACCAGTCCTCTGCCAGAGGCTGGTGTTTTGCTGGCATTATGAAGAGCTCTAAGGAAATTGACAGGCATGAGCCTGATATGATGCCTAGCAGCTCCAGATACTTTAAGAATTTACCTTTAAATCTGGTTGGAAACCATGTTCTGCTTCTGAAGTCCCATGGACATGTCACATAGTTTCTGATTGTGTTGAAGAGATGCCACAGTCCTATGAGTATAAAACCTAATCCAGGATACACATGCCCTAAGAAAGAACCCATGACAGGAACCCTAAGAATCTGATACTGTACAGTGTCTATAGCTATAAAATCACAAATTTATTCGTTCTTGGGCAGTAATTGCAAGTGGATATGTAATCATAGAGTGAACTTATGGATCAGCACAGTTCTATGAGCATAAAACCTAATTTAGGATACACATGCCCTAAGAAAGAACCCATGACAGAAACCCTAAGAATCTGATGCTGCACAGTGTCTATAGCTATACAGACACAAATTTATTCATTCTTGGGCATTGATTACAAGTGGGTATGCAATCATAGGGTGAACTTGTGTATCAGCACAGTCCTATGAGCATAAAACCTAATCCAGGGTACACATGCCCTGAGAAAAAACCTATGACAGGAACCCTAAGAGTCTGATACTGTACAGTGTCTCTAGCTATAAACCCACAGATTTTCAATTCTTGGGCGTTAATTACAAGTGGTATGTAATCATAGAGTGAACTTATGGATCAACACAGTTCTATGAGCATAAAACCTAATTCAGGATACACATAGCCTAAGAAAAAACTCATGACAGGAACCCTAAAAATCTGATGCTATACAATCACAAATTTATTCATTCTTGGGCGTTAATTACAAGTGGATACGTACTCATAGAGTGAACTTCTGAATCAGGGAATGGAAGGAAGCGTGACGAAATCTTGGTTCAGGTTTTAAGAATTTGTTTGTGTATTCCAACACTCAAATTCTCTTTATCTTCGTGCTTGTTCAGATTTCTTTAAAGAGCTCATGTCCAATGTCTATGTCGATGCCCACAGAATATGGGGAATAAACAAGTATGCAAAAAGCCCACAGTTTGATTCGTTTCACTTCAATAGATCCAATAAGCTCAAGTACAAGTATTTCTTTCTTATACACTTTGCAGCTGACCAACCTAAAACAGATTTTCTATACGCATTACTTGGATTCTTAGCTTTCTAAGTAGATGCGTTATTTTATAGTGTTTACTTCAAATTAAATGACATTTTATATTCAAAGTCTTATATGTCAACAATAAACTATGGCGGCCCCTAAGCTCCGGATTAAAAAAAGTACACAAGACAAAAATATTCAGAATTTTTTTTAGATGATTTTTTTTTGCAATTTTTTTGATGTTTTCAATTCAAAATATGCAGATCATGAAGAATAGATGCTGAAAATTTCGCAGAAATCTATTGTGTTTTTAGATTTTTTCAAATTTGATCAATAGTACATTTTGAACGGAGCTTAGCCGCTTCCCATTTTAATACATGTTGTACAATTACTTTCCAGTTTTCCATTTCCTACTAACTTTTAAAATATTTATGAAATAGATAACTTATAAAATGATTATTATTTATTTGAGAAGAAACTTTTCAGTCGTAGTCATCTTCATTCAATTTGTCCTGGTGTCACCTTTAAGTCTATCATTTATCAATATGTTTAATATTTTATTTTTTTATATCTTAGATTGAATTGTGTTCATGGTTCTTGTCTTCTTTATTCAAACATCTTTTTCACATTTTTGAGTTGAACATTTGAGATATATTACTAATTGTCATATATGCCAAATATCTACTAGAAATCGCACCTTGGTGTGCAATTGGTATGCTAAAGAGGTTTAGAAAGTGAATTAGGGAACATTTTTTGTCTATTAGTTGCATACATTTGTACAACATGTGAGTTCAATTGGTAGGCCATTTAGAAATTGATGCTATGAGTGGTAACAATGACCTTTCACATGTTAGTGAAGGCTTTTGCTTTGTGCCACCAATCTTGATGAATTGGAGATGTCATTTTGTGTATTATTGTGGTTGTCACGACTTCTTGTGTGCGGTTTGGTGTGTAATGAAGCATATGCATGTAACATGTAATTCAAAAATATTATTCATCCTATGTTGGTTGAAATAATATTTTGTGCTACCTTATGAGAATGTCTAGAAATGATTTTGAAGTGTTTAAATAAAATTTAGCGATGGGTTGAATTGTCTTATTGATGTCATGATCTTTTGGCTTGAGTGTATGAAGTTCAAAAGTCTATTAGAAATTTATTTTTTCCAATGGAATTTTCCACTTAGTAATTGAACCATTTGTGAGCGAGCATCCATGGACAAGCAATCCATGAGATTACATTTCACTTTGGCATTTTGTCAAACAAGTGTTGTACATCCTCTACCATCCTCATTTGCAAAATACAATCTAAAAAATACAGGTGATGCTCTTTGAAGATTGTTGGTGATGCTAAATGAAATAATCTGGAAAATACACTTCTACTATTTTATTTTATTTTAAAGGTAAAAATGTATTATAATGTGCCCTATTTCAAGATTTGAGGTACAAGTTATGGACATCCATCAAAGCATAACAATAAAGTTATTTGCTCAGATGTTGTAGTCACAAGCTTACATGAATAGACATACATGCAAAATGTACAAACATAGATAAAGTATGGTCCAAGCATTTGACAAAGAAATGTCATCTCAAGGAATTAAATGATTGCAAAATGTAGAAAATAAAGCCATTGAAAAGGTTCTTGAAACTTTTAGTAAATTCAAATGGTAGGTGTAAATCCAAATGCCATTCAAGTTTCCTCTATAGCACACGACCTTGCAAGGAGCATAGACAATCCAAGTAAACTATTTTACATCATTCATGTCATCTCATGCAATGTAACGTTTACTAGATATGCACAAACAATATTTGATGAAAATGCTTCAAAAACTTTCAAGAAAACAAAAATGGCAAGTATTCATCCGCATTTCACAACATATTCCATAATCCTTAGTGTTCCTCTTGTTAGGCACAAAAGAAGATAAGCACAATTGGGAGGGGGGGGATGAATCAATTGTACTCACAACACTTAAAACTTTAATATACTTTATCCAATTATAGATCTGAAAGATAAACAATAATGCAAGGTCTACAACACATAACTCACAACACCAGATTTATTCTCGAGGAAACCCAATTAAGGAAAAACCTTGGTGGGAGTCAAACCCACAAGATAAATGTACTCAACTAAAAGTACTATCCAATTAAGAGAAAATGAAAACAAAAAGAGAATGCACATGCATTCACAAGCCCACTTCCTAGAGCACGCTACTCATAGTACAATAAAAATGATCTGACCCTTAGTCGCGTTCACCGATCACTCTCTGATCACAATTCACCAAAGTGGACAAACTATCCAATACAACCAAACTGACTTACAACATATGCAATGCCAATACAGTTCCAATGAAATAAAAAAAATTCCTTAGTCAAAGAATACATACATTAGCTCTTCTCTCTTCTCATTTGATCTACATTCACAATCACAAATGATTGCCCATTTATACATGTATTACAATGAATAATCAACAAAAAGGTCGGTTAAGACCTATAAGAACTAATGATATGGACATTATGCTCAACCTTCAATGGGATCCAAATAAATTCAAACAAGACTTAGATAGGACCCAAAAAAGTATCCTCAAACACACAATAGCTTTGCCAAATCCGCACCAAGGATCATAACACATTACTTCACCAAGTCGGCTAGGACCTAAATGAAGAAATGCCAACATGCTAGCAAATCACCAAATGTGATCACCACAACCAATGTGAACCATCAACACTCTCATAACACGATCCAAGAACACTAGCAAGTAGCAAGAATAACTTCCTAAACCTTTGCATCATCTAAACCTCAAAACCCAAACTCATCTTTGTACTGATCATCCATAATACTGAACGTCGAACTCTGTCATACTAAAATGATAACTTTCTGAACTCGTAATCATGAACAATACAAGTTGAGGAAACAATAATAAGTCCCAAATCTACCACCATCTTCGCACCAACTAAATCAACCAATATGATCCATATCGAAGAAAAAAATTATCCTCTGACACATCCTAAACAATTGGAACACTAAATACAAACAACTGATAAATCAGTCATATCTCTCTCAAATTATCATGTGAACCTCTTTAAGTTGACTTGAATCAATTACAAACATATCTAAGACATGATCTATATTCGTAGCAAAAGATCTTCAACATATCATCTGAACAACTGAAATCATCTTTTCTAAACAAACTAAAGTAATAATATGTTGACATCAATGATAAAACACTAATTTCAGCACACATAGTCAAGTTCTAATCAACAATCTATGACATGCTCAATAATATTCTAACAGTCTCCCCCTTTGGCATTGATGGGAACATATGAAGCGAAAAACTAATCAATGCACAAAGACATTAAGAGACAATATATCCATCTGATCACTTTGAATATCCAACTTCAAAACTCTCAACACAATCTCTCCCCAACACAATCTTTCCTGATTATCCCATTTTCACACAATCTATCCCCCTTTGACATCAATGGCAAAGGGCCAAAGCCATCAAAAGAAATGAACTCACCTCAAAAGGATGATGTGAAAATTTGCAATGTTGATCCAAAAGATCCTCAAGATTGCTCCCCCTAAGGAGTAGTCCCCAACTCATCAATCCAGATAATGATATTATGATAATTTTCTAGATTGATGTCATCCCTAACATCCTTAGCTCTGATCAAGAGGGGCTATAACCCCAAGCTTATCTCTAAGATACTCAAATGTATCATTTGGTAAAGTATTTTTAAGGATGTCAGCAATATGTTACTTAGTAGATACATACTCTAATTTTACTTAATTTTCATTGACTTTATCCCTCAAGAAATGGCACTTAATAGAAATATGCTTTATCTTTGAATGTTGCATAGGGTTCTTTGAAATATTTATAGCACTTGAGTTATCATAGTAAATAACAATAGGGTCATCAATCTTTAACCTTAAACCCTTTAGCATTTTCTTCGTCCAAGTAACTTGAGTGCAATTGCTAGCACTAGCAACATACTTAGCTTCAACAGTAGATTGGGAAATACAATCTTGTTTCTTACTAGTTCAAGAGATTAGTCTCTTACCCAAGAAGAATGCACCACCACTTGTACTTTTCCTATCATCCACATTACCTTCCCCATTAGCATATGTATATGCACAAAGAATGAAATCATTATCCTTACCATACCATAAGCCGTAGTCAATTGTTCCCTTCAAATATATGAATATTCTTTTAACAACAACAACATGTGATTCCTTCAGATTTTCTTGAAATCTCGCTGCAACACAAACAACATTCATTATATCAGGTCTAGTCTGAGTCAAGTATAGCAATCCATCAATCATTTATATGTATCTTGTTTGATTTGCACATGAGGATTCATCATCTTTAGTCAATTTTCAACCAGTAATCATAGGAGTTCCAGCCAGCTTTGAATATTCCATACCAAATTTCTTCAACAATTCTCTAACACACTTGGACTGTGTAATGAAAATTCCCTTATCCAACTGTGTAATTTGAAATTCAAGAAAGATTTTCATCTCACCTATCATAGACATATCAAATTCTTTTTTTATTTCATCAGCGAAACTTCTACTTAATTCATCATCACCACCAAATATGATATCATCAACAAAGACTTTAGCAATCAAGCTATTATCATCAACTATTTTGAAATATAAGTTACTATCAACAATACCTTTACTGAATCCAATCTCTGTCAAGTATATGTCCAATCTGGCATAACTGGCTCTAAGAGCTTGCTTCAATCCATACAATACTTTCAACAATTTACAAACCATATCTTCTTCATCGGTTAGTGGAAATCCATCAGGATGCTCAATGTAACATCTTCCTCTAACTCACCATTCATGAATGCAGACTTAACATCCTTCTGATATACTTTGAAATTTTTATAAGGTGCATATGCAAGGAGTAATCTAACAGATTCAATTCTAGCTACAGAGTAAAATATCTCTTTAAAATTAACACCTTCCATCTGAGAGTATCCTTTGCATACCAGTCTAGCTTTATTTTGAATCACCTTTCCATCTTCATTCAACTTGTTTCTAAATACCCATTTAGTTCTGATCACATACTTGTTCATAGGTCTGGGAAAAAGAATCCAATTCTTGTTCTTATCAACCTGATCAAGCTCTTATTTCATCTCTCTTACCCAACTTTCATCATAACATGCTTCATTTACATCTTTATGCTCAAATTCAGATAACAAACATGTTTCATTTATAGAAATTCTTCCTCTAGTTTGAATGCCTCTATTCCTATCACCAATAATAATATTTTTAGAATGATAAATCCTTACATACTGTGGAGTCTTTAGAGTAGGGTTTGTAGCAGACCCTTCAGTCTCAATTTCTTCCTCATTAGCCATCGGTTCAACTTGTTCTACTAGACCATTCTAATCGTGAATCTGATTTTGTACTTCCACAATCTGATTTTCCTCTTTATCTATTTCATATCTGCAAGTTCTTTTTGATCTCTGCACATTCTCATCCACTCTGACATTTGCACTTTCAACAATCTTCTTCATTCTAAGGTTATAACATTTGTATACTTTTCTCTTAGTAGAATATCCAAGAAATATTCCTTCATCACTTCTAGGATCAAACTTTCCAATATCCTCATCTCTCTTAATATAACATTTTCTTCCAATTTTTTAAAAATACTTCAATATAGGATATGACCATACCAAAGTTCATAAGGATTCTTACTGATTCCTTGCTTTATTTTCACTCAATTCAAGGTGTATACTATAGTATTCACCGCTTCTCTCCAGTAGATCTGCATAACGTTTCCTTCAATCATCATGGTTCAAGCTATATCTAGAATAGTTTTGTTCCTTCTCTCTGCAACACCATTCTGTTGTGGGGTCTACAAAGAAGAAGTCTTCCTCTTTATCCCATGTTCTTCACAAAATAATAAAACTCACCAGATGTAAATTATCCAACTTTGTCTGATCTTAGGCATTTCAATCTCTGTCCAGAATCTATCTCAACCATCATCTTGAATATTTGAAACTTCTGAAAGGATTTTGATTTATCTCTAAAAAATGTAACCCACATCATTCTTGAATAATCATCAATGAATAGAATGAAGTATTTATCTCCATAATAGCTTCTTGTCTTAGTAGGACCACACAAATCTGTATGCACCAAATCTATCAATCCATTTGAAGTGTATGTTTTACTCTTAAAAGTAGATCTAGTTAGCTTTCCTAATTGACATTATTTGCACATATTGTTAGGCTTCATCAACTTAGGCAAATATCTTATAGCATTAGTTGTGCTAACCTTCACCATATTATCAAAGTTTGCATGAAAAACTATTCTATGCCACAACCAACAATCATCAGTCTTAGTAACTAAACATTTATTCTCAATAGTTATCAAATGAAATAGATTTCCTTTAGTCTGTGTACCAAATACAATTAACTCTCCAGTGCTTCCAATGATTTTTCACATTCCTTCCATGAATTCCAATCAGTAGCCCTTATTCAGTAGTTGTCCAACACTAAACAAGTTATGTCTTAATCCTTCAACATATAGGACATCATTAGTGTTATTATTACCATCAAGAATAATAGATCTTTTTCCTTTCACCAAACAAGGAATGTTGTTATTGAATCTAACAAAACCACCACCATAATCTTTAAGCTTTACAAACATATTTCTATCACCATTCATATCATGTGAACATTCACTATCAATAACTTGTTCATGTCTCTTTTAATAACATGTGAAACTAAGGCTTTCTCTTCATTAGGATGATCTTATTTAATAGAAATAAGTGTAATCTCTTCTTCACTAGCACCAGATTCATCACCAGTCACACCTTCTTTAGTAACATAAAAACTTATGTCCCTTAGGGTGAAATTTCTTAGATCTAAACTTAGGTTCTTTAGAGACTTTAGTCAAACATCTAGATGCAATATGAACAATCTTATTACAAGAAAAACATTTCAAAGGCAATTTTCCTTCATACTTATCGAAGCCCTTAGGTAGTCTTTTTGAAAACAAGGCTTAAAGTTTATCAATATTTCTTTCATCTTCCATGATCTCTTCCCATTTCTTAGCATAGTAGTGTCTTTTATCATCTTAGAATAACTCTCTCCCTTATTATACTTAGTCACATTGTCTTTGAATGTGGTTTCAACTTTCAGAAGTTCCTTATTGAGAGTTGTCATCTCCTAAGCACATAGTCTGTCAGTCAAGGCTTCTCTTGAAATGTCGTTCACAATGTTTCTACTTCTTCAATAGTTGCAACCTTCTCACTATAAGATAGAGTAAATGATCTTAGAATTTTTCATATAACTTCATCTACATCCAGGGTACCACCAACACATATGATTAAACAAACTAGATCATTCACTCTCTACATATAGGATGAGATAGTTTTACCTTCACTCATTTTCATATCCTCATAATTTGCTTTCAGTCCCTGCAACATAGCTTGCTTTACATACTTATCACCTTCTTAAATAGTTTCTAATTTAGTCCATACCTCATGTGATGTTCTCAATCCATATATGCGAGTATATTCAATATCTGACAAGGCACTAATCAAAGCTTCCCTTGCTAACATATTTTCTTTGAATTTATTCTTTTCATCAGCAGTAGCTTGAGACAGATCATTAGGAATGGGGTAAGGCTTTTATGTGATATTCCAATATTCATCTACCATACATATCAGATAAGTAGTCATCAGATCCTACCATATCAGGTAGTTGGTTCTATAAAAATTAGGATTGCCTTTCCTTATGCTCATCATGTCAGATCTCCTTCAAGCGATTAAGCTTCTTCAAAAGGACTTAGCTCTAATCATACCAATTGTTAGCCCAAAAGAAGACAAACACAACTGATAGGGGGGTTGAATCAGTTGTACTCACAACACTAAATTTTTTTAATATACTTTATCCAATTATAGATCTGAAAGCTAAATAGTAATGCAAGATCTACAACAGATAACTCACAACACCATATTTTTTCTCAAGGAAACTCGGTTAAGGGAAAATCCTGGTGGGAGTCAAACCTACAAGATAAATGTACTTTGCTCAAAGTACTACCTAGTTAAGAGAAAATGAAACCAAAAGGAGAATGCACATGCATTCATAGGCCCACTTCCTAGAGCACACTTCTCACAGTATAATAACAATGATCTGACCCTCAATCGAGTTCACTAATCAATCTTTGATCACAATTCACCAAGGTGGACAAATTGTCCAATAAAACTAAACTGAATTACAACATCTGCAATACCAATACAGTTCCAATGAAGCACAATTTATTACTTAGTTGTAGAATACATACATTATCTCTCCTCTCTTCTCACCTCATCTACATTTTTAATCACACATAATTTCCCATTTGTATGTATATTATAATTAATAATCAACAACAAGGTCGGCTAAGACCAATAAGAATAAATGATATGAACATTATGCTCAACCTTCAATGTGATCCAAATCAAGTTGGAAAAGACTTAGATAGGACCCAAAACATCATCCTAAAAAATACAAGAACTTTTCCAAATCTTCACCAAGGATCATAACACGTTACTGTTGCCCAAAAATTTCATATCTATTCATTTTGGTCATAGGCTAAATTTAATCCCTGGTTTGCATTTTAACCCTGCCAAGCACCTTAAAAAGTTTCATGGTTTTCTGCCTGTTCTCCTGGTCTCTGCAAACCTCTTGCCCTCTGGTCTGCATGTTTAAATTCAAAATCTAGCCGTTGGACCCAAAAAACCCCTAAAACCCTAGGCCTGTTCTAATTTTCCATTACCTTTTTCAGCCACTTAAGAGTTCTATTTTCCATGTGCGCTTTTATCTTTCTTCAGTCACAAAATCTCTTATTCCTGGCAGCTTAGTCCTTAACACCCAGTGACCTGGCGAAGCGGTTACAGTTTGTTTGGCAGTCTCAGTTTCCCGCAAGTTAAATCTTGGACATAATCGATGATCATCGCTATAACGTTGTGGAGATGTGCTCGAAGGTTAACATTGTGATGCAACGATGGCCATCGATCTTCTTTTTAGTGCAGCACTTCTGTGTCAGTGGGTCCATTTCCATGTAGTTCGGGGTGGACGTTTCTTATTGGTCAAAGGTTGGTGATGTGGTACCATGTCAGAGTGGGCTTGGTGGGTTGTCAGTCGATGATGATTTAATGATTGTCATATGATCGCATGGAATCTTCCGAGCCCATGCGATCATACGCCAACCGTTGATCTTACTTTATCTCTGGGCTCCGTTAGGTGAGTCCTCAGTTTCTGATGTACTCACATTTGATTGGTTGATGAAGTGATGACTGGGATCTGTCAGTGGGACCGTGTTAGAGGATCTGTAGGGATGTTAGTAGAATTAAGATCTACGGTGGTCTTATGATCTCATAGAATCTTCTGACCCTATGAGATCATACGACGATCGTTCGATCTTCCAAGCATTCAAACTCTATTTTTTGGGTTCGTTCGATGCAGAGAAGATTCTTTATGGGTCTGTTGTCAGTGATTGCTGAGGTGTCTGCTGATGAAGCAGTCGAGAGTGAATAAAAGAATGACAGGTGGCAGGATGGGCCCAGGGTTAGATATGTATTCCACGAATCAATGACTAAAGGGTTATCTTTTGTTCTCTAGACTTAGCCGAGGTTAGTTAAAAGATTAAATGATATAGAAAATAAAAGGAAAAGGAACCTGAGGTAAATGTCGAGTTAAGTTTGTAGTCAAATACGGTGCTCGGGTAAAAAGGAAAGATCTAACGGCCCTGTTTTAAAGTAAGGTTAAAATTTGAATGTCGGCCGTTGATGGATAAGGGTTGGCACCACCTGTGACCGTTTAATCATTTTTTAAATTCAAATATCTAAGAGTACTAGATTTGAATAGTTATGGCAAGCTCGGGTTGCAGGAAGGTAGATAGATCAAGGCGGCTTGTCTGCAGGTAGATGCAGTACAGGGATGGACACGCAACATGATATCTGATCGGTTGAGATATTTCCATGATATTTATGATCAGAATTGACATAATTAGGGTTTTTATCATGAAAATCTGTAACCCTAGTTAAGTTTTGCTCCTGCTTGCGTGCAAAAGGAGATGTATATATTAATTTTTGGAGCTTTTAGAGCTTGAGGAGGGGGGAGTTGACATTTTGTAAAGAAGAAAGTTCTCTTTCTTAGAAAGTTATCTGTGGCATTTTTCTGCCCTCTGGTTTTCTACATTCTGTAATCTCCCTTGGATTATTTAGATATTGCAAAGGTATTTTGTGACATCCTCTCTGTCACTATGCTTCCTTGTCTAAATTCTCTTTTATTGAATTGATGTATATGTATGTTTTTAGTAATTTCTTAGGGTTCTTGATCCTTCTTTCTTTCTGCAATTCATGTGTATTCTTGTGAATGATTTGATTTGAATGATTTTGTGGGTATACTTCCACCCCTGGCAATCTGTCTCATTCTTATACCCAATTGCAGAGGTGAATGTCTATTTGCAGGTTATAGTTTGTGTCTAAGTTCTTAGGAGTGCTATTGCCTTGTGAAATTCTCTCTTTCCTTGCATAACATCTCTCTATTGCAGACCCTTCTATAAAATATTGATGCAAGCCTATTTAGTGAGTTGTGATCTCCTAGACCTAAGCTTATGTACTGATTTCATCCTCTATACTGCAATTCATACCATATTTTCGGTGTATCACCTAGTAGGTAGTTTGCTTTTAGTTATTTCCTTTTCAAGCATTCCTTCTATCTCTTTCCCTTCAAGATTTACTTTCCTGTGTAAGAGAAAATTAAGGTGATTATCCAAGAGGAACCAGCCTAGAACTTGGAGGTCTCATCTCAGTTAGCATAGGTCCCACACTTGGAGATGATTCCCATGTTATACTAGGTTATCAAGACCAAGAGAGCTTGAAACAAGGGTGCAAACTTAGTGTATAACAATTCTGGCACGCCTGGTGGGACAAGTTTCAGATTTATGTTCAAGGTGCTATTATAAGTCCAAGGATTCAAATTCAAAGACACCCCACCTTGTGCGTAACAATTCTGGCACGCCGGGTGGGACAAGTTTCAGATTTATGTTCAAGGTGTTGTTATAAGTCCAAGGATTCAGATTCAAAGATACCTCACCTTGGGCATAACATTTCTGACTACAAAGGAAGTTCATTTTGAAAAGATTATGCTATCTCTGATATACTGACTACATAATACAAACTTTTAGAAGTTTTTCTATCAAGTATATCTGGCGACTCCACTGATTTCATAGATCCAGGCTAAACTTGTTCAAAGTTTATGAGAAAGATTGAGACTAGAAGCTCAAAGCCTACTAAATTTGCAGAGTTGCCCTTAAAAAGAGGCTACAAAGGTAGATCAACTCAGAGAGCATCTCCTGCAAGGAGAGTACAGTCTACACCACCTGATACTTCAGAAAGGACACCTTTGCCCTTTCATCTCAGAAGAAGAGGAAGATCTCTAACTAGAGATCTAGAAGAAGAAGATTCAAATCTAGCATCAAACACAACTCACATAGTTGTTACTCATCAAGTTTCAGTCCCCATAATGGCTAGACAGTTTGCTTTTGCACCTTTCAAACAAGGGAGCCCATTATCCTTTGCTCAACTTCATGATGTGCCCTTGGTGGCACTAAAGAGTCTACCTGATTTCACAGGTGAAGGACAGATTATAGCTTTTGAGCATATAAGAGATGTGACCACTATCTGCAGCATACACAATATAACTCAAGAAGATGTGGCCACCAAACTATTAGCAGCCTCTCTCAAAGGTAAGGCTCTTGAATGGTTTAGAACTTTAACTGTTGGTTCCATTACTTCATGGGATGAATTAGGGGATGCATTAAGTAAGCATTTTGAGGATAAATCAGACAACTTGTCTTTGGTTGAGCAGTTGACAACCATTAAAAGAGACCCTCAAGAACAAATGACAGATTATAATAATAGATTCCTCAAGACATGGAATATAATTCTAGCCTCGGTGAGGCCATCAGCTGACCATGATTTCTTATATTTCTTGCAAAGTCTAAATGGTCAAATCTCTATCATGATCCAATCTATGGGTGGCACCTCTTTACCCCAAGCTTTTGACATAGCTGTCAGAGCCGAAAATTATTTAATCCAAGCAGGTATGATAGCTAGAAGGCCACCCATGCCCATCTTTCCTAGCCTTCAGCCTGTTACACCTGCACAAGTACCCCCATTTACCCCTATTCCCACCATATTAGCACCTCAAGCCAGTACTAGTGGTCAAGAGTTAAAGGCAAGTTTCTCTCAAGAGTTGCAAGAAATAAATAATAGCCAACAAAATAGTCAGCAAGAAATGACAAATTTGCTGCAGACTTTGACTAAAGAGGTCACAAACCTAAAGAGACAAGGGCAAGGAATTAGACCACCCTTTCAGTCACAAGGCCAAGGTCCTAATCAACAATATCAGAATCAAGGACAACCTTATCAACAAAATAGGCCACCATACCAAGGAGGCTATCAAGGAAAAAGGCAAAATTTTAATCAAAGACCATTCCAACCATACAACCCTGCACCTCTCAATTCTGTGAATCCAATTAGGGACATGGTTCCTAGTCAGAATAATATGGCTATGGACAATGAATGGTGTTTCCCTTGTAATTAGCCTCATAATCAGGCTACATGTTCAAATGGATGGATGAACCAAGCACTAATGGTTTAGAGTGCCTCACAAGCTCAATCAGAGGCTTCTTCCAGTGGATTAGTTCCCCAACAAGAACCACAAGACAAGGAGGCTGCTCTCTTCAATTGGGAGCAACAAGATTTCAATGGAGTCAATGACAAATTTGCCATTGCTGCCAACACAAGGTCAAAGAGAAGAGCTCAAGATATGGAGTGGGCAGTCTCTGGGACTAAAGCTACTACATCTGTAGAGCCAATGTAGCAAGCTGCCCCTGTCACATTCAAGAAGGCTCCTGCCATTACAAGCAAAGAAGTACACACTCTCAAAGAAGTGGAGCCCATCATAGTAAAAACACAACAAAGAGTACACACTGTGACACCTTTCAACATTGTAGACAACTTGAAGAAGGTGAACATTACCATGTATATGTGGGACTCTTTGGCTATTCCAGGGCAACCTAAAATTTTGAAGAAGGCTATGACTGAAATGACTACTCCTCAGCCTACAAAAGAAGCTACAAAGCCAGTGCTGGTCAACACTGATCAAGAAAAGGAGGCTCCAAGTTGCAACTCCAAAGCCAATACCATACAAGGTAGGAACTCAAAACCACCTCCCTTTTATGTATCCTTAATTATTGGAAAATGTTTAGTACATAATTGTATGGTAGATAGTGGAGCTACTAGTACTGTAATGCCCAAAAAAGTGGCTAACCAATTAGGACTTAAATATGAACCCCTCCAAAAGAAGGTTACACAACTTGATGGATCCTTAGTTAACACTATAGGTGTGGATAAGGATATGAGTCTAATCCTTCATGCTAGTCCTAATTTCTCCATCCTACTTGATATTTATATCACAGATCTCCCTGCTTTATTTTTCATATGTCTATCAAGGGAGTTTACAGCCAAAATAGGAGGCTACCTTTCTTCTGATTGGTCCCACATGCTTTTCCACACAAGATATGGTACTAAGGTTACCATTAAGTTTGAATCATTATTAGCACACCATATAGAACCATATGTATCCAACACCATCAATGCAAGCTACCCTATATTTGATGACAGTGATTTCCCAACTATCAGAGAAGCAAGCACTAAAACAGAAAGTATCCCTGATATTTTCCTTGATGAACTAGAGTTAGAAAAGGTTTTTGAAGCTCAAGAAAATGTTTTTTGGGATGCTAGTTTGGGAAGCTATTTGATACAAGAAAGTGGATCCATAGAGCCAAGTCTTCTCAAGGAAGACACTGATTCAGAGGGTCAGAACAATCTGGTTTGGGAATTGTTTTTTGATGGAGCTATTAGTAGACATGGTTTTGGTGGTGGTGCTATGCTAGTGTCCCCAAAAGGAGAAAGATACTATACAGCTTTTAGATTCAGTTTCTCCTGCACTAGCAACATTGCAGAATATGAAAGCATTGTAAATGGACTAGAGTGGGCTAGGAAAAGAGGGCTTAAGGCCTTAAAAGTTTATGGTGACATTGAGTTAGTAGTCAGCCAAGTGAGAGGGATAAGTGCAACTAAAAATGACACTTTGAGAGCATACAAACATAGAGTTTGAGATGCAATTGAAGACTTTTGTGCTTTCAATATTGCTGCTATCCCTAGAAAACTAAATCAAAATGCAGACAGATTGGATGCTATTGGATCTCAATATGACATTCCTAATAGAATTTCAAAAGAAATAGACCAACATCATATCAAAGTGATTGTCAGACCCTCAATCCTTAACAATGATACTAATTGGCAAGTGTTTGACAATGATGAGCAAATTCTGCAGTTCTTGTTTGAAGAAGATGTCTTCTCAAAACATAATCAAGATAGGCTATCACAAAACTATGGTGACCAAGTGATACAACTTAAGTCTAATAAGATGCCTAGAGGTCTTGTCACCTTAGAGACTATCTTCAACAAGGATGATCAAGTTAAGAAGAATGAAGCTAGCCTGGTAGTTCAACAAGAACATTGTGTTGAATTAGAGTTAGGACCAGGTAAAAGTTTACAATTTGGAAAAGTAAACACTGATTTAGAAAAGAAAGCTTACACCCAATTATTTAGAGAATTCAGTGATGTTTTTGCATGGCAATATGAGGACCTTAAAGGCTTTAATCCAGCCCTTGCTCAACACACTATTGAATTAGAGCCTAATGCCAAACCAGTAAGGCAAAAACAAAGGCCTATTAATCCCAAGCTTGAGCCACTTATGCATAGAGAAGTGCTCAAATTGATAGAAAGTGGTATCATCTACCCCATCAAACATACTAGTTGGGTTTCCAACCTTGTTCCTGTAAGGAAGAAGAATGGGGAGTTGAGGTTATGTGTTGACTTCAGGGATCTTAACAGAGCTTCATTAAAGGACCACCATCCATTACCCTCTATGGAGAAAATCTTACAATGTGTCTCTGGATTCGAGAGATTTTCATTATTTGATGGCTATTCAGGATATAATCAGATCTTAGTTAATGAAGAGCATCAATATAAGACTGCATTTACAACTAAGTGGGGAGTCATGGCTTATCAAAAGATGCCCTTTGGTCTGTCAAATGTAGGTGCTACTTTTCAAAAGGCAATGGATATGGCCTTTAAAAGCCTCATGTACAAATTTGTATTGGTCTACTTAGATGACATAACTGTCTATTCTAAACATGCAACAGACTATATCAAACATCTAAGGAAAATCTTTGAACGATGTAGAGAGTTTGGGATATCTCTTAATCCCAAGAAGTGTGTATTTGCAGTTCATGAAGGAAAATTACTAGGATATATAGTATCCAAGAAAGGAATTACGATAGACCCTGAGAGAATTGCAGCCATCCTAGAGCTACCATTGCCACATCATAAGAAAAGTCTCCAATCTTTCATAGGAAAGATTAACTTTGTCAGGTGTTTCTTGCCTAATATTATAGATTTATTGAAGCCTTTAACAACCATGTTAAAGAAGAGTTCAACTTTCAGCTGGACTAAAGAAGGCAAGGCCAATTTCCAGGCTATCAAAGAGGCCTTGACTGAAGCTCCTGCTCTCTTAAACCCAAATTTCAGTAAGGATTTTATCCTTTATGCTTATGGAGGTCATGATGCTATATCTTCCATGTTGACTCAAGAAAATTCAGAAGGGTTGGAGCAGCCTATTACTTTCTTCAGCAAATGTTTAGAAGAATATGAACAAAGATACTCTTTTGTGGAGAGAAATGTACTTGCTATGGTGAAGAGCCTTAAAATTTTTAGATATTTGTTGACCCATAACAAGGTACACTTGAAGGTTACTCATCCAAGTGTAAAAGAATTTTTGCTTTCCAAGGACCTAAATGAGAAAAGAGCTGGTTGGATTACCAAAGTAATGGAATATGACATTGATATCCAAACCACCAAGCTGGTTAGAGGAAGAGGTCTTTGTGAGCATTTGGCAGGGGATGAAAGTTCAAAGAAATTAGAACAAACAGATGCATCTCTGGTTGTGCATTCTACAGAAGAACATGCCAAGGCATCAAGTTGGTTGCCTAACATGATTCACTACTTAAAGACAGGATAATGTCCTGCAGGCCTAGATTCAGCAAAGAGAAGGTATTATAGGTTACAATCTGTTCCTTTTGTGCTGATAGATGAAGTTATTTTTAGAAAGGATCACAATGGTGTCCTTTTAAGATGTATTGATTCAGAAAAGATAGCTGATGTCCTATTTGAATTTCACGATGGACCTTCTAGAGGTCACTTTTCTCCTAGGACTACTGCTTTTAAAATCATGAGGGCCAGATATTGTTGGCCATCTATCTTTAAGGATAGTCATGATCATGTGAGAAAATGCATCAAATGTGCTATGTTTGTAGGAAAAGAAAGGCTTGTAGCTCTGCCACTTCAGCCAGTCAGAATAGAGCAACCATTCATGAGATGGGGCATAGACTTTATTGGTATGATTAATCCTCCATCTAGTGCAGGACACAAGTGGATAATCACTGCTACAGATTATTTCACTAGATGGACAAAGGTAGTTGCCTTAAAAGAATCAAATGAGAGTGCTGTCTTGAGTTTTTATGATGATATAATTCATAGATTTGGCACTCCAGACTCCATAATATCAGATAATGCATTGGCATTCACAGGTCTTAAAGTCTCAGAATGGGCAATCAGAAATGGTATTTATCTGAATACAAGTTCAAATTACTACCCTCAAGGCAATGGTTTGGTAGAATCAACTAATAAGAACTTGATTAGGATAATCAAGAAAAATCTGCAGGATAACCAAAGAGATTGGCATACTAAGTTGAAGTCTGCCTTATGGTTAGATAGGATTACTCCAAAGAAGATCCTTGGGAATTCTCCTTATATGTTAGTATATGGTAAAGAGGCTAAGTTATCCATTTCAATAGAATTTCCAGCTCTAGATTTAGCCACTCAATATGTCTTATTTGAAGAAGGAGATCCCTTACAAATTAGGTATACCCAGCTAATGGAGTTAGAAGAACTCAGAGATAAATCCATGAAGGATATGGCGTTTCACCAGATATAGACAAAGAAAGGTTTTGATAAAAGAGCCAGGGCTAGAAGCTTCAAAGTTGGAGATGTAGTTCTCAAGTGGGATGAGTTCAGATCAAAGCCTAGCACACACACAAAATTTGAGTCCTTCTGGGGTGGACCATTTGTTATTACAGAGTGCAAGGGGCCTAATGCTTTTCAGCTATCAACTCTTGGAGGAGATGCCTTGCCTATATTAGTTAATGGTTTCCACTTGAAGCATTTCTTTGAGGTTAATCCCTCCTTGTAAAGCTTTGTGAATATGTTTCTTGCTTTCTTTCCTTGCTTTCTAGGTTAAATTGCCCTGCTTTCCAAAAAGTGCCCGTGCACAATTTTTTTGTCTTTTAGCTCTAGGTCTCTCTCTATCAAGCGAATTTTATATTTCAAGTGATGACCCCATGCCCAATGGATAGTTTAAGGCCACTGATCATGTCTACCAGGCTGACATCCAGCAGAAATCACCAAAATGTTGCCCAAAAATTTCATATCTATTCATTTTGGTCATAGGCTAAATTTAATCCCTGGTCTGCATTTTAACCCTGCCGAGCACCTCAAAAAGTTTCATGGTTTTCTACCTGTTCTCCTGATCTTTGCAAATCTCTTGCCTTCTGGTCTGCAGGTTTAAATTCAAAATCTAGCCGTTGGACCCAAAAAAACCCTAAAACCCTAAGCCTATTCTAATTTGCTGTTACCTTTTTTGGCCACTTAAGAGTTCTATTTTCCATGTGCGCTTTTATCTTTCTTCAGTCACAGAATCTCTTATTCCTAGCGGCTTAGTCCTTAACACCCAACGACCTGGCGAAGTGGTTACAGTTTGTTTGGCGGTCTTAGTTTCCCACAAGTTAAATCTCGGACATAATCGATGATCATCGCTATACCGCTGTGGAGATGTGCTCGAAGGTTAACATCGCAATGCAATGATGGCCGTCGATCTTCTTTTCAGTGCAGCGCTTCTGTGTCAGTGAGTCCACTGCCACATAGTCTGAGGTGGACATTTCTTATTGGTCAAAGGTTGGTGATGTGGTGCCATGTCAGAGTGGGATCAGTGGGTTGTTAGTCGATGATGATCTAACGATTGTTGTATGATCACATGGAATCTTCTGAGCCCATGCGATCATACGCCAACCGTTGATCTTACTTTATCTTTGGGTTCTGTCAGGTGGGTCCTCGGTTTCTGATGTGCTCACATTTGATTGGTTGACGAAGTGATGAATGGGATTTGTCAGTGGGACCATGTCAGAGGATCTGCAGGGATGTCAGTAGAATTAAGATCTACAGTGGTCTTATGATCTCATAGAATCTTCTGACCCTATGAGATCATATGATGATTGTTCGATCTTCCAAGCGTTCAAACTCTATTTTGTGGGTCCGTCCGATGTAGAGTAGATTCTTTCTGGGTCCGTTGTCAGTGATTGCCGAGGTGTCTTCTGATGAAGCAGTTGAGAGAGAATAAAAGAATGACAGGTGGCAGGATGGGCCCAGGGTTAGAGATGTATTTCGTGAATCAACGACTAAAGGGTTATCTTTTGTTCGCTAGACTTAGCTGGGGTTAGTTAAAAGATTAAATGATACAGTGAATAAAAGGAAAAGGAACCTGAGGTAAATGCCGAGTTAAGTTTGCAGTCAAATACAGTGCCTGGGTAAAAAGGAAAGATCTAACGGCCCTGTTTTAAAGTAAGGTTAAAATTTGAATGTTGGCCGTTGATGGATAAGGGTTGGTGCCACCTGTGACCGTTTAATCATTTTTTAAATTCAAATATCTAAGAGTACCAGATTTGAATAGTTATGGCGAGCCCGGGTTGTAGGGAGGTAGATAGATCAAGGTGGCTTGTTTGCAGGTAGATGCAATACAGGGATGGACACACAACATGATATCTGATCAGTTGAGATATTTCCATGACATTTATGATCAGAATTGACATAATTAGGGTTTTTATCATGAAAATCTGTAACCCTAGTTAGGTTTTGCTCCTGCTTGTGTGCAAAAGGAGATGTATATATTAATTTTTGGAGCTTTTAGAGCTCGAGGAGGGGGGAGTTCACATTTTGTAAAGAAGAAAGTTCTCTTTCTTAGAAAGTTATCCGTGGCATTTTTCTACCCTCTGGTTTTCTACATTCTGTAATCTCCCATGGATTGTTTAGATATTGCAGAGGTATTTTGTGACATCCTCTCCGTCCCTATGCTTCCTTGTCTAAATTCTCTCTTATTGAATTGAAGTATATGTATGTTTTCAGTAATTTCTTAGGGTTCTTGATCCTTCTTTCTTTCTGCAATGCATGTGTATTCTTGTGAATGATTTGATTTGAATGATTTTGTGGGTATACTTCCACCCTTGGCAATCTATCTCATTCTTATACCCAATTGCAGAGGTGAATGTCTGTTTGCAGGTTATAGTTTGTGTCTAAGTTCTTAGGAGTGTTATTGCCTTGTGAAATTCTCTCTTTCCCTGCATAGCATCTCTCTATTGCAGACCCTTCTATAAAATATTGATACAAGCCTATTTAGTGAGTTGTGATCTCCTAGACCTAAGCTTATGTACTGATTTCATCCTCTATACTGCAATTCATACCATATTTTTGGTGTATCACCTAGTAGGTAGTTTGCTTTCAATTATTTCCTTTTCAAGCATTCCTTCTATCTCTTTCCCTTCAAGATTTACTTTCCTATCTAAGAGCAAATTAAGGTGATTATCCAAGAGGAACTAGCCTAAAACCTAGAGGTCTCATCTCAGTTAGCATAGGTCCCACACTTGGAGATGATTCCCATGTTATACTAGGTTATCAAGACCAAGAGAGCTTGAAACAAGGGTGCAAACTTAGTGTATAACAGTTACTTCACCAAGTCGGCTAGGACCTAAATGAAGAAACACAAACATGCTAGAAAATTACCCAATGTAATCACCATGACCAATGTGAACCATCAACACTGTCATAACATGATCCAAGAACAACAGCAAGCATCAATAATAGCTTCCTGAACCTTTGCATCATCTCAACCTCAAAATCCAAATTCATCTTTGTATTGATCATCGAAAATACTAAACACCAAACTCTATCATACTAAAAAGATAACTTGCTGAAATTTGAATCATGAACAACACCAGTTGAGGAAAAAGTAATAAGTCCCAAATTTACCACCAGCCTCACACCAACTGAATCAACTAATTTGATCTATACCAAAGAAAAAACTTAACCTGTGACACATCATGAACAACTAGAACACTAAAATATAATAAATTGGTAACTCAATTATATCTTACTCAAACTATCATGCAAACCTATGTAAGTTTACTAGAATCAACTATAGACATATCTAAGTCATCATTTAAAATCATAGCAAATGGTCTTTAACATATCACTTGAACAACTGAAATCATCTTTACTCAGCAAACTAAACACATTGTCTACAACAACAATAGTATGTTGACATCAATGACAAAACACTAATGTCAACACACATAGTCAAGGTCTAGTCAACAATCTCTGATATGCTCAATAATCTTCCAACACCTCTCATGAATGTATAATTTCAGTATATGCACAAAGAAAATTTGTTGAAAAGACTGAAGAAATATTGAAGCAAATGCAATTGGAAGAGTAAGAATTGAAAAGGCTAGCGAGGCATGTGAGATATTTAACAAAATGCCTTAAAAGAGATGACCTCTCATGGAATGCAATGATCTGAAGATTCTCTTGTTGATATTTGTTTCATATAAAAAATGCCTTTGGCATAACAATTGAATGTCTAGGATATTTTATTTAAGGCCAAGACCTAGGAAAATAGCATTGACATTGGTAATCATTTAAATAACAATTAAAATCATATTAATGAGTAATCTATATTGTATTGTATGAACTACAACATTCTTATATATTTTATTATGCATTTGTATGGTTGACCTTGTGTGTCTTCAATCTTTTTATATAAATAAATGGAGGTTGACTACCATCAAGAAAGAAAACATTTTCTTTTATCATAAAAATTCCTTAAAAGTATTCTTTAATACCAATATCTTCTAACAATAGTTACAAACAAAGATGAATATGTCTCAACTGGTAAATTAGCAAAGAACATAAATATGGTGAGGAGAGACATTAAGAGACTAACTTGGAAGCATGTGATATTATTAAACTAGACCTAGATTCGTCATATTTTGACAAGTACTAATATAATTCAAAAAATCTATATTTAATCATTAGACATGCTATAAGCTAATTATATAAAGATTGGAAGGCAAAAAATGACTAATTACATAATTTGAATTTTATAAATAATGCACAGTTCTAAATTGGTATTGATCCTTAACACATAAGCATGTGTTATGACTTATATACATTATAATGAATTCACATTTATTTAACTGAAACCCCATTTTAAGACATTTTGACATGTGTACATTATATCACTTTGTAATACATGTGCATATTATAAAAATGTGATTTGATTTGTAAATATGAGGCTGAAAGCTATACATTAGGCTCCCAAATCCATATTTTACATTTAGAAACATGTTTGAACTTTCTTCTCATCAAGTTTTACATGTTTCCTAGAATAAAATTCCATGAACCCTCACAAACCATCGATTTACTTCTTAACTTAGGTATAACCATATTAATTTTCTTATACTCTAGTAAATTTTTATTATTTATTTATATTTACTTTTATTGATTTATTTATGTCTTAAATATCATGTATTTTTAAATAAATTTATTTATTTTTTAAAAAGTGATTCAACACTTTATTCTTTAAATACATTGAAATAAAAAAAAAATGTTGAAATTAGGTGATGTGCACATTTAATAATTATTTTTAGGATACAATCAATATAAAATTTCAATAAAAATAAATACAAATAGATAATTTATAATCTATAATTTTAATTATCTTTACACTAATTGATTTCAAAAAATACTTAATGAAACAAAAAAAAGGAGGTAGGTGCACACTAGATCCTATATATATTGATGATAAAAAACATGACAAATTTTAGGTGAACCATTTATTTATTTTATTACTTATAACCATTATAAATCCATAGTGATTTATATTGATTTTTTGTGTGTTATCCTAACACGAATGCTCCTACCTAGACAAGGATAAAGTAACCAAATTTATAACATTGATAAACCTATGCTCAAATTTGGAATGAGAAAGGCAAAAATAAAAGAGGGATAATAGACCACTTCTCCACTTTTATCATTACCAAGCTTGGGAGGGTAGTCTTAGAGGTCTTTTAAAGATATAATGACTTGAAAGACTAGTGTGAACTCCCTCACAAAGATGAATTTTTGGTTTGTCTTTACACAAATCTCTTTCAAATACAACTTTTAGATCTCTTATATTAAGTACCTAAACTCAATGATGCAATAAAAAATATAAATGACTAAGGATTCTTGTAGATATAATCATTATAAGAGCTTACAACATCATAAAATTACATTCTAATGACTTAATCATTTATAAGTTCATAATATTTCTAGAGTATGAATTTATAATGATTATGTATAAATGATAGGACATGTGAAAAATAATTTTAAAAAATAATTTATAAATGGTTTTTCTATTATATGATGGTATGAATGGTTGGCTTCCAATCAACAGATTGGTGCCTAATCTCATAACACAAAGCCAACCTTAAACCTAGGTGACCTTACAAACACTAAATCCAAGATGAATTTGGTGCACTTGGATTTGTTGTGTAGATATCATAATATTGAATAATATTCACTCTCAATAATGCATTCTTTATAGAATAACCCACAAAAGTTATTTCAGGGTTCCTCGTACTAGATTGAAAGACTTTAGTTTGATATGCAGTGCCTCCTATGGTTGCATTCTATCTTGTTTTATTTTGATTTGAGCTAGACTCTTTTATATGTAACATGAATATTCGTATCATGTGACCTTGTATTGGCATTGTGAGATGCTTCTTGTTACATTACAATCTTTTTCTTTACCGATATCATTTTTGCATAGATGATAGAACATACTTGTGCTTTTAGTGATGATCATATAGGCATGATGGCGCTACTGTGATGTGGCATGATGCTATATGATGATACTTGGTTTATTTTGTATTAAATGGTATTTGAGTATGTTATCCTAATTTTATTTTTGATTCACGGATGTATGTGCCAATAATCACTAGGATATTGTGCATTATCATATTTGGTTGTTACCTGATTTGGGGTTTAATTGATATAAGCTCTTAATTGTTGTAAATGATATTCAATTTAAATTAATGTATATTTATGATGCATATTGAGGATTAAATATGAAAGGGATGGTTTTGTAACATTCAAATACATATGAATAATTACAACGCTAAAACATCCTTTCATTAGGCACACTTTAGATTATTATAAATGTGTGTGTGTGTGTGTGCTTCGACTATTTATATTATGAGAAACTTCATTTGATGTATGCATGTTTTAGTGAGAAAATATCAAACATTGACTCCACTGGATTCCACAAATCTAAGCATGTCGTATACCTGGCAGTGGAACAAGAGATAGTTACATTGATCGTTCATGATTTTAGCCAATATTATCTATGTATGGATGATGTATCTATATTTTGTGTATTTCACCTCTGATTACAACGTGGGTAAAATCTATATTGTTCATGCATGTCTATGTTAGGCCAGTAACTGTTTGTGCATCGTAGAATAATTGTAGCATCGTGATTGAGTTAGATTTAATTGATGAATTTCTTGAATATTAGTTATTTGATTATTTTATGGCATTTTTTTGTCTTACTTCATAACAATTAGTGGAATTGATTTAATTTGATCCAAATTGAGTTTGGATTATTTTATTGCCTATAATTTATTGTGTTAATGGCTTTTTATTTTAAGCCTTTTTCACGTTTGAGAAAAAGGTGAATTTATATGTGGAAACAGAATTCATTTTCCATACTTATGCATTTAAGAATTTATAATTTTCTAAAAATCCTATTTGGACATTGGATTTAGCTTGGAAAATATGTCAAACAAATTCATTGGGCCTCAAAATGGAAATGGGAGTTGTCTGTCATGCCTATAATGTAGGGGAACACTTACTTCAAGTCATGGTAACCAACTGGTCATAAAATGTAGATAGTTAAAGTGGGCCACTCAGAATAACTTTTAAGGATCCCTTTTTATTCATTAGTCAAAATTTTAACATGATACCTTCAAATTCCTTTAGAATTTGAAGGCGCTAACTGTGGATCTAGTTGGGCATGTGTGCCCCTTGTGGGCATGTCAAGAATACAGATCTGTGGTAGAAACAGACTAGATGACTTATTACTCCTTTGGGTTTATTATCACCAAATGAAAATCAGACCAATTCTCCAGTTGGCGGCCCTGGACCACCAAAGATGTAAAAGAAAAGTCTTCCTCTATCATAAACCCGAATTTCATCACATATTAATATGATAAATCTGAAAAAATCATTGAGAAATATTTGACCATACTTACTATAGATGGCATCAGTCAACCTCTTGTTATACTTATTGATGCCGGTACATTCAACATCCCATGGTATCAAAAAATTATGCATATCTTGAAAAACACCACAATTTGGGATGCAAATGTCATAGTGATAACATGGTAGACATTTACATACAACATGACAACTTTCAATTTCAATCTCATTCTAATTCTCAACAAGAAACTTATCCAATAGTGTTGAGAACTGAAAATATCCAAATTCTACCTTATTGTTGATACTTTCAGACCTTGCCTCAGGACATGTTTGCACATTAAAGGAAAAAAACTATCATATTCACGCTCATGCACATCATGCAAGCATTCTGGAATTTGAACAAACATATCTGCATGTTTAATATGAAAGCATCTTTCATCCCTCTGAAAACATTCCTCAAATTCGGATGCATTATGATGGTCATTGTCAGACTCATCATCACAACCATACACAAATTATCAAAGACCGAAAATTCTAACATATCTATTTCATCACTCTCTTGATCTACTTCACAAGACAACATGGTTCCTTCATCAGTTGGAAACACATCTTCATCATACAGGGGATTCAAAAATTTGTCAAAATCACATTCAGATGTTTTATGACAAGATAGCATGCATCTACTTTTATTCTGTGGCTCGATCATACCGAGGATTTGAAGAAATCTAAAAATTATTTTTAGATTCAGTTTGACAATCCATCACTTGGCCTTGTTCACTTGTGTCATCATACAATGGGTTTGAAAACTCTATGAAGTTACATTTAAATGTATACAATACCTCACTTTGCTGATCACAAGACATGTCTTCACTTATGTCAAATGTAACTTCACTTTGATGCATATTCTCATATTTCATTTGTATGCTATTATAATTTTGAAAACCTGATTTATAATCAGCATACTTAGATTCATAAGTTGAAAGATCATGAGATGATTCAATATATTCATTGTCGTTACCATAAATACTTTCAACATCATCATGAGTTGCAACTAATTCAAATTCTGATTCATACAAACCTTCATGAATCTCAGGCCAATAAACATCATTTGGCACATCACATAATGTAAGCATACAAGCTGGTGAACCATCAACATTACAATCATTTTTAACAAAGTTATCCATATTTGTAACCACATAATCACCATTTCTCCACTTCTGTCCACATTGAAATGTTTGCATATCTACATCAACATCAACATTTCTAAATATTTCACATGAATCATCTCCATTATAAGGCTTCCTTGTTCATCAACAAGTGTAACTTCTTTATTCTTGGGAATCCTCCTTGTCTCAATATCAATTAGGGACTAAATATGTGTGATAGAGGAAACAAGGGCTTCATACTACTGGTACAAATTTTGGGAATCAATCTGATTTGCAGTATATAGTGGTGCATAAACTGGGGTAGCAAGGCGACACGTGTTTGGGATATTATTATTCATTTTTGGGTTATTATCTTCACTTGCGTGCATTTGTCTATGATGTCTCACCACCTTAGGCTTGAAGATTCTACCCATCCCAAAATTTGCAACCTTTTCAATGTTCATTGCTATTTCTAATGTCTGATATAAAGATTTTGGGTTCTACATTCTCAATCTGTAACTCGTATTAAGATCAGATGTCCCCAAGTAAATGCATAAAGCTTGAACATTAGTAGGTTTTGGACCTTCATTAATTTTCTTCAAAGTCTTCACAAATCTAAGATTGAAGGATGAGACCAAATCTTCTTCCCTAATATAGATGTCAAAGAAATCAGTGAGAAGGGTAGCCTCACTAACCCACTCACCAAATTGCTCATTGAAAACTAATCTGAATTCATCCCAAGAATTGATTGATGCTGGTAAAAAAATTAAATACCACTCTCGTGCCTCATTCCTTAGAGATTGCACAAACAATCTCATGATCACATCCTCAAGATCAACTTCATAATAATCAATGATATTACTAAATATTCGCAGATGTCTTTCATTTGATTCACTTTGTAGACCACTAAACTTTGGCATTTCATTTCTTATCCCACTTGGTATGACATTTGGGAAATTATGTATGTAACTTAAGTTTGTAGGCTTGTATCTCTCAATGATGAAGCTATTTTTTAAATCACATGGCTGGGGATTGCATGGTGTGACCACACTTGAAATCACTCAAGGATGCACAAACTAAAACAAATTGACACTAATGCTTTTACAAATGATTTTATACAACAAGAGGCCTTAACTATATAATATAAATCATACTACAACAAGACCTTAAGGCTTCATGCAAGAAGCATAAATATAAAATACATATATACTTCCTCTAATACAAAGATGTAATAGATACATGAGGTGTATATAAAAATAACATCACTCTTGCCCTACTTTAATGATTTTTCAATTAAAGGGAACAATTAATATCTTACACAAAACATTGAGGAATACCTAGAATATTACAACAATTATTCATCTTCTTTCTTGATTGAGGATGCCATAGATTTGATATCCTCTCTACATCTCCATAAAATTAGTCTTTCAGAGTTGTCACCTCCTTGCAGCGGAAAAATATTTCAAACAGTAAAGAGCTATTTAAAACTTGAATTTATTTTAGGTTCTTTAGCAAATAACAGAGTCACACATACTTCTAAGTATGTTGCTACAAAACTTTCTCTAGGCTATAAAATTTCAAATTTGGCCCAAATTTCAAATTCTTTCACTTTTATTAACTCTATTTCAACTAGATAAACAATAACCAAAGGTCCTAGGATACACTTAACAATACTTTTTACATCTCATCTCCAACAGAGTTACTAGTTTGTTGGTTTCTCCAACTGATTTTTTAAACACTCCTAAGAATTCTCCTTCTTATATCAATGGAGATTTAAGATCAATGGCCAATTGACAAGACTCAGTCACAAGACTGAAGTCTTATACTCTTTGGGCTCTACAAAACCCAAGCGGGTAAACCACTTTGTAACACTCAAGAATATAACTAACAACAACTAGTATTACACATTAGTAGATAATTATCAGATACTATACCAAAACTCATGAATAATGTTTCCATAATTGACTCTATTCTGGTTTTATACATTGAAAACACAGTTGAGAGTAAATAAAATCAAACCCACTCTAAACAACAAGAAAATAAAGTGATATATGGGTATGAATATGTTATGAAAACCCCTTGGACTTTTCAATAGGCTAGTGCCATTTCTAGGGCTACATTGTTAAATATGAGATCATAAGAGAAAACCTATCAGAAAATAGAATTCAACCAATAGACACAAAATATGTTGATGCCTAACATCAACAAGTCCTATATTGTAATCATAAAACTCTTCTTCAAAAATCCTTATTACATACTCAAGATCACTGTTATTTGAACAAAGTAGTTTAACTCTTTCCTTGAAAGAGAGTTGTCTACAAATAACACAAGACAAGGAAATAGTAAAGACAAATCCAAAGCATCCTTGATGCAATAAATTTATACAATCAAGAGTATACAACCAGGATATAATTTCATGAAAATGATACTAAAACCATAAAACTAGTTGATTATTGCCTCAAGAACTAACTCCTACAACATGCACAAAAAACCCATAAACTGGAAATACACAAAAAAAACTCTATTTACAAGCTTGTTATAAATACCATTTCAAAATCCTGAGAATGAGAAGAAAGAAGGAATAAATAGAAGAATGGGAAACTCCAGATTTGTACTCCAAGTGACATCTGTCCCCTTTCAACATATGCCCTAACTTTAAAAAAGAACCTTCTTCCCTCATTTTGCTGCAAATAACTGATTTGCACAAATAGTCTACTCCACTACCTTTGACTACATGTTTTGTCTCTCAAGACACCCTGTTGTTCACACATATCTGATCCATCACAAGAAAATATCCCATGTCTTGCACTCATACATTCAATGCCTAAAAGTGACTTCTCCCTTTGGACTGCATACCTGGGATATTTATCTTTTTGTCCCAGTTCTTGTATGTATGTGAATGTACTTTGCATATTTGAAAATACTTCATTTGTTGCATTTATATATGATCTGCACACCTAGCAGTCTTGAAAATATTATTATTTTTTATTCTAATAGAAAATTATTTGCACTTTATGTGTAAGTGAGAGTAAATCCGATTTTGTCTTTAGTCTGCACTTTTACTTTCATGTGAAAATGATTTTCACTTGCATATACTATTTTCCACATCATTTTTATCTATATATACCTCCATCAGTATTTCTTTTAGGTACTCAATATGTTTAATGAAATACTCTTTACTTGAATGAATAATATTCCCCCCAAATCTATATTTTAGATGCATTAGTGACACCAATATGGTATACATGTATGCAGTCACTTGTAGTTACCCCACTACTCTTACGTGAAAATTATTTTGTGAGAACATTTCCAATCCTTAGATAAAATACTTCACAAAGAAAAATATCTCCCTTGTCATATAGCATCTTTGTGAAATAAATTTTATCCCTTTGGGACCACATTTCCACTACTTATCAACACTTTTACCTTTACTCCATTTCACTCATTCACTTTTACCTCATGCTTTTAGTTTTAACTCACCCATATTTCTTACATAAATTTCACATTTAATAAAAGAAATCATACTTCTTGCCTTACTTCATTGTGAAATAGAAATATTTTGGGTGAAAAAATGAAGGCTCCAACTAATTCACAAATAAAGGCATTTCCCGAGTTCATGTGAATGTAAATTATGAACTATTTACTATAGTTGTGTATGCTCATGTATCTATTTTATTCACAAGACCATAATTTTTTGAGGCATCCTAGTGATCATCGTGTCTTGGTTCATCCACAATGTTCTTTAACAAGTACCCACACCTTGTTTCAAAGCCCCGAAATTACCCTAGGAAGGGGAAATAATGATAAAGGCTACATAAATCACATCCTTACACTTGCAGATCATATTAGCTTGAAAGTTTTTATCCTCTTTCAGTGAACCATTTATGTCCATACTTTGTAACTTGTAAATTTTCATTGATATATCTAGAAATTGCCACAAAATTTCCACATACTGAGAAATCAATTAGCACTCCATACATAAGAATATAAAACCTCCTAACCTATAATTGAACTATTGATTTTGAAAACTTAGGTTGTAGATTGAAACATAAATCAATGCACTAGATAGTTGCTTGAATTAAATTATTTTTCTCTTTGTATGCAAGCCAAAACAAAACATGGGTGCCCAGATTATTTTCCAAAATTGGACCACATAGAATGCAAAGAAAACATTGGAAATACATGGAAATAGGCAGCATACCTATCAAATATATTTACTTATGAACTTCTTAAAATCCCATTTGAACAAAACCACTTAGTGTAGATTTTATATTAAAGCTCCCATTCGACACATGAAGGAAAGGGTGTTGGCAACGGTTATTGCATCTAGATTTGCATTTGTTGGTTGAATCTATTTGAATATTTCCACCACCTATTGAACATATCCATCTTGTAATGCCCCGCTAGGGAACCTAGAAGAGATTAACCTAAAACATGCTACTAAGTTTACAAATTTTTTTTTTTTCTTAATAGTTTAAAATCAATAATGAATAACAATGTGGAAGCAACATAATCAAAAGACAATTCATACACATAAATGTAACTCACAATTAGATTAAAAATCTCAAGGGCCCCTTGACGCAGATTACGTAAATTTTAATTAATCGACTTAATACAACAACCATACAAAGTCTCCACATAATGTAAATAAGTACATCATCTTATACATGAAATCTAGATACAACCGATACCACAAGGTATCCATAATGAAAAGACATTCTATGCACATGTCATAGGGTATGAAACAAAAATCAAACACAAAGTACAATATGATATCTCTAGAGTAACTGAAACAATGATACAAGAGCATAATATAAGAAAGATAAAAGTTCATCTCCAACACTAATGAACAAGAGGGTACAACTACTACAAGGATCATCTAGCACTGGTATAGGTATGTCAGAATCTCAAATGGTAAAAGAATCACTACCTCCCAACCTTGTGGCACCTAAATGGTCCACTCCCACTATGTTGAAGAGTTAACATCAGACCCCACTCAGATAAAAAAAAACCAAAATC